>CAJOBZ010000022.1:2570000-2795000 GCA_905332375.1 Pieris macdunnoughi | reverse complement strand
TGTGATTATTTATCACAGAACAGCATCAATCAAGTTTTCACGGGACATTCAAGCTATAGGTCTTCCTTATTACAAAATATCAATGACTTTAGGATCTTGTAGACGTAAGTAGTAAATGTGTATATAAGCAGGAACTATAAGCGTGTCTAGATATATAGCTATGCCCGATCCAAAAGTCTAGGCTTGAATTAGAAATTCATACGAGACCTAAATAAACCTAGATATGCCAATATGAAGCAGACTTCTAACATAGCATTAATATAATACAGTGATACATTTAGATTATAGTAAATTGACGAAATTGTGCTTATATAGCTATACCTAGAGCAAATAAAGTGTTTGTTTCAGGAAGTATACTTTTTAAAGAGGAAAAGGTATGGCCAACGATTAGACTTAATCGAGTAATTGATATTTATTACAAAAGCAGTAATAGTAAGTACTCACTAAATAACAAAAATTACGATTTATTTATTTTTACTGTTTGGTCAAAGAACCATCATTATATACAAGGGTTGCAAGTTTCATCTGTGTGTAAATTGAGTTAAGTAAATGGTAACGAAACTAATTAGTGTAGATAACACGTTATTATAATTAAACTATTAAGTAATCGATTTTTAAGTTGGTATCCAATTTATGGGTATCGATAAATTAATGTCTTCTTTCTAGGTGAAATCAAAGTTTCTCAAGTAAACATTTTCTTGATAACAAACAATACAGATTGTATTGCTTTTTCTGACATCGGAGTTGGATTATCAGAATTTAAAGCGACAATGTTTTATGCGACCAACACATGTACCACGTACTACAGGCTGACAATATTTACATGCGATATGTGATTGTTTTAAATAGCCGCCAGTTACATACTTCCGTATTGTATCGAAATTTCATTTAAGTTGCCATTTCAAAATTTACTTATTTTGTTTATTAGATAGCTTTTAAAATGCTTCCTTACATTGTACACAATATACTTATAAAATTTTCATTATTTGAAATAAGTGTAAATAGTCACTAATATTTATTGACTAATTAAAACTATAGCCCATGAAATATAAAAAATATAAATGTCAATTGTCACACAAAAAAGTGTTAACTGGCAACATAATTAGCAATGTTTATTTACGTACTGTCAGTGAAGTTAATCACACGCAAATCACAATACAATAGTCATTACGTACAAAAGCAAAAATTATAGTGTAATGATCTTACAACTGTAAAGATGTTTTGGTACCCATGGTCCGAAAGTATTAAAAAAAGAGCCTGTCGATATCTTCTCCAGCGTTATCTTGGAAACTTCTTGGAGGAAAAGCTAACTTTAGATCAGCTAAGTGTGGATTTATACAATGGAACAGGAACCGTATCTGAAGTCAGCCTCGACTGCGAGGTATGTTATCTTCAATACTTTGACTTGTACTGAACCTCTTCTAAGTTAATCTTACATCGTATTGCATTTAACCAGTTATTTAGAAAGCTAGGCGTGCAATGTTTTTCTCGCTCGTCCTTGCCAATTTTAAGTGCGCATTGCTTCTAGCACGTGTCGATTTTATTGTTTTGCAACAAAGAAAATGTTGCTATCAAAATCATTATTGATATTAATAATACAATTTAAAGTAAAGCTTTGGAATTTAAGGACATATTTCAGTGAATTCAGGATAGAAAATATAGATTTAATCATTAAGTAGCTTAATTGATCCACCTATAGATCCCGCAATATTTTTCTCTATTTATGAATGGTATTTTTGATTTGTGCTTGAAAATGACTGAAATATCTATTATCTTGAATTTAAATAGATGTTGTATAAAGTTGTTGTTGATATAAATTTGCTAATTTTATAATGTTTGGGTTTGGCTATCAATATTTGAGTTCATTAATAAAATATTAACCTTCAGATCTCTCAAGGTCCCCTAACTTATATATAGGTCATTAAAACATATAGATACACATTTTAAACTTCTTTGACTTCCTTAAATGTTTTCAATGTCAATAAATATTCTAGGGGGTAATACAATTTAAATAGTAATTTAAGAGTTGTTTTATCTTGTTTGCTTAGTAAAAAGTTATTTAATATGCATCAGAAAGAAGCAAAAATTTTAATAATATACTCACTGTATAATACGCACATACTCATAGGATTGGTTGATCAGAGGTGTATCCTATAATGAAATTAAAACTAATTTCTCTTATAATTAAATTAATTTGTATATTTCTTTTGTTTAAATTTTTAGGCACTTAATGAGCTTGGTGATTCACAAAATTGGCCATTGGAAATAGTTGATGGTCATATGCAAGGAATAACTGTAACAGTGCCCTGGTCAACATTACTAAAAGATGATTCAGTTGTTGAAATTAATGGCCTCTCACTCACTGTCCAGCCTAAAGTTCGAGTTGAACCAGGTTTGTAATTATATTTGCTATGCAACTTTTTATCTGTCTACATTTTATAATTATAATTAAAAAAACATGGTAATGGCACAAATTTATTCTAGTGTCCTCTATGTTGGAATCAATGTGGTCTTCAATGTCTTCATCAATGCAACTGGCTGCAGAGTGCCTCAGGGAGGAAACTGGCCCACAAGAAACCAATCCTGTGGAGGGCATTGAAATGTTTGCACATGCCATTGATTCAAGTATGTTAATTTGTTTGTTATTTATTAGACATGTGAAAATAATGTTTTTCAGTGTATTCAGCCATAACTCTCTCGCCAATACTTCGTATTAATAAATAGTATATTTATTAATTCAGCTAATGCACAATATACCCAAGTACTATCAAAAATGAAATCCTTTTTATTGATAATAATATATTGTAACCATATTTCTTTCAGTTCTCAGCAGGGTGAAAGTGAAATTTGTTAATACTAAAATCAGGATTGAACATGTGCCAAAAAACAGTAACAGAGGTATTGCCCTGGAGATACATATTAAAAGGTATGTATAACAGCATCTTAGTGCAAAGCATTACTTTATTTTTCACTCATACGAAATTAAAATATCAATATGTATATTTACAGCACAGATTATTATGATGAAGCTGGCTCCGAGTCAGTACCAGAAACATCTGAAACTGAGAAAAACAAAACATATGTTGTTGCAACATTTTCAAATAAAAAAATACAATTTTCTGGTGTTACATTTTACATAGATGAGTTTCCATCAAAGTTACGTACAATGGCACCTAGTTTGATCATGGAAAAGTCTGCATCAACTCAAGCTGATCGATCAGAAACAACTTCAGAAGCAGATCCTAACTACCAAAGCACACTCTCTGATGTTTTCTATGAAGCGAGAAGCGTTATATCTACTATAGACTCAGACCCCATAAGAGATATAGTAGAAGAAAGAAGAGATACTAGAGAAACCACTCCAGAAACTAAATCAAATCAACCTGATCCTATACTATTTGCAAAATTAACTGGACCTCAGGAGTTGATGCTAAAAATTAAGCATTCGGAAGAAATTGAAGGTCCAAAAGTGGAGGTCAAAGTTCTTTTGGGGTCATTCCTGATATTTTTAACTCCAAGGCAATTGCATACATTGCTTGAATTGTGTGATGCGTTAAATCAGCCAGACTTGGAAGATACAAGGTAATTTTGTAAGTTAAAATATATATTTAGAAGTGATAGTGAATATGAAATATTTATGTGTATAGACATTTATATCAATCTATGGAATGACTAATCACTCCATAGATTGATATACATCATCAACACTTGTTTTGTCTATAACCAATATCATTTTAAGGGCCATTAAATTAAAAAAATAATAAAGTTTTACTGTATGTAAATAAATAAATATTACACATTACCATGCCACTAAGTTGTAAGTAATTGACTAATATGAATAAATCTATTTAAGTAACATACCCCTGCGTCCAAGTGGAGTTAATGTTCAATGTAAACCGATGAAGCCGGCCGATTTTCAATTAATTGAAGCACAGTTACTTGGCAACCTGGAAAAGAGAGCTAAACCCACAGCTTTACATGGTTGGTCAGGACCTAGTGTCGGTAAGTTTCATGTATTTTCGATGCTCGGTTTATTATTAATTTATTTTTTTGTTAGTAAGATTTATGGGTTATAGATCCTTACAACACTTTCTATAACTTATTTTCACATGTGTATACAGTAAAACTCCTTGGCAAAAAGATATTTTGACTTGAACAATGCGGCTTTGTAAAGAAATTAGCAATTACTAATGACATTAGTCATTGAGAATCTTGGTAAAGTCATCAAAATCTGGTCATGAATGTTTTGTTATCTATAAAAACATTACAATGAGAAAGGTTTGTATGTTTGTGTAACAATAAAAACTACTGGACCGATTTCATTCATTTAATTATATTTGAGTAGTCTGCTAAATTTATTTCCAAAACATTAAAAATATGTCCAGCCGAAGGAGTATTTAAAACTACCTTAGTTTAAAATTAAATACTATACTGTTATTTGTAGCCTGAATATATATTTTCAGAGGATAGTGACAGTGAGAAGTTCCACCCGATGACGTCTGACGCTCAAATGTCAGAGAGCTTCAACTCTTCTGTCAGTTCCATGAGCGCTAGTATGACGTCCAGTCTTAACGTCCCAAGTGCACAGCCAAGGATTAAAAGGAACAAGAAAGGTAGGGATTTTTATTGTCCAGACTTTATTTTCCCAAAGAAACAAAACTGCATACAAAGATTGTTACATGGTTAATTAATTAACCTTTTCAATTGATGTCAGAAATGGTCAGATTTTTAAGCTATTGCATAGATTTTATCGCGGGCTTTGAGCGCGGCGACCTAATCAAGAAATTGCGTAACGAAAAAACCTAACACACGATGACGTAATATAGGTGCGGCAAATGCGCGTCATAGTGGGACAGAACGCATACTGCGCATTCTCATCTCTCTGACGAGATCGGTGACGTAGCGTGAGTGCGGCCGGTGCAGCCGGTACGCGTTAGAGTGAGACAGACTATATAGGCGTTTTAGTCTGAGTCTGGTAGAGTGGTAGATAATAGATTGAATTAATATCAAAGAAAAACAAATACTGCATAAATAACAAATAAATAAATAATTATAACTGCATAAGTTGATAAAAACTGCTATGCAATAGCTTTAGCGCGGCAGTCCCCGAGTGCCACACGTTTTTTTTTTATTTTAGCCTAGATCAAGATCAATTTAAAGTACTTCCGAGACTTAAAATACACTTCATAGAGTAATTATGTAATAATAGCTATTCCCTGCCACGCTTCGCTGTAGCACATTGAATGGTTGAGAAATGAGAAACAAAACAAAGAAAACATTTCATCAACATTAAGTTTAATTTTACAATACTTGTGGAAAAAAATTAAAAAAAACAGCTCGATCAGTGCAGAAGTCTTTGAGTTTTTGAAGCGTACACAAACCAACATAAAATTTATATATATAGATTACTTCCACTAACAAACTATACATTCACACAAAATTAATGAACATTAAGCAGCTGTATATAAATATAAAACATGTATTTTAGTTATAAAAAGATTACATAACCACGAGCAAATACACACGAGCATAAAATTTCACTTCAATCCTTTACGTCGCCGGCATAACACTAATCATATACATCTACCTAAAATCAGAACCGAATAGGGTCGCAAAAATATAACCCATTTCGGAACGAGTCTGTACAACAGCTTGCCTCCTGATATACGGGATAAGCGCGAGCCATGACATATCCATGTTGACACTGACACGACGCCACTACCGATTCGAGCGAACACGCCGAAATATGCCACGTCCGGGTTTTGAAGCGCGTATTGCAGCGCGCGCGTTTGCTAACGCGGTGTCGCTGCGTAAGCGACGAATACAACGCGACGCGACGCTGTGAACGCGACCAACGCAATCAAATCAACGGCATACCCTCTTACGGCCTATGTGACAGTCTGCGGCGAGACGCGACGTCACGCGGACTTGTTTTGAGGGCGACCAGACGCGACACTACGAACTATGAAATGGTTGATTCTGAAGCGTTGATCGCCGCAGTGCGTGAGCAAAGATTGTTGTGGGACAAAAAACATAAACATTATAGGAATCGTTTATTAGTAACACTCGAAAAATATTGTTTAAACATTTTAGAATCGTTTCTTAATTTTGGATATAAATGATGGAACTCGCCAAATGTGTTCTTTGTAAAAATAAATTTGGTTTTTTCGCTGTTTTTTAAAAGTCTATATTTTAAGCAGTACTTTCGAGCATGTCTGTACTTGCCAGATTGAGACGACCATGACGTAGGACATACGTCGCCGTGTACGAAATCGCGTCGCATTACGTCGCGTAGTTGGTTGCGTCGCGTCGCGTCGTATTCGTCGCTTACGCAGGACACGCGTTAGACCCTAAATACCTAGCTTAAAAATAAAAATATGTTTATTATGGAACATAAGATACATGTATCACTTATTCCACGTCATTAAATTTGAATTTGTAGGCATCCCTACTCATCGGCAAAGAAGACAGAGGGTGTAGGCCGAGAGAAAAAGCCGGCGTAAAAAACTCTCGGAACTCTTTTAAAATAGCAAATCATCAGACAACACTTATTTTAAAACAAATATCGCAAATTAATTAGAAGTAGCCTGTCTAGCACTAGTCCCAGGCCCTTTTAACAACTAGATAATCTTTTTAGTAAGTACGTTATAGTAACTTTATAGTAAGCCTTTTTACACAGCTTTTCTTTAATACATTTCTTAAATGGCAGAGATAAAAGAGCCTCTGGGATTTTATAAAAGAAGAGTATCCCTTTTCCCAAAAAAGAATTACTAACTTTAGATAGTCAGTCCTAATGCAATAGCAGCGGACGACGTGACGGTGGCGTGATATATTTTACTTTTTATGCTTTTAATTTTTTTTGGTCATGTTCGTGACGTGTATGTTTTTAATGAGAATAAACTTCTTTTAAGCTTATAGCTGATGTGTTTCTTATACGTTTTCACTGTCGTACTTTTCTAGAATTACATATACAGTGGAAATTATTCTAGGATCAAATTGTAATTGTAAAATTAAAAATATGTGATTTCAGTTCCGCATATCGACGGCGACCCAACGGCTGAAGTATCACACGTCAGTCTCAGAATAGCTTCGATTTCTTGTGTTTTGCTTCATAAGGTAATGGCAGCGTGAGACGTTGTTTGTATGATTGTTGGCCTAGTAGCATGCCACTTTCGGCCCTAATGCCGTGGGTTCGATCCCCGGCTATGCCAATGAACTTTTTATCTTTGTACACATTTAACACGCGCTCGTATCGTGAAGAAATACATTGTGAGGAAATCTGCATGTCGATAGTTTGTTAGGCAGAGAAGGCTGATCACTTACTTACATATTACAAAAAACAATTATAGAAATCTAAGACCTTAAAGTTGGTTTAAATTTGAAATGTGTATCTAGTTACTAAAGAAACAACAAAGAGAAAAGATCCAGAACATTTTAAACATGTTAAAAAATCAGAATAAATTAAAAAAGTTTCAGTATTGTTCGTTCAAATCGCATTATTCATTGATATAATTTATTACACAAAAATATATAAAGAGATAATTAAATTTCTGTTTTACTAACTATATGTATATAAAAAAAGTATTCTTTTGTTGCACTTATTATTGAATATATGATATAAAAAGTAGAGTAGACCTCTTTTTTTGACTCAAGTGACGTTGTTAGTACCCCTCGTTCCTCTTACCACCTCATAAATAGCTCTTTCAGGATACTATACTTCCATTTATATAACTATAAATATTTGAAACTTACAGGACATATTAACCCCAACGCCAATGGCCGATAGTTGTGTATC
Organism: Pieris macdunnoughi; assembly: GCA_905332375.1. NCBI lineage: Eukaryota > Metazoa > Arthropoda > Insecta > Lepidoptera > Pieridae > Pieris > Pieris macdunnoughi. The sequence goes on along the minus strand of CAJOBZ010000022.1, from coordinate 2,787,205 downwards.
GCCAACGTCAGCCGCAATATTACACCAAGTCAGCAACGAATTCTTCGCGCGTATCGAAACATTCGCAAGAATTGAGGACAGGGAACTAAATGCTATCAATAATTCCTTGGATAAAGCAACTGAATTGAATCATCTAAGGTATTTATATCGTAGCTTTATTATTTTATCTTAAAACACTTATAAAAATAATATAGCCAGGAGTTGTTTCTTCTATGATTTATTTTAAATAAGTATAATAAATGTACTAACTAAGCATTTCTACATAATATATTTATTTATTTATAAGGTCTAAAACAATGTGTATGCATAAAATTATGCAAGACAATATGACATCACAAAGTTTACACACATACACATAAATTATATTAGAACATAAGCAAGGGAAAAAATTAAACAAGCAACCACAAAAAAAAACAACGGGAGCACTAGGGGGGCGCGGGGGGAGGCGGGGAGAAGTGAAAACTTCAAGGGGGGGGTTTAACGTTGTGTTTAATTATAAGTATAAAAGTACTATCATTTATGAGGTAGAATACAATGTTTATTTATTGCGCTATCGTACACAAATATGACAATTTATATGTTGTTATTTATAATATTATATCGTTATTTATATATTACATTAAATTTTATCTCTCAGAAAAATCAACTTCCATCCATAATTTCGACGACTTTTACACCATCGTTATTATCAGAATCATCATCGCAAATTTTTACAACTGATACAATTGGTTTATGATAACTGAAGTAAGAAACAAAAGTTTTTCATCTAGTAATTTATAAAGTACTTACTCATTTGCTTTCACTACTTCATCTACTTTTTTCATTAATAGATTCACTTTGTTCGGATTTCCATAATTTAAACAATTCACATTTACGAATACACAACAGTGTATTTACTAACAACAGTCAAGCAATCAGCTGTCACATCTTGGATACGGTGGGAGCTGTACATAAACAAACACACGGTATTCGCGAAGCGTCCGCCTAAACAGAGCAGCACACTCAGGCACGGTAGAAAGAGTGGGAGATACTAGTTCCCCCCCCCTTCGCCTCGATCTTACGCTTTTTCGATCAGCATCACGTGACCCTGACGCAAGTTTGAAAGTTTTTACCCATACAAAATGTGCTCAGCGCCGCTAAAGAAGTTTTCACTTCAAAATATCCATAAAAGCAATGAAAACTAAAACAATGAAATAATAATAATTACTAAAACTAAATGAAAAGCATAGCATAGCAAGCATGATAAACAAAGTTACGGTAAGTTGGAAGAATGTGATTAATTAAATTAAATAGAAATTAATGTTAGTGATCAAGTTGTAAGAGCGAGATAGCCTATTCACTGGACCATTAAGGAGGAGAAGATTAATTGTTTTTCTTTATAATAACAGTTTTTGTGTAAAAAAATGGGGTGTGGCTGTGTCTTGAACTCGGCCGTGTCTTTAACTTCTCCAAGTCAAAAGGAGTATACTAATTGCAAATCTCGCATACGCACCATAATAAACTCAAAATGGCGGCGTTTGCCCTCCACCGCGCGTGATGAGTCAATGTTCTAACTTATCGTAATATTTTGTTTCATCCTTTAGCTAATAACTGGTATAATTTAATTAAAGTAATTATTGTTATTTAGGTTATTAGCATCAGAAATAAGCTTAGACGGCAGTGAAAAGGTGACGTCACATGGAAGTCAGACAATGTGCGAGGCCTCCATTAGGAGTGTACTCGTAAGAGAATGTCTTTATGTACAAAGACAGGACGAGAGCGTACAAAGGCAGACTTATGATATCATATATTTTGATAAAGGTAATCTAATCTTTGTAACATCCTTATGTCTATATACCGATCCCAGATTCAACTCTAGGTTTCATTCTTAGCGAATCGATATTTTTTATATAAAAAAGTTAAAAAACAAATCAACAATATATAAATATTACACTTAATAAAAATTGGGAAACATAATTTTAAGTTAACTTGATTTTTTTAAATCTTAAAAAACACTTAACCGCCTTTTAAATAATTTTTAATGATTTTTTCTCAGGAGAAGAAGATCCTGCAATGGCATCTCCAAAATCAAATGTTAGAGTAAATTTCAAGCAAACATCAAAATTTATGCGAATTGGTGGAGAAAATAAATTGGTATATCCCACTACAGATGTAGTGTAAGTGTTTTTTTAAATCTCTTTATTCAACATTGAAACTATTGGAAAACTGTGATATTATAATAATCTATTATTTTTAGTGTGAAATGTAATCCATTCCACGTGGACATAGAATTGACGCTCTTAGAGCGTATGTCTGGAACGTTTTTCAATAAAACGACTAACAGTGTACCTGCGCCGGCGCAGCCCCAAAACCATTTCAACTTTACGCTACATTGTCCTACATTGAATCTTATCCTAAGGTAAGTTTATGCTTTAGTATAAGTTCTAACTAATCATTAAACCTGTGGTTTTCCAAATATTGAAGAGAAATTTGGGTTATTTATGTATTCGTGCCAAACATAACCTCCGAGTACTACATATATAATATATATATTGAGAATCTTAGGCTTTGGTAACATATAATAAATATTATTACATTTACTATGAAAACAAGTTATAATTGTCTCTGAACATCAAGACTTTACACTAAAATACTTCCTTTTACTGTCCCGAATCATCATACTTATATAATACTAGTGGACCCCACAGACGTTGTCCTGCATGATATTTAAAGCGATTAGGATATTAAGCAAAGTATGAAAGTACCGACTGCAGTGCCATCTGCCGGGCTGATTTGTGAATCTAAACCATTCCCAGATCCCCTTGAACACACACAAAAAATTTCATCAAAATTGGTCCAGTCGTTTAGGAGTTCAGTCACATACACACGCACACAAGAAATATATATATTAAGATTTGAGAAACTATAGTAAAATTCTGAACGGCGTCTCATTAAGATTGAATATTTGAATTATTATCTAATGCTCCCTTCAGGTTCCCAATAGCAGATCTTCGACCAAATATTAATCATGAAACTCGACGTGTGCGCAACGATTACCTCGTGTTTAAATGTCAAAACACAACTTTAACGAGTCAACAAGTGCCAAGCGTACGACCACTACCTACCACTATTTCGATAAAGACCACTGCATTGGATCTGTACTACCACGTAAGTTTAACGGAAATTTTGCATACATTGATTTTGGTCCTTCGAAACGGACTTTGAAGAAATCGGTTTAGATTATATTTTTTTTACTTAATATTATAATTTGCGAAAAATAAAAATTAAACATGGTAGTAAAACCAAAGCAACAGCAGTGCTGGTCTAGAACTGTCCAGCGTGCGACTCTCATCCCCGCTGTGCCCGTAGGTAGCGGCCTATCCGGCTGTGCATCATTGTACTTACTGTCTATATGCGTCTTCAACGCTCTCTAATACGGTGAAGGAGGAAATCGTGAGGAAAAGTCGATGCTTTAGACCCAAAAAAAAGTCCACGGCGTGTGACAGGCACAGCATTCTGATCACCTATTAGCAACAAATCATCAAGAAACAGAAATCTGAGACCCAGACCTACTAGGTTGTAGCGCCAATGTTTTTAATGAACTTAAAGGCTTGGACAGCTTTATAACTTCCAGAAACTATTATTTGATTTACAAAATTAAAATTCCAGCCATTCTCGTATTCGTTTGTTTCACTTGTTTTTTGTAACCGTCGCCATATTTATGTTATTTATACTGTTTGTGAAGTCACCTGGGAGCATGAAACAGACCTAATATGTCGTCATATTATAGAGATATGTAGATATATGATAGTAACAAGTAATATTTGTTTGGTTTATAGGAAAATGACAGTTTACCTCCAACTCATGTTGCTCAAAGTACTATGGACGATGCGTCATTTGGAGATATACTTAGAGGCAATTCAACCACTCCTCTACCTATGTAAGTATTTGTTCAGATTGTTGCGATTTTGGTTATTTCACTTGTAAACACATAAAATACGAACAAATTTTGCACAAAATATTATAAAAATCTGTCGAAAAAATTGTGATATTTAAATTCTAGTTAATTAATATTAACAACATCTCTATAATATATTTTTTCTTTTTTATAATTATTATGTACTTCATACTAATGGGGGGGGGGGGGGGGGGGGGGGGGGGGGGGGGGGGGGGGGGGGGGGGGGGGGGGGGGGGGGGGGGGGGGGGGGGGGGGGGGGGGGGGGGGGGGGGGGGGGGGGGGGGGGGGGGGGGGGGGGGGGGGGGGGGGGGGGGGGGGGGGGGGGGGGGGGGGGGGGGGGGGGGGGGGGGGGGGGGGGGGGGGGGGGGGGGGGGGGGGGGGGGGGGGGGGGGGGGGGGGGGGGGGGGGGGGGGGGGGGGGGGGGGGGGGGGGGGGGGGGGGGGGGGGGGGGGGGGGGGGGGGGGGGGGGGGGGGGGGGGGGGGGGGGGGGGGGGGGGGGGGGGGGGGGGGGGGGGGGGGGGGGGGGGGGGGGGGGGGGGGGGGGGGGGGGGGGGGGGGGGGGGGGGGGGGGGGGGGGGGGGGGGGGGGGGGGGGGGGGGGGGGGGGGGGGGGGGGGGGGGGGGGGGGGGGGGGGGGGGGGGGGGGGGGGGGGGGGGGGGGGGGGGGGGGGGGGGGGGGGGGGGGGGGGGGGGGGGGGGGGGGGGGGGGGGGGGGGGGGGGGGGGGGGGGGGGGGGGGGGGGGGGGGGGGGGGGGGGGGGGGGGGGGGGGGGGGGGGGGGGGGGGGGGGGGGGGGGGGGGGGGGGGGGGGGGGGGGGGGGGGGGGGGGGGGGGGGGGGGGGGGGGGGGGGGGGGGGGGGGGGGGGGGGGGGGGGGGGGGGGGGGGGGGGGGGGGGGGGGGGGGGGGGGGGGGGGGGGGGGGGGGGGGGGGGGGGGGGGGGGGGGGGGGGGGGGGGGGGGGGGGGGGGGGGGAAAAAAAAAAAGAAAAAAAAAAAAAAAAAAAAAAAAAAAAAGGGGGGGGGGGGGGGAAAAAGGGGGGGGGGGGGGAAAAAAAAAGGGGGGGGGAGAAAAAGGGGGGAGGGGGGGGGGGGGGGGGGGGGGGGAAATATGGGGGGGGGGGGGGGGGGAATTTTTTTGGGGGGGGGGGGAAAAAAAAGAGGGAAAGAGGGGGGGGAAAAAAAAAGGGGGGGGGGGGGGGGGGGGGGGGGGGGGGGGGGGGGGGGGGCGCCCCCCCCCCGGGGGGGGGGGGGGGGGGGGGGGGGCCCCCCGGGGGGGGGGGGGGGGGGGGGGGGGGGGGGGGGGGGGGGGGGGGGGGGGGGGGGGGGGGGGGGGGGGGGGGGGGGGGGGGGGGGGGGGGGGGGGGGGGGGGGGGGGGGGGGGGGGGGGGGGGGGGGGGGGGGGGGGGGGGGGGGGGGGGGGGGGGGGGGGGGGGGGGGGGGGGGGGGGGGGGGGGGGGGGGGGGGGGGGGGAAATTTTTTTTAAAAAAAAAAAAAAAAAAAAAAAAAAAAAAAGGGGGGGGGGGGGGGGGGGGGGGGGGGGGTTGGGGGGGGGGGGGGGGGGGGGGGGGGGGGGGGGGGGGGGGGGGGGGGGGGGGGGGGGGGGGGGGGGGGGGAAAAAAAAAACAACCCCCCAACCACCCCCATTCCCCCGGGGGGGGGGGGGGGGGGGGGGGGGGGGGGGGGGGGGGGGGAATTGTTTTTTTAGCTATTTAATTGGTAAATATGCGAGTATGTTATATGATGTGATATTTTTAAATAAATTTAAATTATAAAACCAAATTTAAATTCCTTCCAGGATATCAATAACATTTCAACCGCGCGAGGCAAACAAAAGTCAGTTTGACTCATTAGTGGAAGAATTTAGTTTTGACAAGACATCAAACCCCATGACGACTTCTATGTATATTATGAACAATCTCCGCAACGCATTGCCAAGCCCTTTTAGTGGAAAGAAAATGGCTCATCAAGGGATTAGCAAGCGTGACACTCAATCAAAAGGTATTAAGAGAAATTAATATGGACTCTTGTCTCAGCAGTGGCGTAACTATTCCATCTGGGGCCCGTGGAAAATTCTTTTCATGAGGCCCTGTCAGTAAAAATCGTCACGTTGTACTCAGTTTAATTTTAATAAACTTCGAAACTTTCAGCGTACTCATTTACACGTTGTATACGTCCCACTAATGGCCATAGGCCTCCTCCTTAAGCGAGAGGGAATGGTCTGTAGTCCCCACGCTAGCCCAATGCGTATTCGAGACTTCACATTCATCCATAGAACATAATATCTCTTGGGCAGGGGCCCTCTTGGATCGGGGGCCCGTGGCATTTTGCTAGCCCTGCAACCCTATTGCTACGCCACTGCTTGTCTGCTTAAAATATAAATAGTCTGTCGCTGACCGTGACACCCTTTTTTTTTATACGAGGTGGAAATGCATCAGCCCTTTGCCCCCGAAAGTAGCACCGGGGGGTATTTGGGACTCCCCTCCCCTCCCACCTGAGTCTCTGCTATTCAGCACTTACATTATAGTTTGACATTAGTCATCTTATACAATGTATTAAAACTGTAAATAAGAACTACATATATTAGTTATAAGAAATATGTTTTCTATAAAAAACTTGAGCAGCGCTCCGTGTGCATTTTTGGTACTAATTACATTTTTAAATAGAATTCGGGTTTTGTCCAAAACTGACATATATAAATGATGTATGAAACGTATACAAATGCTTAATAAAAATTTCTTCTAAGGTCTCTAAAATCACCTTAAATGAAGTATAATTTTATAAATTCGCATTATTAGACAAATTTATGTAAAGTTTCTATCCTTACTGGACATCTTGACGAAAAGTATTAATAGACAATTATTTTTATAGATCAAGAAGAAGAGCTAATAGTTCCTGGTACGGACGAAGAAATGACTGAATTCACAAATAGTTCTGTCGAAAACTCAGCTATACATCTCGATTTCAACCTGCCCATACTTAGTTTGCAGTTGGAGTAAGTTTTGTACTGTTTTACAGAAAATCTAGCGGGAAATATGATAATTGTGTAAACTGCCTTTAAAATCTTATCTATTTGCTATGTAATTAATTACTTGACTATTTTATTTATTCATTATATTTTTTATTTCACGAGAACTTTTACGGATGATAAATTCTAAGTTCTCGGTCTCAGGGCAAACGGACAGGAGGCTCTCCTCATGTTAAGTGATAAGTGCCCATGGACATTCTCATTTTCAAAAGGCTCGCAAGTGCGCTGCCTGCCTTTATGGACCCTAAATCGAATTGGTTCTGAAATATTTTAGCTGGTTCCACAGTGGTAGTACGCTCCAAAAAAAACGCTCAGCTTGAACGACATTCGTAAATTTTCTTCTAAATTTAAATTATTTTTGGTCCTTCGAGATTAAGAAGACCAGAATATCTAGTTAATATCAATTTTGTTATTCAAATATTATTGTATTTATTATACAGGTCAAAACAACTATACGAAATAATTTATAACCGTATAAACTCTGACCTTCTCCTCTGGGAGCCGCGAGTATCCGACTGCGATATCGCTCCGCATATGGCTGGTCCCATACATCCGACTTTTGGAGTTTGTAAGGGATATGGTAAGAGAACTTTCTGAACGAAGAATTCTGTTAAATTCATTTTTTAATTCAAATATTATTTAACCAATCGCTCGTAGGGTGGAGGAAATCGATGGTTATTAGAAAAAAATGTCACAAAACAGATACAGAACTTTTTTTTCATATTATTTACTTTTTTTATTCAGATTTATCATTTTAGACTTTTTATTAAACAGCTATTTCGAATTAAATACAGTCGCAGTAATTCTTTATCAATACTGTATTATTATAGATATATGACTAAAGCCTGAATATCTTAAAATTTAATTTAATAGCTTTAGAATAGAATATGTTTTTCCTTTTGACTTATTCCAAATAACAAAAGATAATATTATAGATTCGGATTCGGAAAGTACTTCATCCGAAGAGGAGAACTTGTACTATTCGACATACGATCACAAGGCGAGGAAAAATGTTGAAAAGCCCATGTCGGAAAACAAAGAGAGCGATACTCACAACTTCTGTCTCACTCTCAAAGTGGGAAAAGGCTTGCTTAGTATTTATGCGCCAGTCAGGGTAAGTTTATATAGAAAAAGCGTAATATGAACACATATAATGCTCTGTACATCGTTTGTTAACCCCGTGTTTAGCTAATCCCTATACTATATCTACTACTAGCAGACTCGGCCAAGCATTGCTGTGGCTAAAGTTTTTGCTATATTACATAGTAGTAAAATATTCAAGGGAAACGGTAGGAGACCACCAGTCATCGGGACCATGCTTTTTAGGTGGTTATGCCATTAAATTGTAGCTTATGTGAAACGTTGGTACTTTCAACACAACGCCATCTGTTAGAATTGTGACTGTCAAATAATAAAGAAATAATTTGCAATAAAATAATATTACGGGTATAAATGAGGATGTAAGCTATCCTATCTTTTAAGTTGGATCAAACTACACACGTTGTGCAAATTTCCGACTTTATCTTTGATCTAAACTAAAAGTCTATATAAATTTTGGGGTATTTTAATTGGATGCTAATTAGAATATTTTCCTGTCAGTATTGTCTTCAAACGCATTTAATTGTTTAATAAATTAAATAATTGCCTACGTACAATATAACGTCTGCAAGTGTTAAGAAAAGCTTTTGTTCCTGCACTTATTTAATTTTGTATGTAGGAAGGCAATACGTTTGCATTTGAGTTACTTGGAATAAAGTTTTCCGCCGATGGATACCTAAAGCGATTTCAGCCTTTGAAGAAAATATATATACTATATAGTTGATTATTTGTTCTCCAAATATGATTGTATTCATTGATATTTCAGGATAGCAACAAGCAAGTGGTTCCCGGTCAAATGGGTGAATTGGTATTGGAAGCGCAAAAACTGTCCATGTGTCAGGTCAGCGGTTTAAACGGGCGTGCTAAGACTGCCCAACTTTGTTTGAGGGGAGGGAAAATGGCATTGTACCACGAACGTAAGTATACAAACATAAACGTGTCGAAATTTCTTTTAGTTCTTAGACTTTGATTGACTTCTAGCTAAAGGAGAAAGCTAAACTATTTGGAATAGAAAATAAAGCTCTTCACGCTAAAATTATCAGTAGTAACCTCACATTACTTTTGATTCGAGTTTAAATGTGGTACCGATTACTATTCTTTATTCATAATCCTTATTGAAAAATCTACACGATAGGATTTCATCATTTACTAACTAATTATTTAGTGATACCCAATTATTTACATATTATTGTATAAGGCTGAAAACCAGATTGAGATGGCTCTAATCAACTAGATAATGCGTACGTGCGTATTGCGTGCGAGTACGTACGTTTATACGTATGTATACCTATGCCTATGACCCACATTAATTCGGTGATAATGTGATGCATACCCTTAATTCTATCATGTTTCTCAAGTTCTATAATATTAGTTTGACCAATATAACTTTTTCCAGCTATTCTAACAATACCATCAGAAAAACCTAACCTCCGGTTATTCGGCACGGCTATACCATGTCACCTAAAGAAAACCATATATCCATCAAATAAAGGCGTATTTATAAAGGACCGGATTGAACCCAGGGATATGTTTACAATGGCTTTGAAGACTGAACCTGATAGTGACACACCTGGCCTTAAGGTATTTTGATGGTCATTCCAATTCTCTATATGATGGTGGAAAATCCTTTGGGTAGAACTTTTAGCTTTTAAAATGAATTAACCTAATTTGGCTAACGAGCCTGGCAAATTATACACTGTAATAAAAGAAGAACGGAATAGAAACTGGTTATGAACGACCCTGATAGGGATAAAAAAAAAACAATTAATAAAACTGCGTGCGTAATATTTTTTTAAATGTATTTCTTCGATAATAAAAACACGTGGCATTTTAATTTACAATCCATAATTTGAATATAAAATACTAATATTCCATCAATTCTCTTTACGAAATTTTAATTTTAAAAATAGAATTTCTATAAGGTAATTCATCCTTCTCACTCTCTCGCAATCGCTCTCTCCCTTACGACAAAAACGCTGCACATTCATGACGTTCCGTAAAAATTTTACCCTCATGCGCCTTAAGAAGTTTCACTTTAAAAATCCTGATATTATTCTTTGTATATATTACAGTCCTATACACTGAGTTACAAACAATGTTGCTTTAATTTTAGGCTAAAAGACCGACGCAGATAAAAACAGCTTTAGTTAAAACCTTTAAATTCAACGAATATTCCTTTCAGACAATCTGCATTGCGCTTGGCATAGAACAGGCGACATTACGCCACAGAGGAGACAAAGGCATCGCGTGGCTGACTCAATTTATGGACGTGCTGGATGTTCTTGACTACCCTGTGCCCGGATACATCCCTTCCACTGTACTCTCGGAATTGCATGTGCACGTTTGGGATTGCGCTGTGGATTATAGGTAAACAATAAATCTATCCTAATATTGTTAAGAGCTTGTATGTTTATAACGAATTTACTCCAAAACCATTGAACCGATTTCAATTCTTTCACAATTAGAATAATGCAATATCAGTATACTTTCCAAAATATTTCAAGCCCAGCCGTTCAAACCCAGGAATTTGCACATCAGAATCTTTCTGACGTGCAAATTGTAAGCTCTGAAAAATAATAGTTTTAATCATAATATTCACTTAGAGTTATAGAAATTGAAGGCAAGTTGCCAATCTATACAGGAATTATGAATTAAGTTAGTAGAAATTCCCAAAGTCCTATTAAATGGTTACGAGACTTTATCGCTAAACTATCAGTTCTTCCGTAACATACTTTAAAAATGATTTATTCAAGAGAAGGTATTCAAAGTTAAACGAAGATAAAATATAGTGTTTTGTATTGGTATATTATCTAAAACTGGCGGCTTCAACATATTTAGACTTTGTGCTTGTGTAGTGTCTGTGAATAAGCGCGAGGCGTGCTGTCACACTGAATATGCATCATGAAAAGACTGTCCGTCTCTCTCGCGCTCGGTCAAGCTTATGAGTATAAAAGAGACAGTTATTATTTTGCTTTTACTACTGTTTATGTTGATCTTTACTGTACATGTTGATCTTTTTTCTCATTATTATTTTGTCTGTGATTGTTCACTTATTTGGTTGGAGGTTGAGAATACTTTGAAAAAAATGTCTTATGAAATATATTCCGTATATTACATGACAATTACGGTGAACATCAATTTTACAGAAAATAATACAAATATTACACTTAAAACTACAAATTTTAGTTTTTACTAGTACTACTGAGACCCTATAGTAAAACCTATTGAGAGCAGTGTTGACCTAGTTGCTTCAGCGTGCGACTCTCATCCCTGAGGTAGTAGGTTTGAGGCTGTGCACCAATAGACTTTCTTTCTATGTGCGCATTTAACATTTGCTCGAACGGTAAAGGAAACATCGTGAGGAAACCGACTTGCCTATTAGATTGAAAATTATCTATTTATTATTTAAAACCTATTAAAAAATACTAATTCACTCTTTACAAACAATGCGAATTAGGTACCCGATAGGCGCTTTCCCTGAAATTGATCAGCCCACTACCGTATATAAGCTCTGAATTAGTAGCGTTTCTTCTGTTGTATTCGCAAAAAAATCGAATCAGAGGTGCTGAAGTACAAGGAGGTTTTAAATATTAAATTATTATTCTTGATATAGCATATTGTATTATTATTAAAACAGAAGAAATAAAATTTGTGTTGACATTTAACCCAAACAATTATAATTCCAGACCCCTATATCTACCAATACGTACAGTCGTGACGTTAGGCAACTTCAGTGTGTCGAGCAATATCATACCAGAGACCAATACTTCATATCTACGGTTCTTAGCGCAGGAGTGTACACTTTTCCTCGCGTATATATCGAATGCGAAGCCAAACGCAACTGTACCGCAAGATGACGACAAACATCCAGACGTATATAGGGATTATGTATGTGTGCTGGATGTGGGACTGTTTGAACTGTCCTTAAGGATGGAGGATAAAGGGACAGGAGGGGTATGTATTAATACTAATAATATATTTTGTATGTGATTTTTTTTAAACATTATGTCCATTCAATACGTTTTTGACAGAAGCTAGTCTTAGCACTAAAAGACCCCCCACACTAGCGTCGTCGTGAATCTAGCGTTGGCCGCCTGCCGAACGCCCCGGGCTTACGCGGCGCCACCGCAACGTTATTTACGAACGAGAACTATCGAGTACATACGCCAGCGCTGGCGTCACGTCACCGCGGCGTAGACGTCGCGTCGACGCTGTGCGGACACGACGACGACGCTCGGAAGGCGCTAGTGTGGGGGGGGCTCTTAGTCTCGACTTAGAATCTTACCCTTACGGCCTGAAATCAAACTACAATTACTTTAAAGTATATCGACCTGGACGTTATTAACTTTATTTTTCTCTAACTGGTTCATTCAATGATAAATAAATAAGCCTTTATTGTTGTTAACAAGTTTTACACAGAGTAGTTTCGTGTGCCTAAAATTAATTTACTTATGACTAAAAAACACATTTTGACTATTAACTAGAGTTTAACTAATATACTTACAATTTTACTATCTATTGATTAATTATCGGCAAACGGTAGTTCGGTTACAACTTGTCTTCCGACAAAGGCCTCCTCTAAAGCTCTCCAGTCTTTTCTCATTTTTGCAGTGCGAGTCCATGTTAAACCCGCTATTTTCTTAACGTCATCCTCCCATCTCTTACCCTGTCTTCCTCTATGTTTCTTTCCGTCTAAAGGGTACCATTCAATGATATCACTAATTAAACAATAAAAACATTGGAAAATTACCTAAACGTTTAAATAACAATAAACTCAAAATATCTTTATTCAAGTAGGTAACCAAGTACACTTTTGAATAAATTGTTCTCTGGAACTCGAACAGCGCCCTCTGAACGTAACTAAACGGAAACACGATATTGGCTATCAATTATGTAATAAGTTATACTAAATGTATGTAAATACACGCTCATACGGTCAACAACTAATCATTGTATCAAGGCATATGAAGACTGATCCTTCGAAATTATCTCTCAACCACGAAATGAAATCCTGATAAAATAAGTTTCCATACTCCTAGTCGATCATGAAGATAAAATTTTAGGCTAACGACCAACCCCAAGTGGACCTAACCGCATCAAATAATATGGTGAACCTATACACCTGTTGGGATTCCGCGTCAGCCCTCTGCCGTCTCCTTACGTATGTGGCCTCTGATGGCGACGCTCTTCCACCGTTCGAACATTCAAGACATACCAGCATATGTTCCGATCAGCCGTTGGAACCCCTTGTGGGTAAGTTTAATCTATATTACTAATGCAAAAATCAGTAAAAATATTGTAATAAAATAGAGTCAAACTGGTACAAATTTAAAGAAATAAAATTGATATCGTGGCTTGATTATTGAATCGATCATTTCATCATGCGGCTAAAAAATTTCATGGAATCAATTCTAGAATATTCTTGATCGATAAACATGTTTTTAATGCTAAAATAATTAGAAATATCATGAGATAGCCGCTAACGAAAAGAATGGCTGAAGAATGAAATTGTCAAGTTTAGTAATGTCTAAAATTAAAAAAAAATATTTATTTATTTTCACTATTTTCCACAAGAATAACGTGATAATATTGACAATTATGTTTAAAAAAGAAACAGTGCAAAGGCCAGCCTTTTTGCTAACCTTAGTATAAAAAAAGGTAAAATTAAAATATTTAAAGCCTTTCTAAGTACAGTTATGAACCTTTCAGGATTAGAAGACAGGCCAGAAGAAATCAGAGAACTCTCGCCAAGTGAAATACAGCAGGTTAATGATCTCATGGCAGAGGCTTTAAAAGAGAGTCCGAACAACACAAGTAAGTGTATTTCTATCTAAAATGTTTGTCTCTATCTCTTCTATTCATTAGAAAGATTTTATAGCTAACACAAATTCTAGAAACTCACAAATATTTTGGAGTTTTATACCGATACAAAATATAGGCTCCATTTACACCTAAAGTAGATTCATTTGTCTTATCCTTAATTCATTTTTACGTAGTTGCTCGGGTTAACATTTACAGAATAATATTGCCAAAAAATATTATTTTTATGACAGTTTAGCTGTTTTCATTTTAAAAAATTCTAATTAATATTGTTATACCTTATGTAGAAATTTATAAGTCGTAGAAATACCAATACTGTTTCGCAGTTGAAGAAGACGAACTTATCAGTTCTACTGAAAAAGAAGGAGTTGAAATATTTTTCTTCCCCGACGAGTCAAATATCAAACAAAAAGATCCAGAAATTGATACAGAATATAATCTGGAAGAGGAATGTAAAAGCATAGATATTATAGAGCAAGCACAGGAAGCCAAACCCAACGCTCAAGTGGCTAAAGACCTGGGTGATCCCACGACACCTAAAGCCTCACCCAGGAAATGTAAACGGAAGAAGGTATTTTTTATTTAATAATGTTCTTAAATATATGACAATTTCGATAAACATAAAATTTACAACATATAAAATTATTGTATTTCCCAAAAAGATAATAAAAAGGTTAAATAATTATAAAGATACTAGTCGCCTAATCTGGATTACCTAATGATAGTTACGAATGTAAAAATAACATTAAGAAATAAAATTAATTATTACGAAATATTCGAGTCATTTAAATGTTGATTTCCACGATATTATATAGTCTGCAGACAGATATTTTTATAAACAAACGTTTAGATTCTCAATTACCAAATAAATTTTGTCTAATGTATGTTTCGGATTTTCCTACAAATGACCTAACTTTTAAGGCATTTATATTAATTGAATGCATACTAGTGTTCAAGACTATATGGCTTGCTTTTTGATGTGAAACATCTATAGGCGCACGTAAAACCGATTTCTGGCGTGGCGACGCATACCGTGGCGACGCTATATGATGGTATATATGAACAGTCTATATGCAGTAGTGTGTACGGTGTGTGTATTTCGAGGTCACTGATTAAACGAATTAAGTAGTCACGATTTGAAATAAATTCGTAAATTTTTGTATTTAATGAAAATAAATGTTTATTCAATAAATAGTCATCGTTATCTGGAAAAAAAATCGTAATATTTTATTTTGTCATTATGACATACTTAGTTCCTATCACAATCTGTTCTTTTCTGCATATTACTTTTACAAAATAATGTCGATGTTTCACATCTGCCAGGCGTCCCGTGACGGCTCGCATTTTTTTTGTGATAATTTATCAAAAAAAAACAGAAATTAGAGATTTAAAATTTCCACAGTTAAAATCTGGTGGTGACGGAAGTAACACAGATGACGAATACTGTATCGTTGAAACGTCATACGCGCAAGACAATGAAATGGATGAGCCAGTAGTGAATTGGATTGGGCCGGGACCTGTGCATATGGTCGATAACCATTTCACTGTACCAGCTGCTAGGTCAGATGTACTTAAGGCGCCTAAGAGTTTCCCGCTTCCTGTTTTAAGGTAATATTTAAATTTTTAAATTTTTGTTTTACTAAATTCTCGTCTTTTGAGAGTACAGATCGTTGTGTAAATGGTTAAATAATAATAAGCCTTTATTTATCCACATCGAGTTTATATACAATATACAAAAATAAAGATATATACAATTTGGTTATTCCAATATGCGGTCCCAGATAAAGACTTACACCATATGTTTTCTTTTGCCGTCAGTGTTAAATTTTGCCAGGTAGCTCGTCGGCCCATCGCTCTTTTTATCTACCCTTGTGTCTGACCTTTTGGGATATTCCTTTCGGTTAGACTTTTCAACCTTCTACCAGGACTAAATGCACTACTTGTGCATGTTCCTCTGCGTCTGTTATTCTTGTTATTCCGCTGGAACTTTCTTTTTTTGTCACTTAGTTTAATTCCAAGATGGTTCAAATAGGTTATTTACCGTTCCATGTCTCAATCGGTTGTTATGACTAGAATATTTTAATACAACAAATGTGTGTATGTATTATAAATATATTTAAAATGTAATAACTTTTTTAGAGAACTACCTATATAGCTTGGTCCAGCATACTCTGTACCATGCTTCTAAATAGATATGCTAAAAATATATACCTATCTTATAGCAAAACTTATATCAATTAATTTACGAAAAGTGTGATCGAAAGGCACCAAATATTCCTTTTCGCTATTGCTATTGTTACATAGAATAATAAAATAGTACGTAGAGACATGTGGATAATTATGTAAAACTAAACTGTCAATGTCAATTGTCATTTTGTTCTTTTTCTCTATTAAATAATTTGTCGTTACCATGCAACAACGCGTTTCTCTTATAGCTATTGTATCCTCTTTTAATAATGATATTTACGATCCCGTAGGTTATTTACTGACCTGACCATAATTTCCTTTCTGTAGGTATACATTATGCGAAATGAGTATAACGTGGAATATGTTCGGCGGCAACGACTTCCGTCCGACGAGTGACATTCCGAAGAAATCTGTCAGCATCGATATAGATCCCAGAAAGAGTTCTCCAACCAATACTAAGTAACAAAATTTTATGATAATTTATTTTATTTTAATTAATATCATGGTACCATTCATGTTATTGTTTACTAAACAAAGCAGGAAATAAGTTCATCAGTTGTAAGCCTATTTATTATTTTTTTGAATATATATTCTCCTTGTTATACGCCGACTTGGTCCGCCGAACCATATAAATCAACATCCTGTAAACTCTCAATGTTAAATATTGATTCATATGTCTTTTTATATATACATGAATAGGAGAAACAAAAAAAATTAAACAAAAATTAAAAAAAAGAATCATCTCGCCGACGGCATTATGTTATTTAAATTGATAAAATCTTTAGACGCAATAAAGACTACGAGCCGTACGAAAAGGGGCGTGCTCAAGCAGCAGCGTACAGAACGGGCGGAGTCAGTTGGTCCGCGGGCAGCGAACGCGTACGTGCGCCTGCGCCACCAGTTAAACATGACATACGTGCACGTGGCGGGAAGCACAGAGACCACCATACTTGTGTTAAGTTGTGTCTTGCTAAGGTAAGTAAATTTGTTAATAATTCATTAACATTATATTTTCAATGTACTGTGGAGCGCAATTTAGCTTTTTGGGGAATGTATGACTGCAAAAGTTAACTAGTCAAGTTTAAAAAAAAATATTTTTTATCAGTAATGTACGTGTTTTATTAAAAAAATTGTATACGCTAAACATTTACATGGAATTGAAATTCATTTTCACTAATTATATCTGGACTCGGCGTTGAGTTCGATGGCGTCTTAAAATCACCTTTTCAGTGATTATCTATCTCTTTTTATCCCAGCCTAAACACAGTTTGACAGAAAGAGACAATAATACTTTAGAGTCCAATAGGATGATTAAGTTTTAATAGCAATGGGTGATGCATGTTTATAGCATAGCAGCCCTTAACTTCACTATTGGTTTTTAAAAATTAAAATCTTAAATACACATTAAATATTCCAGGTGAAATTCCAACACGAAGTGTACCCTACAGGAGGTACCCAGGCCTCTCGCCAGACCTTAGCCATCAGCAAAATTGAAGTCCTAGACCGACTTGTCGGCAGTGACATCAACAAACTCCTCAGCCAGTACAAGCTGAAAGATGAACCGGAGAGAAAAAATGCTAATATGGTGCGTAACACAAAATGCGTAAATTTTAACAGGATAATAAAAATATTGTTTAATACAAAACAAGAAGAAACTTACCTACTTACTTTTTGTTTTTTTTTAAATATATCTATAATTATGTGTATTATGGCAATGAAGTATAAATAAATAAGAAGCAGCGCTCCCGTGTCCGTATTTGGAACTAAACTGTATCACCATCATATAGTGTATACGTATTGAAAATAACGTACAGAAGACAACGAGACAGTAACGCACCGCGCGTTTGTCTTGTTCTTTATTTTTAGTAGTAGTTCAAACTACTACGAGTCGTACATTTTTCTATACCGAAATTTGACACCAGCTGTCAAATGTCAAAATCGTTAGTATAGTCACTGACGTTTTATACTTCATATATTGTTAACTTCAATTGTGCCATCGGGTGACATATATTTAAAAAAAAAAGTGCGTGCATACAAAGTACACATGTCAGAAGTGAAACTTCTTTGTAAATTAATTATTGAGTCATTAAGCTGCCCAAATCCCATAATTTAATTTTTCCAGTCTTTCTATATTAATTAATGATACTAAGGCTAATTAAAAACCAGAACTTAAATTAGTTGTTATTATGTATATAGAAATCTCACTATAAATATGGTAACAATTATCAAATAATATAACAAATTCATTATTATCATAATCGCTTAGTCACTTAATAAAATAATAATGATATTGGTATGTATCGATCTCAATCTCTCTCTCCCTTTTCTTCGACAAAAACGTTGCACATCTTCGTGACGTTCCGTAAAAATTTTACCATCATGCGCCTAAAGAAGTTTCACTTCAATAACATTTTACATTTTTGTGTACAGCTTATAGTGAAGGCAGTGCATTTACGCGGGGATACAGCGCTACCTGCGCAAGAGTGCTGTCTGAAGGTATCCTTACTACCGTTGAGGTTTAACTTGGATCAAGACACTCTTGCATTTCTTGTTGGATTTTTCTCTAAACTGGGTACGGATGAAGGCAATGGTGAGATTTTATATATTATATATTTTTATATATTCGATAACTTTATTTATTTAAATACTCTTGTTTAAGTTTAATCTAGTTGCTGGGGATCTGTCCCGATTAAAGATTCATTCATTTGTTAATTTACAGCATATAATGTATATTTTACATTAATATATAGTGTACCTTTGTTTGTAGATACAGGAAACAAAAAAAATTGACTACTTGCTCATAAAAAGAAAAACAGTTTTCCATAGCCTTTGTTTATATTAAATAACACAAAAAATAATGATTACTACATGCTTCTTATTGATAAAAAATTAATTTGTCTCTTTTTGTCGCAGTGTAAAAACAATGTGAGGGAAAGAGACAAAACAGGAAAATATTTAAAAGGGTGCAATAAGACTAATTATAGATATTATTACTGTTTATATTTCCAGATGAAGATACGAAGAGTGTAGGCGGTCTCTCAACCGACTCGAGCGGGTCTCGTCAAACTACTCCCACTCACAGGCCTCCTGTCATGAGTGTCGGGAGCCACTTGAGGGATCCCCCTCCTACGCCTACTTCTTTGGGTGACGCCGACTGCCTTTCGCTCAATGAGACTGGTATGCATTTACTGGGACATAAATGGATTTATTTTATGGGATAAATTAACTATAGGCAACATCAAAAAGATCTTCCCATGTACCCTCAGGTACATATTATATTGAATTATATATTTGTTGAGTTTTTTAGAATTTTTCGAAACAGCTTGAATTGTATTTGATTTTGTTCATAATAACCATACTAGATAATATCTAGTATGGTTCCTAATTTAAAAAGTTCAGAGTGAATATATGCGCTTAGGCAATATATATATATATATTTTTAAATAATCGATTTTCTCCAAATTTTTGAATTAATTTCAAAATAAACACCTTAAATATTTTATTTTTCGTGGTTTTATTAATGAAAAATAAACAATAGAAATTATGAACACAAATTAACGTTTAAGAATAATCAAAATCGAAATTAACCTAATCTCGTTTTGATAGATTTTAAGTGAGATTTGATAGATGCTGTGTGTATGCCTTTTCAGTAGCACATTGCAGTATTTTTGTTGCCTTTTTTATTGTATGTAAATTGTGCTTGTGCTGCTGAATAAATTTATTTTACTATTAAATTATAGTGTTCCATTCAAACTTGAGTTTTTGTAAAATTAACTGGTTATAAAAACCATCAATGTATCGAGTATATCAATACATCATCAAAGCATCGGATCTATTCTATGTATCGCATTGTAAACATCGATGTATATCGAATATCGCTAATAGTTCGAGGTCCGGATTATGAAAGACCAGACATAATGTCGGGAGGTGGCAGATGAAAAATACTCTCATCGACTATGATTGATTTTCAATTATAAAAATAATCGATTATTAATGCATTAATTATTTAATTAATTAATTAGTTATTAATATATATAATACCAGGCAAATCTGGGCAGCCAGCCCTTCATCATATTTATTCAAACTTTCAATGGATCCAAGAACAATGTTTTATTCAATTGAGAACTATCCAAAAAAGATTTTTTCAATTCAATCGCGTAGTTCCCGATATTACCGCGTTCAAATTTTTCACCTTATTATCACACAAACATATAATGTAACTAAAATTTGATTTTCAATATAATTTCATTTCCAGTAATCCGCGATGATGAACCACTCATGGAGACGTATGAGGCTGAGCGTCTCGTATCCGAAAACTTGATTCAGTTAGAGGAAGATTTCCAGAGGCTGGCGGTTAACCAGGAGAAGATAATTGTGAAACCGCCCGATGCAGAACCTGTCGATGACTCCCCTATATACTTTAGGTAGTATCTTTTACAGTGGCGCTACAATCTTCTATACTCGGATTTTTAATTCCGTAGAATTCTGACAGATATCATTTTTTGACATGTCAGAGATTACAAACCTTTTTGGCCGGGCACATTTTTAAATTTCAATACGAGTCAACATCTGACTCTATCCATTAATATTAATATTTACTTATTCAAGTGACCTAATACAAAAATAACAAATATTTCAATATCACGAACAATATATGGAATTAACTTTAATTACTTTATTTTATTCTTTAGCTGGCATCACTGGCAGTAACGTATTTGTTTTCAAAAGACAATTTGATTAACTATAAAATTACATAATATGTCTAGTTTCTAAGTCATAATTTTAAATTCGCATTTATTATAGGCGTGTCGTATTTTCTCCGGAAGTGCCGATACGTCTGGATTACGTGGGAAAGAGAGTCGACCTATCTGCGGGGCCCGTGGCTGGACTATTAATGGGGCTGGGGCAACTCAACTGTTCCGAACTCACGCTTAAGAGACTGGATTATAAGTAAGCTACTATAAATACTTATTTAAAATTCTGAATAAGGTGATGGGGGAGCGTTTAAGTATTACGTCGAGCAATTTTTGGAGATTCTAGAACTTTCATTAAAATATTAAAAGTGTCGAAAATTAATATAAATTATAAATTTATTTTTTTAAATTTATTTCTTCGATAATAAAAACACGTGGCATTTTAATTTACAATTCGTCATTTGAGATTTCAATAAATTATTTTGCATAAAATATAAAACAATAATATTTCATAAATTCTCTTTACGAAATTGTAATTTTAAAAATATAATTTCTATAAGCTAATTCGCCCTTCTCACTCTCTCTCTCAATCGCTCTCACCCTTTTCTTCGACAAAAACGCTGCACATCTTCGTGACGCTAATATTATTATTATTGCGCCTAAAAAAGTTTCACTTCAAAAAACTTCGTAGCCTCGAGCCAGTATTTCAATCAGTGTCATATCAAATAAACTTTCAGACTAGGACTCTTGGGCTTAGAAAAGCTGGTCCAGTGGGCTTTGCATGAATGGCTGTCAGACATCAAGCGGCATCAGCTCCCCGGACTTCTCAGCGGGATTGGGCCCATGCATTCCCTGTTACAAATTAGTAAGTAACATTAACACTATGTCTCGCATTTCAGCTACCTAAAATTTCTTCAAAATAGGCTCGCTAATTTTTTAGATATCCACGCATTTTCTGTAGGGATATAATATATTAGGTCCTTACATATGAAATTGGCGTTTTGTATGGGAGGAACAAAAAGTTTAATATTTTTAAATATAATATATTTAATTAATCAAAGTATGAACCATTGTTTTCTATGCACTTTTGCCATCTCATAGGTAGTTCATTGATCACTTTACTAAAAAAACCAGTCGGACGGGAAGCAATAAAATCTGTGAAGGCGATTTGGACTGCCCCATCAGAGTTAAATTGTTTCCCTTGCAAGAAGAAGTTGTCCAAATTTCGAAAAAAATTGTAATCTGTTGGAGCAAGGTCCGGGGAGTACGGAGGATGTCTTAGACATTCCAATTGAAGCTCTTCTAATTTGGTAGCCGTCTGTTGTGCAGTGTGTGGTCTAGCGTTGTCGTGAAATAGCAGTGGCGTGGAGCGATTGACCAGTCTAGGTTGTTTAGCCGCTAGCTTTTCCATCATGGTTTGCAATTGCTGACAATAGACATCAGCCGTAATAGTCTGGCCAGATTTGAGAAAACTGCAATGAACAATACCGGCACTAGTCCACCAAACGCTTACAAGTAACTTTTTTGGGGTTAATTTTCGCTTGGGGCAGGATTTGGCTGGCTGGCCAGGATCCAACCATTGCGCTGAGCGCTTTCGATTATCGTAAAGAATCCATTTTTCATCACAGGTAATGATTCGGTTTAAAATACCTTCATTAATGTGCCGGTTCAGTAATGTATGTTCAGTCGACGTGCGTTTGCCGGTTTGCTTCAGTCAATTCGTGAGGTACCCATCTTTCAAGCTTTTTAAGCTTCCCAATTTTCTTCAAGTGAATTAAAACAGTTTTGTTACTAACACCGCAGCCTGCAGCTAACTCGGACGTGGTTTGCGATGGATCCGCTTCCACAATAGCCTTCAATACTTCATTATCAACTTGGGTCTCAGGCCGTCCACGGGGCTTGTTCTGCAGGTCGAAATTTCCAGAACGAAAACGTTGGAACCAAAAACGAACTGTGTTTTCTTTTGCAACATGACCGCCATACACATCATTCACCCTTCGAGTCGTTTCCACAGCACTAGTGCCACGGCGGAACTCGTACTCGTAAATAATGCGATACTTTAAGTTTTCCATTTTGTAAGTGACGCAAACAGAAAAAAACAGAAGAAAAAAACAAATGAATGACGGTCATCGAAGCACAAATACATGAGTAAATAGCTAGAATATAGTATATATAGTATAATAATAATAGAATTCCAAATTCAAATTTGTACAGCTATTTACTCTTACATTTACTACAATTCTTACCAAAGAGGAGAACATCGTGATTAAATTGGCCAGTACGAAATACGCCAATTTCATATGTAAGGACCTAATATATAGTACCTAGGTAAATGTGTGAAACTGTCAACAAGACAGGAAATTGAAAAAAAATTGTGAATGTAAACATAGATTCTATATCTATTTCAAACTTGCTATATTCAATCTATATAAGAAAAATGGTCTTCGTTTGAGGCTCCTTCACGCCTAAACCACTGATCGTATCGACATGAAACTACTCAGCCATTCGATGCGAAATTTTTCCTAGATGGTTTATGGCTATTTATTTTTTAAATTCCAACGTTCCTTCTTTTTTATTGCTGTTTTACTTTTATGAAAATTTATACATACGGACTTCACCGCGGAAACATTCGGGGAGGCTTCCTAGAACCTCAAAACGTCAACATCTGTTAAAAACTCGATTTTCGAAAATTTTCAATTTTCTAAGCGGGAAGTTTAAAAGAAGAATAATAAAAACATGAAGAAAAAAAAAGTGTGTGTGTGTCAGCTACGACGCACGATTGGAGTTTACTCCTTACGAACGATAAAATGGCGATAATGTTCTATGGCTGTCGACCATATTTTCATACTAAAGGTGGTAAGAATATATGTTTTTATAATATAAATGTTTGTAGTAGTAATAAAACGTACCTACATCATCTATGCCCAAAAAGGATTTTCTTTCTGTGACCAAAGTTACCTTTATAGTAAGAGAAGAATAAGAATGAACAATCTTTTTAGTTTCAATTTCACTGACCATTACTATTGACAAAACTCTATGGCACGCTAGACAATCTACTTTTATTTTTTACACCTGCCAACACTGACAATGTTGTAACATGGCTGTCAAAACGTGAATTCAAAAGTATGTGTAATGTATTCCATCTCATTCTTTTACACGTTCAATCCATTTGTCTCTTTCTACATAACGCCTCAACTAACTTTTCGTGTTACACATAACGCCTCAACTTTTCGTGTTACACTTTATTTTACTCCTCATAAAATTTTCGTACCGGGCCTTATAACTCAAATCGTTTCTTAAAGAGTAAACTCCAAAAATAATAATTAAATATAAAATTTTATTTATTTCCTATTTTAATTCGCCCAGCGGGCGGGAACAGGGTATTTTATTATATTGTGAAAATTCGTGGAATGTCAACTGTTTGAGAACTGTCATTATAGTTTTTCTAAATAAATTCTCTCATGACAGTGCTTTAGACGGTTGTAATTTGGATACGTGTTATAAACCAGAATTCGTTTCTATTTGACAAGATTTTAAAAACCATCAGATTATTTATTATTGAATTAACAAATTGTAATTTTTATCTATGAATAGTATTGCCTTTAAAAATTCAACATAAACATTCATAATTTCAAGAAGCCAAGACGCTACTCTTAACAAGATGGCGTCGTACCAGTCCCTATGAAGTACCACACCGTAAAAAAAAAGTGAAGTTTTACGTGTAATTTACACGTAATAATCACATCATTCGTAAATAACACAAAAATATTCTGATATAATGTCGTCTCCGACGAAATTAAACTCCAGGATGTTTATTTATTAACTTTTCGCTACCTTAATCATACATTTAAAAAAAGCAGGTTAAATAAGTTATAAGGCAACTGTCGGCCGTATCGCTAACAAGCGGTTTCTTACAGCACCCTTAAAATAAGAAAAATAAAAAAAACACCGCCAAAAAATGCATAAATAATTAACAAAAAGGGAACATGTTACAGTAACTAAAACTAAACTAAACTAAAGAAAATAATATTAACAAAAATATAAACGCTAATCTTAGGGTCAATGAGTCACAATTAATATATACATATATAAGTGGAGTAGACGAATGCTCAAAATTTTAAGACAGTTTATTAGGATAAGAATTGGAAGACATATTATTTACAGCATAGTATAGCGTCCTTCATCATCGTTGATTCGACTAAACTGTAACCGTTTTGTTAGGTGACTGGCGTATGAAAATCTATTTTTTTGTTATATTTTCGCGTGTTAAAGCCATATTTTACTCGGATTACTCTCAATAACACTTTATTTTTCATTCTGTCAAGTGGCCTATTTTAATACTCTGTATTATTATTTATAGTAACGGGTATACGTGACCTGGTGTGGCTGCCAGTGGAGCAATGGCGAAGAGACGGTCGCTTAGTTCACGGCTTAAGGCGTGGAGCGGCCTCTTTCACCGCTCGTACTGCTGTCGCCGCGCTAGACATTACTGCAAGGATATTGCATCTCATACAGGTATTATCGGTATTTGGAATTTATAAAAGTTGTTATGGTGTATCACGAAGTTTGTACTTCCAAGGAGATTTGCTTTTAGCCATAGAACATAGAGTAGACAGAAATGTATTTTTATGTTCTGTGTTCTACTCTGTGACACTTAGCGCGTTAAAGAATATATGGAAATTATTTTATCGTCAAATTTTGTTTCTTATGTAGAATGTACCAATTTATCCTTGTGAGAATCATTAATTATATATTAATGATTATAGAAGTCTTGAAGAATATTAGGATTTTTTTATTCTAAACTAAACTTTGAAACAGATTATCTTTGTAATTAAATAAAGTATTTAAAAATTACATTTGATTCGATGTAGTAACAATGTCGTGCTTTTCTGTACTTTATACAAGGTTTTCGATACTATACGTCAATTGTAAAAAAAAAAATATATTATAGTAGGTATTAATAAAATGATGCTTTTCTGTACTTTATACAAGGTTTTCGATACTATACGTCAATTGTATTATTCTTCATAGCTCCAGCTAATTAGTTATTTATTCACAGGCAACGGCAGAAACAGCATTCGACATGTTGACACCGGCGCCTGCGCTGACAATGGGATACGAGAGGCGTGAAAGACGCCGCAGACGTGACCCCGCAAGACAGCCCACTGATATAAGGGAGGGGGTAACGAGCGCATATCATACTGTCAGAGATGTGAGTAAACAATATATTTTATAGTACAGAGTTAAATATTAATTTACATAACCTTTATAATTTACATAACCATTTAGATAACCTTCATATTCTTTGTAATTTTAAGTTATCCGGAAATACGGGCAGTGGTCGGGTGCTACTTGTGTTGACTGGTCGTACTTGAATTCGTGAATGGGGTGATTAGTTATTTCGACTATGTGTTTGCGTATTGTTCCCACGAGAATGTAAGTGCGTGCTCCTATTTCACCATGCCTCCTGCTGATAGAGGACAAGTCTTTGTTTTTTTTTATTTATGTTATTATTATTAATAACTTAAGAATTAAGATGTCATGTGGAACATGATGTAATGGTTGCAGCTCCTTACAAAAAACGTCGTGTAAAAAAAACATGGCGATTAAAAAGAGTGGCGGAGAGTTTATTGCCAATTCTTTTCTTCCGTTCTACGCCCTTGATTTGAGAACTGGCAGTCAATGTAAAGTTAGAAGCATTTCATATATATATTTTTTTTTGATGATCCTAAGTGTAAATTGTGTTACCTATATGATTAAATGATTTTTGAATTGAATTGGTCTAAGATTTGTTTAATATAATTAATAAAGAACCCAAAATACCACGTAATGGAAGACATGTTTCGACTTTGACAGTTGCCAAAACGCCACAGACCAGATATTCACTCCACACGTAATATTTAATTTAAGTAATCAAATTGATTATGGTGTTAAGTCACAAACCTGAAACATGATGCTGAGTGATTCCTTTTACATATAACATATTTTTAGTTGTCTTTCTATATTAAATAAAAAAAATATTACGTAATAAATTAATATCAGGGTTTCGCGGAGACGGCAGCAAACATAACAATGGCAGCCCGGCGTGGGCGTGGCACGGGCGTATTGCGTCAGTTGCCGGGCGCGGCTGTCGCGCCTTTAGCTCTCGCGGCCGCCGGTGCAGCGGACTTTCTGGGCGGGGTCAGAGCCGCCTTGGCCCCGGAACTGTGCAGGGACCACGCTGATAAGTGGCGGAGGACAGACCATAACGGTAACATTTATTTTCAATAATATTTATTATAAACTTTAGCAGATGACAACAAGCAGTGTTGGCCAAGTGGCTTCAGCGTAGAAACAAAGAAATTCCCCATACGGGGGTAATGAGACAAGAAAAGATTTTCAACTTTCATACATTAAAAAATCATGGGTTCATGAAATAAACGCTAAGTTCTTATTTCAGATACAACAGATTAAACCTGATTGGTCTCCAGATTCTAAACGGTGAAGGAAATAAAAATTATATAACTCGAGCCTAATTTTATATATAGTGATTTTTATATATTTACTGAACAAATTGTGTAACAATTGTTTTGAATTTGCCCCAAATATTACCAGCAGGGTGTTTGCAACTATTTTACTCTCTTATCAACATCTCAAATTCTCTGGGCCTGAATAGGATATCAAATCCAAAATTCAAATTCTTAATTGATATTACAAAATAGTTTTTGTTTCTAAATATTTACATATTCTGTATAAAAAGGAAGTCATACTTAGTTTTGACTCTGAGTCAAATCTGTGTCTCAAGTCACAAACTCGTCTTGAGCGCTGTCAAATATGTCAAACTTCATACAAAAAATTTGATAGCTCTTGAGACTAGGTTTGATTGACGTTCTAAATACGGCCTGAATCTTTAAACGGCTGCAAACCCTGTATCAATGGTGTCGATTCCGATATGAACAAGACAAACTTTTTGTCTTGTCAAACATGTCGATTATATTCTGAAAATCACTAGTTTGACAGAACAGTTACATCAGAATGGTCACTATTGTTTGGTATTTATATTATGATACTCAATATTTTGCTATTTAAAACATCACTTTTTCATATACATAATTTTGTATTCATTGTGTCCTTTGGGTAAAAAGGGCTCAATTTTAAATTGTAAATATACAAGGTGCTTAAACATTTCTCTAGCATTTTAGAGCATTTAGTATATAATTTATGTAGTATGTAAATAAAGAAAATATTTTAAAATTGATTAGATTTTTCTTCAAATATGGTTACCTATATTGGCAAGCAGAATTTTACCTAAATGTGATATTTAGAAACTATAATAAACATTTTAATTTTATATAGAAGTATGGATTTTTATGTTCCAATTTATGTTATAATTACATGTAATGATAATGAATCATTTCTATTCAAATAAATAAAAAAGGAAAAATAAGGTTTTTATTTACTGTGGATGAAAAGTCAATAAACTCACCTAACATAAGTGGCGTTTAGACAAATATATATAAGTACGTGAACTGATGTCAGCACCAAGCGACCTAAGGTAACAGATTGAGCCATACAGGTTGAAGGAGGTGGGATTTTCTCAAAGCTATCGCGCGTACTCAACACGATAATTAAGGGCCTGAAGGAGACTTCATCACTTCGTCTGATTTATTTTGTATAAATCAAACTTTATATACTACTTAATAAATAAATAAATATTTGGTGACAAATAATCAATTCATTAAACTTATCAAATAATTTATTCTAATATCTACATTAAAATTACTAAACTATTAATCATCTTTCTCAACTTTTTCATCTGGGTATTTGTCAGTTAAAAAGCTTTTCATCTCTCCATACTCGACTTTAAGGTTGAGGCGAATTTTCTCATGATTTCTGTACCTTTCAAATTTCTTGAGGTATAGCTCATAATGTGGCATTGTTTTGTAAAAAGGTGGAAATTTCTTTTTCTTTAATATAACTTTATCATTCATAACATATTGTATGAAGTCCAGGGTTTCGTCTTTTGGTATTTCCTCTTTTGTCCTAACTTTTGAGGGACTAGCTACAACCATTGGGTAGAACTCATTCTCATCCCTAAACTCTACTAGATGTAATTTCTTTTCTTCGGCCAATTGTTGATGTGATCGCTGTAATTTAAATAGATCAATATTATTGAATGGCTCTTAATAATATGTATTGACAGTTTTAATCACTGTTTATAAATACAAGTCATATCATAATAAAAAATTAGAGCCAAGTTTTGACTCCTAGGGTGACATTGAAATGAGTCCAAAACATATGGGATTTTAACATACTGGAGTCATGATCATGCTAAATCTCATAGCATCTTACCCAAAAACCTTTAAAAAAAAAGTCCTTGTTTCCTTATCTTGTCCTTTATTATGGTAGGGGAGCCCACGATGCTAAATGGGGATTTACTCGAGCGTCGTAGAGACCTATTGGGATGCAAAGCTTAGATAATAAGAAGAAAAAAATGTTATATGATAAATTCCTTTTCATCGGTGGGGGGAAGCGGCTATAGATAGTTAAATATGTAAAAAAACTGTTGCATGGACATCCTCGAGCGCGTCAGATATTGATAGCATCTATGCCCTACGTATTTTTAATAATGTACGTATGTTAATCTGATCGTTTGCATGATGCGGGTGGTTGTATTTAAGGGTTGAAAATGAAAAAAAAAAAATTTTATCGAGCGCGTCAGATTTTCTAAGGGAGTGTTAAGTGCACCAAAAAAAAGCTCTCATTCACTAATCTGACGATTTCGATGGGACGCAAACCCACAGCCATTTTCATAATTTGCAAAAAAAAATCGCAATTTTGAAATACTCAAGCGCGTCAGATTAAGATATATGTGGTTCATCTTTATGTTCTAAACGTACTGTCTCATAATCTGACGATTATCTAGAGGGATTCGCCTGATCTGACAAAAAAAATTTAGAAAAACGGTTCACCTAAAGGGCCATCCCTGCAACTTCCCGCTAATTCCATTCCTGGGCGCTTAAAATTGATATTTTGAGCTCGCTGAGTTCAAAGAAATAAATTTTATGATTTGAGCTCTCCCAGCTCGAAAGTCTGATAGAAGTTTCATAGAACACTATTTTTGGAATTTTCAAACCGCAATAACATTTGAATGGATCAAGCAATTTTCACGCGGTTGGCGGCATTCGACGCAGTTTTATCATCCTCATAAGTAATTTTGCAATTTTAATTGATCGAACCACAAATTTCGGAGTAATCCCGAATAAACACTTTTTCGGGTTTCTTTCGTTCACGATATCTCTCGAACGAATCAACCGCTTTTGACCAGTTAGTGGGATAACGTGGTTTTAGCTCAAAGGGGATTAGTTTTGAAGTTGATGATAAAGAAACCACTTTAAAAAAATATTTCTTAATTTTTTAAGATTTTTCAAAATTTCTCAAAATCTATCGTTTCGAATCGGTTCAAATTCACAGGAAATTTAATTTTGAGGGAAATATTTAGAACGCCGTTTAGTAGATTCCGATCGGTTTAAGGAAATGTAGGCATCACGCAGCTGCACGCATTTAACTTTATCGACGAATTTTTGTTATTTCGGCTTGCGGAAATGTCAGATTATATATTTTTCATTATTCTTGATTTATTTCCTTCAAAATAAAAAAAATTAGCTACGCTCGAGAATGTCGAGATGACGTTTTTTTTTACAACTTTGTTGCCCTCCCTTTTTTCCGTCACTCTCAAATTGTCAGATTAGTGGAATATACACTTTTTAGGATGTAATTAACTCACCCTACCTTAATCTGATGGCTCGGGAATTTCTGATGGTCAATTTTTTTTACTAATTGATCTGTCTCCTTCACAGGGGCTTATATATGGACCTCATGTTTTGTGGAGGTACTTAACCGAGTACAAGCTATCCCCTGTATATTAATCTGGGTTTAGTAAATCCCGAAATCCCTCTTGGGCTCCCTCCATTATTTATTGTAATATTAAGAATATATAAAGCATTTAATCAATACCTGTTGTAAAAGACCAATAAAGAAGGCCTTTACAAGGTGCTGTAAATTATTTGATCCTTCCACTTTAGCTCTAAGATCCTTGATACCGATCGCTTGGCATATCTCTTTGATAGCTCTATGTACCATTAAACCATAACCTTCATTCTGCTTTTGTACAAAGATTTTAGTTTTCCCAAATGCAGTATAGAAATCATGGTAAACTGAAATCAAAAGCATAAATAATTTTGACACATATTATTAGCCGCATAGCTAATACATTTAACACACAACACATAGTGAGTTCAGAAAATTTTAGGCTGAAATTTCTATTATATCTAGATTTTCTGATTGTTTCATGGAAACAGAAAAGAATTTTAAGGGAAAACCTTTTCTCTCTTTATGAAACTATACTGATATTTTCAGTTGTACATAATAAAAGTTGTCAATATACCTGTATGATTATTATAAATATCAAAGTGCATCAATTTCTTCCCAGCCCTGTTTTTAGCTTTTCTTAAAGCGGCTGATGCTTCTTTTGCCCTGCCTAAGCCAAATCCTGCTAAGCCTTGACCATTACCCGTTACTACCTAAAATACCAAAAAAAATTATACAACAGTAGTGGTAGTATAATAGTAGTACTTTAAATTCATTATAACAAAGACTTTACCATAGCTTGATAATTTCTTGTTCGTCCAAGGGTTCCTTTCATAATAAGTAATGACCTCAATTGAAGAACTTTTGTTTCAAATCCTGTAAATTCCTCTGAAAAAATAATAATATGCAGTTGCATAAAGAAGTTTATTTAAGTTTTATAGCTACTTTTTAGTCTTGAATGTCTTTTTGTGAAGAAATTATTTTGACTTATTAATATAAAACTACTTGTACTCATAAAAATAATGTTACCCACCACCAGCAACTGGATCAGGGGGCCCAAGGCTACGTCCTGGCATCCTCACACCAGACCAACCTCTTTCTATAGGACTTAATTTTAATCGTCTAAACTTCGTCATAGAATCTCTTAATTTGATAAGCTTTTCCATTCTATGAAAAATAGATAAGTATTAGTATAATCAACATTACATATAAAAAATGCTATTAAACCATAATTACCTCTCTGGATCATCAGGTAATCTTTGCTGTTTAAGTAGCTCCCTCCCACGTATTACAGGTGCAGAAAGTCCAGGCCATAACATGTTTACTTTTCCTACACCAATCATTTGCCCTCGGTTCAAATCCCTAATGCGAATTCGTCCAGCCCCTTTACCACGTCCTTTCTTGGCTCCTGCATTACTTACAGACGTTACTGATTTCCATAGCTTTTCAGCAGGTACTAAAACATATGTAGTGTGTTGTGGTGTGCATAAAATTCCTTATATTTACATATGGTGTTGAAATAACTTACATTTATTGAAAAAATTTACACAAAAAACCGGAGATGTGCTGATACATTTAAGGTTATTAATATTAAATGAAACTGGCTGCTTTAGTAGAGCTTTAAACGGACTATGAACAAAATTTTTAAGAGCTAATATTTTAGTCGCCATGGTGGTATATTATTATTATATAGAATTAACAACTTATATTGACATTAACATTTCTAAATAAAATCCAAAAAATATCAACAACATGAAAATTAACACAGAAAATATGAATTAAGAAAACCATAGATCACAAAGTAAACTAGTACAGAGTACTACAGGCTACAGCGTTCTGACTTCAGAATTACAGATAACGTGAGGTATACAGTATACACGAACATATTTGAAGGATTGTGTCTTAAGTCAATGAAGTGAAATGACTGACATTTCATAGTTCCAATCGATTTTGACAACAGACGTGGCTGTCGGCTGCTGATTCAACGATCACGAAACGCGAATAGCAATGTTTGTTTTATAAAGTTCTGCGATTTCAAAGGGTACAATCATTTCATCTTGTTAAACCATATGGAAGTATGTACGTAGTTGTTACTTTATGATCTTAATTTTGCAACTCCACCGCGGCCATGGGTCT
Source organism: Pieris macdunnoughi (assembly GCA_905332375.1). Taxonomy (NCBI): domain Eukaryota; kingdom Metazoa; phylum Arthropoda; class Insecta; order Lepidoptera; family Pieridae; genus Pieris; species Pieris macdunnoughi. The sequence continues at coordinate 2,754,462 of CAJOBZ010000022.1, read as the reverse complement.
TTGCAAGTGTCCGAAAAGAAGAGTGACCAACCAATTTTGCTTTGAACATCGAGTTAATGTTTGTGAATATTGTATGGTAACAAATCATCCAAAGGTAATAAAGACGTTGTGGTAATTCATTAGTATTTATGTGTAGTTTTAAGGCCTAGCAAATTACAAACCTTACCTTTTATATATTTTCAGTGCATCATACAATCCTATCTCCAATGGTTACAAGATAGCGATTACAATCCTATTTGTGAAATTTGCACAAAAAGCTTAGCTGAAGGCGAATGTATACGACTGACATGCTATCGTAAGTTTGATTTGTACTCTATAAAATACACAATTTTCTTAAGATTCTTATTCTTTATTTTATCTGTAGATGTATTCCACTGGGAATGTGCGGAATCCCGTTACCGTGCCTTACCAAGGACTACAGCACCTGCTGGATATCACTGTCCTTCTTGTGCCACACCTGTGTTTCCGCCACCTAATTTAGTATCTCCTGTTGCTGATGTTTTAAAGGAAAAGTTAGCTGGTGTCAACTGGGCTAGAGCTGGCCTTGGTCTACCATTGGTATGATTATAGTTTTAAAGATAACATATTATATACATGGCTAGAAGGTTTTAATAAGTATTATATCCAGCTTTCAGATGAACAAGACCTGAAAGGAGCATCATCTAGACGCAGCCAGTCCCCAATGGAACAATCTAATTACTTCATAAATTCTATTGACACTCAACGTGGAACTCCAGTGGGTGCAAGCGATGATGAAGCTATAAGCCGATCAGCTACAAGTTCACCACATTCTATTGTGCAAATATCAGATGAACCAGCTAATATATATGATAATACCTCTGTTAAAAGGGCTGACAATCTACAAGGTACATTTTATATTCTTTGCTTTTAAACATTTGACTACTTTTGTGTGACTTAAAAGTAGTATAACTTGAATTTAATTTAAAGTTTCTGCGTTCCTTTTATAGAGAGCATATTTCTCTCATTAGAGGATCTATTAGTAAACATTCTTATTATGTTTTGTGGAGTTTCCTTTCAAGTAAAGGTTATGTAAACATTCAGGTAATTTAAAATTCCAGGTGCCCAAATACCAAGGAAAACTTATAAAACAGATGAAAATTCCAGGCCACTTTCGAATTTTGATCATGATGAGAATAAATACAAACAGAAATCCACGTTTGCGTGGATTAGCAGATGGTGGAAGTGAGTATATTCATGATTATTATGCAAACACCATGCCAATGCTGGGTTTATATAAATTTTTCTAAACAAAAACCTAAACTAGTCTTAAATCTCATATTTTTTAATAATATATCTAATATATATCAATAATTGTTTAATTTAAATTGGTATACTTCCAGAAATTCTTTACCTTCTTCACGAAACCGAAGAGGTGGTGGCATTTACAAGCGGTATTGGATAGCATTATTTGCTATTGTTATCTTGGTTATTGTATTATGGCTTTTGAGTAAAAGAGGAGTAGATGATGAAAATCCATTTGGTGGTATACAAGATGATGACAGAAGAATACTACAGAAAAATTAATTAAATTAATTTATTAATAACAATAATATTAAACAAATAGCATAACTATTTATAAAATCAAGCAATTTTCAAATGTTGTATATGAATTTGAGACAATTTTGTGCAAAAGCTGTACAACTGATGTAATAAATTATACAATATATAAGTGTATTATTCATTGCCTATTAAACAGATATCACATACTTAAATTATTTGTGTGCAAGTGTCTACTTGTTTATTAAGAAAAAGAAGTGAAAATATGTCATTATAAAAATCTGAATAGTAGTCACAAGCTCTATTACAGTCTGGCATCCAATTGACTTCCAGAAGCTTGGGTTGTATTGTTTTCTCTCCATTGTGTTCATGCCAGGAAAGCATTATGTCAGCTGCATAAAGTGCTCTTGACTGAGGACTCTGTGCTATTCCAAAAGGTGGGGGCTTAGAAGTTGCAGCTTCAAATAGGTCTTTAAACATTTCAAAAATTGATTTCTCCACTTCACTCCATTTAAAATCACCATATTGTTCAGACCACGCCCTCTTAAAGTCATCACATAACAGTCTATACAAGGAAACACCTTCTGCATAATTCATAACAGTAAAATGTTTTTCGTAATCATCAAAATCACATAATTCAAATGCTTTATTAGCAAATCTCAAGAAAAAGTTGTTGTAAATGTAGACTTCTGTAGGATTAACTGATTTCAACAATATTACATAACGCAAATCAAACTTTACTGCTCCTATGTCTGGTCTTTGAAAGAGCACAGGTGCTTCGATATACTTTTGAGCTATCTTTGGACCTGTCAATGGCAAATGACAAAGAAAGTCTAAATTATCAGTAATGTATGTGTCAAGACTCCTCGCAAGGTTATATGGTTTACAGATCCAGTGATTATCTAAACCAAGTCTTTTTCTTTGCATGTAATAAGCAACCATTTTTGGTAGTTCAGTTTTCATATTAAATGTAGTAGGTAGCCATAATGGGCTTGTCCCTAACTGAGACATGTTAACTTTCTTATCTGAACACCTTCTTGCCACAATTGCTAATAAATCTTTTACTGTGAAAACATATTCAAATGGAAATTGGTTAACAAACTTATTAGGAAAATCAATACTTAATTCCTTAAAAGCTTTAAAATGACTAGTGAACCACAAAATATCAGCATCATTCTCATTATCAACAATTTCAAAGTGACTTGATGTGAGATGTTCATTTATAATTCTATATTCTGAAAATACCTTCAAGGGTTGATCTGAAATATTTCTGTTTTCCAAGTTATTCAAATCTGGCAGTGATTCAACCAAGTGACCCTCCAAAAAATATTTTCTGTTTGGTTCTTCCTGAGTAAAATCATCATCAAAGTGCTCGTAGCATTTCCATGGAATGAGCATTGCCTCTCTTTGCAGAGGATCTTGATATTGACCTTCTACAAAATTCCTTGTAATAGTATCTCCTTCTTCAATATCTTTGGTAGGGAAGAGAATGGTAAATGTTATCTGCGTAGGCACATGTATAAAAGGGACTGCCCGAAAATTTGGGTTGTCGGAATGTGTAATTCCAGAACCCAATTCATCCATAATGTACCAAACAGGTACTCTATCTTCAACTGAAAATTCATCACCGGCAATAGAATATGTGTTTGCATATTTCCATACACACTTTGCAACTTCTTCAATTTTCTCTTCAGTTCCATCACAAGAGATTTGCATCAAATTACACATTCTTTCTAACAGACTGGGCACATTTCTCAAGTTAGCTTTGATGTTGTTAACTTTAAATGTCCATGCATGATCAATGAGATAAATATGAGTCGGATCATTGACATCTATATCGCATATTGCCATTACACTCCATAAAGGGTCATATGGTCGTCTTTCGCTATCTTCGTAATCAATTTGGACTAGTTGAAAGGCTAAGCCAGAGTCAAAAATCTGGTCTTGCAGTTTTTTACATAGCGTATGCCAGTAATGTTCAGGTACTCCCGAAAGGACAAGTTGCGGTTTATGAACAGCCAAAAAAGCGTTATAGTTCGAGACCCCATCCATCTTCTAACCCTAACTACTATACTAAAAATACCAAAATTTTCCAATTCAACAACTTATCGTCAACAATTAGGAGTCCACTATTACCAGTAAGATGTTTTAAACTTTAAGATTATTTTTTAAAATTTTATACCTAACTAAAGTCTAAACTCTAAACCATACCTTTGATCTCAACGATTCTCGAAGTACCGAACTCCGAAGTAGGAATGTAAAAATTAAATTCCTTTAAGATTTTTGGCATTGATCTTTCCTTCAAATAAGAAACTGTCAATAATATGTTATACCACAAATGTCAATTCATGTGCATATGTAACAGATTATGTCGTGCATAACAGTCATAATACAAATAAGTATTTTTGAAACGACTAGAAACACCGGAGGAGGTGATCAAGTCAAAGTGTATTTTTTTTTGTGTATGTTCAAGCATAGCATAGCAAGCTCGCCGTAGACCGATCGCAGCACATAGGTCCCTTAGACAGGATTTTGTAATCAGACAGTTTCAGGTTGTTAAAACTACTTACTATTCATGATAAACCAAAAATAGCGTCACCGCGTCGTGATTATATGTAATTAGTTAACTAACCGATAACGACGAATAAATTTAAGATAAATGGAGGCGTGCATTGATAAAATATAATTATATTTCCTGCGCTATAGCGGGTTATCTCACAGAGTACCTTTTAGTCACTCTTATTAGGACCTGCAAATCTCAGACGTACATAATATATCCAATAAAAATTATATGGCGGATAAATGGCCAAAAATTATATGTATAAAGTCGATTGTTGTACCATGTAATTATTTTGTTTATAATTATTTCTCTTATAATTTTTGTAAGTGGAAAATAGAGTAAATAAATAAATATAACATTTATAATAATTTTTATTACACTTAGTATAATTCCATATTGACTATGTTTAAAATTTGAACTCTTTGTACTTCTTTGCTTGCTTTGAGTCCGTGTTCTGTTGGCGCTTTCTTTTATTCTGAAAAATAAATAACTTTTTTAATTAAAGTTAACATTAAACATTCAATAATTTTTTTCATATTATATATTCCATTTTCCCTGATATTTTTTTAATTAATATTCTTTTATATCAAATGTAAAATCTAATTTTACCTAACCGATACAAGCACTCTGCCATAAATAATATATATCTTATCTGATGTTGTATGTCAGAATTAATTGGGTTACTTTTTTATACATACCCAAATGTTATTTTGAATAATTGTCTAAATTTATCAAATATCTAAATATTGTTAAAAAGAATATTCAATATACCAACCATAGCTGTTATAGGGCGCAGGGTTTGCTCGCGAGCGGTCCGTGTATTGCGAATATGAATTTAGTATGGAAACTGCAGATCGCCGTACGGCGACCGCATATTGCAGTCGGTCTTGACTGCAACATGCGGTCCGTCTATGGTCCGCTTTAAAAGGCTAATTTTAAAAACCATAACTACCTTTTGGCGAGCGACGTGGTCCGCCAGCATGTCAGACAGGTCCTCCCGCTTCGAGGGGCGTTGGTCTCTCAAATGTCTTTCATATCTCGCTGCCACTGCCTCCGGTTCTAATTCCAGCTCTGAAGGGTCCAAAGCCACTTCCACTACTCCAGGATTAGTTGCCACTCCACTGCTGGCATCGGCCGATACTCGCGCTTTGCCTGATAAAGAAAAATCATAGAGTCCTGTATAATCTGTGCGGTGGAACAGAATGAAAAACGAAACGTTTCATTTGATTGAGTCTGGTCAACAGCATCTCTTACCCATCACGCGTTGCTTTTGACCAATCACAAGCGAACGTTTCGTCTTGCGTCTATTGTTTTACATTCTAACCACAAGAGTCTTGGTTAAGCCTTTTTTGACATCGTATTAAAAATTGCAATTATTTATATAAAACAGTTAAATGCTGAATAAATTTCTATGATGTAGACATTAGAATACAATTGAACGTAAATTATTAACCAGTTTGTTTATATTAGTGCCATTTTTATAAAATAGTTGTTGCAACTTACTACATTTTGCTAGGTACGGAGTCAAATAAAATTAAAATGTATACAGGCCCCCCCAAAGGGGGGGGGGAAAGGGGGGGGGGGGGGGGGGGGGGGGGGGGGGGGGGGGGGGGGGGCCGCGGCGCCCCGCGGGGGGGCGCGGGGGGGGGGGGGGGGGTTGGGGGGGGTGTTTTTTTTTTTTTTTTTTTTGGGGGGTTTTTTTTTTTTTTTTTTTTTTCCCTCCCCTCCCCCCCTTCTCTCCCTCCCCTTTTTTTGTGGCGGTTTTTGTCGTGTGTGGTTTTTTTTTGGGGGGGGGGGGGGGGGGGGGGGGGGGGGGTTTGGTTTTGGGATTTTTTTTTTTTTTTTTTTTTTTTTTCTTTTTTTTTCCCCCCCCCCCGGGGGTGTTACCCCCCCCCCCCCCGGCCCCCGGGTGGGCCCCGCGGGGGGGGGGGGGGGGGGGGGGGGGGGGGGGGGGGGGGGGGGGGCCCCGGGGGGGGGGCGGGGGGGGGGGGGGGCGGCCGGGGGGGGGGGGGGGGGGGGGGGCCCCCCGTGGGGGGGGGGGGGGGGGGGGGGCGGGGGGGGGGGACCGGGGGCCCCCCCCCCCCCCCCCCCCCCCCCCCCCCCCCCCCCCCCCCCCCCCCCCCCCCCCCCCCCCCCCCCCCCCCCCCCCCCCCCCCCCCCTCCCCCCCCCCCCCCCCCCCCCCCCCCCCCCCGGGGGGGGGGGGGGGGGGGGGGGGCCCCCCCCCCCGGGGGGGGGGGGGGGGGCGGGGGGGGGGGGGGGGGGTCCCCCCCCCCCCCGGGGGGGGGGTCTCTCCCCCCCCCCGGGGGCCCGCCCCCCCCCCCCGCCCGCCCGGGGCCGGGGGGGGGGGGGTTTCCGGCCGGGGGGGGGGGGGGGGGGGGGGGGGGGGGGGGGGGGGGGGGGGGGTTTTGTTTTTTTTTTTTTTTTTTTGGTTTCCCCCCCCCCCCGCACAACATGGGGGGGGGCGCGGGCCGGCCGGGGGGGGGCCCCCCCGGGGGGGGGGGGGGGGGGGGGGGGGGGGGGGGGGGTGGGTGGGGGGGGGGGGGGGGGGGGGGGGGGGGGGGGGGGGGAAAAAAAAAAAAAAATTTCCCCCCCGGGGGGGGGGGGGGGGGGGGGGGGGGGGGGGGGGGCTTTGGGGGCGGGGGGGCCCCTTCCCCCCCCCTTGGGTTTTTTCCCCCCCCTTTTTTCCCCCCCCGTATATTCATATTGGGTAATGTACACTCATGAACGCCCAAAATTTAAAAAAAATTAAGGTCGTAGAGCGGGCGAGAAGAACTGGCAAGAAACTCTCCACCACTCTTTTTAATCGCCAAGTTATAAGTTTACAAGAAAATTGACACCATGATGATGATAAATGACCAAACATAATAAATTAAGCATTTAAGTATTTTGTCTCCAACAATTTTCAGAAAAATTATGCATAAAATAACGATTAGAGCCTACAAAAAGACATAGAAGGAATGACACCTCTTTTTCTTTATGACTTATTTGTGACGTCACTGTAGTTATCACCATCAATGCTTGCCTGATGAGCAAAACGTTAACTGTCATGTTTATTTAAGCTCAACACATTGACATTTAGACTATTATGACGGTAATACGGTAGGAATTTTCAAAACGGAATAAGGAATTCGATGCCTTAAAATAATCGACTTCCGATGTCAATTTTGTTTGAAACAATATTTTATATGCAAACTAGCTGACTCGGCCAAGGTTTTTATTTACATAGTAGTAAACTATTCAAGGGAAACGGTAGGAGAACACCAGTTATGCCATGTAGCGTAGGTAGCGTTCAAGTATTACGTAACGAATTTTGGGAGGGGGGGTCCTTTTGTAAAACGGGGATGCGGGGTGGGGATTGAATTACGCGTTATTGTTAATGTTATTTTCGACTTTCCAGTACTTTACAGCACATTAATGTTAACTTATATATAAGATATAAAGAGTCACTGGGTGGTCACGAAACGTTTTACTATTGGGTACAGAAAAACGTTACAGCGCGTTACACGGGGGAGGAGGGTACTTAATTTTCAAAAATTGCGTGACGTAATACTTGAACGCTCCCTTATGTGAAACGTTGGTACTTTCAACACAGCGCCATCTGTTAGAATATTGTGACTGTCAAATAATAAACAAATAATTTGCAATAAAATAATATTGCGGATATAAATTAAGATGTTAGCTATCCTATCTTTTAAGTAAGGAAAACTGCACACGGTGTGCAAATTTAATTGAAATCGATTAAGTAGTTTAGGAGTCCATAGCGGACAAACAACGTGACGCGTAATTTATATATATTAAGATTAGCCTAATCTAAGGATATGAGCAATTGATGACTGGTAAATTTAATTCTAAGGAAATCCTCACCTGGGTTAGCCGCATTAATATCATACACGTGAGTGGAAGCCATCATTCCGGCAGTGAGACCGACACGTCGCTCCGGAAGCACTTGGTACAGGGCTGGAGTCTCTCCACTACAAAAAAAATTAAAGATTAAGAAGGTACTTCTATACTAGCAGAGATTTACACTAAGGTAAATTTTATAATATTTTGAATTGTTAATGATATATACAAAAAGAAAAAAAAAAGGGTGCGTGTACTTATGTACGCACGTCAGAAGTTATACTTCTTTGGCATTATTAAAAATAGTTTTTGATTGCATGCAAATAATTAATTACAATTAAATAATCAAAGACTGAAAAAGGAGTCATTATAGTTAATAAAGTTCAGTTTACATTTGAAAAATTAAATAAATACACTATTCTCTTACATTCAGTGTAACATAAATTCTATTATTATTCGAATGTTGTTTTAAAAGTATGTCCAATGCCGTAGCATCTTCCGTGGGCAACTTCATTCTGTTAATTTTATGTAACGGTGCGCGCGCATCGTAAAATTTCACTCTTATCAATTTTTCATAACGCGCCTAAAGAAGTATAACTTCAAAAATCTTTAGGAAGCTCTCAGTGTTTGTATACAAAAAGCTTTTTAGGAATACATTAGAAATTATAGACTTTTAAAATTAAAAAAAATATTACTAAAAAGAAAACATCAAAATTTAAAAAAAAACTTACCCTTCAACATCATCCAATTTCTTCTTCCTAAGCTCAATAGTGTCTGGAGTCTCCAGGCCAGGGGGAACAGAGGAAATGCCCAGGGGAGTGACAAGTCCCTCCCCTGGTGTAGCCACTCCAGTGGCCACGTCAGGCTCGCCCATCTTCTCGCCTTCATCCGATTCCTCTGTAAACGGGGTTAATAAAATAATATTGTAATTGTCAAACAGTAATGTCACAAATTCTTCGGGTTCTGGGATAGGATTTTTTTTTTACAAGTGGCAAAGGACAAGTATATCATATAAGACAAGCATATAATATTTCATGGAAATCTGTTCAGTAGTTTTGCGTAAATTAAGGGAATGTTGATTTCTCTAAGAAAATTAAGTAAAGTAAAAATTATACCTTCTTCCGACTCCTCTTCAGATTCAGATTCTAATTCACCCCACAATGTTCTGTCTATGTCCTGATCTTCATTGTCCTGAGAAATAAATTAATAAACCCAATCAAGACAAGAGACATGAAGAAACTCAAAATTCAAATACCCATCCTAAAATAGCTATTGAATAATATAGAGTGTGTACTCTTTATACCGAATTTCAAGAGACCGAGTATTTTTTTTCGTTATAGAGAGATCGCGTTATACGGTTGGATGAGAAAAAAAAACAAATTTAACCAACAATAATTTTACAATAATTTATATAAATATATATAATATATAGGTGACGATGGTGCGTTTAGTAACTCAGACCAAAATTTCCTACAGGCAATGCAATCTAAGAATAATGGCACACGTGTTAATGCAATTAACAATACAAAGGCGAGAAGGCTGTTTATGACCTCAGGTGTCTTTCTTAGAAATTTCGCCACCTTAATAGGTTAGTTTTGTAAGCTTCAATAAAAACGATTACACTTATGTATGTTGTTGATCTAAATAAAAGAGAATATTAATGTATGGGTTTTGTGTTCAACCAAACAAATTTAAAAAATTTTTACGTTATAGTGAGTATGTAGTTATAACGAATGTCGTTATAAAGAGTTTGTAATGTTCAAATGTAAAAAAACTGTAAACCATTTTTTTAAATGTACATATTTTCTTCTTATATATACATTATAATTTGAAATTGATTGTCTTTTAAATTTAATAAATTTTAGCTCTTTATGAATCACAAATCTTGAAAAGTAAAAAATACATACATCTTGTCCGCTCAACTGATGTCCAAAAACATCTCCGTACAAGGGTTTCCCTGTTTCATCTACAGGAGGTTTGCCCCAGCCTCCAGCGTGATATCCGAATGCACATCCTTCTGGTATGGGGGCATTTAACCCCGGAATCTTTAGGTTAGGGTACGACGGTGGCGGCCCGTAACGTTGTTGAGCGATCAGCCATGGGGGCGGCACCTGCACAAAGAAATACAAAGAAAGTTTTGATAAAAGGAGCTTGTGTGGAGATATTGTTAGAATTAAGCACATATATTATGGCTCTCATGCCACGTATGCAGTTAGCACAAATTCATAAGTGTATACAAATTTCTAAAAAGTAATATCGAGAATATTCTAATGTTTTATTCAAATCTGTATATTTCCTTTACGGGAACAGCCCTAGTTTCATCAAATTCAGTTCAGTAGTTTTTAAATTCCCCACGCATTTCCGGATGGGACATGTTTAATATAGCCTAAATTACTCTATAATTTCTTACAATAAATCTTAAACCGTATTTTCAATAATCACAATATTTGGAAGTCAAGATCATACATAATGTCAGGTTTCACAGTTGCAAGCGAAGCAATAAAAAATAGAACGCAGAAGAAATTTAGAAATTTTTGAAGTGAAACTTCTTTAGGAGCACGAGGGTAAATTTTTACGAAAACGTCACGAAGATGTGCAGGGTTTTTGTCGAAGGGAGCGATCGAGAGCGATTGACAAGAAGTGAGAAGGGCGAATTACCTTATAGAAATTCTATTTTTAATATGAAATATTAGTATTTTATATTTTATGCAAAATAATTAATTGAAATCTCAAATGACGAATTGTAAATTAAAATGCCACGTGTATTTATAATCGAAGAAATAAACTTAAAAAATTATATTTATAATTTGTATTAATTTTCGACACTTAATATTTTAATGATAATTAAATTCATTAAATTCCTTACATAAGTATCTTCCTTTTACCCTTCCTCTAAGTCTCGGAAATCTAAAGATTTAGATTTGTATAAATATGAACAAGACTTCAAGACTTTTCAAGACTATTTTATCTTGTTTGACTGTTTATAGTTAGTGGAAACAAATTAATTATATATAAATGTTTCCGTGTACATTTGTAAAAGTTGTAGCAAAAATATAGATTCTATAACCATAAACACACATTACAATGAAAACTGGACATTGTATACCAACCTTGTGAGAGCCAGGCCCAACTGGCATACCAAGTGCTGTCCTAAGTTCTTCGGACAAGTCTCCAGGCTTTTTCTCCCTCAGCCGAGTTTCAAACTCTTTCCCTTCGTAGTATAAGTCCCCATGGATGGTCATACGCGGCTTGGTCTGCCATCTGCACAGTCATTATTCAGTCAGAATATATGAGGCTGAGATACTGACGTTGGTTTTGGGATATTTTTCATTACATTTGTGAGTCTTTAATTTTTTATTTGTAGTGCTCTCTGGTAGGTTCTTACAATGGACTAAATTGACTACGTCAGCTCATGATTGGCCAGTAAATATAAAAATAGAAATGTAAAAAATCTTATGTACATTATCTATTTTATTCATATAATATTTATTATATTATAGAAAGTCATGTTAACTTTTATTTATGTTAATGTTCATTATTTGTATACATATCACAAGAAAAATGTATCAAAAAGCACTAAAAATAATAAGACATAATAATCTAATATATAAAATTCACGTTCGTTCCCATACTCCTCCGAAACGGCTCGACCTATTCTTATGAATTTTTTTAAGCATATTCAGTAAGTCTGAGAATCGGCTACTATCTTTCAAACCCTTATGTGATAAGATACCCCAAAAGAATTGTATTATTTTTTAGATTATTTTTTTGTTTTTATTTTTTTATGATACAGCATACAAAAACACATACAACCCTTAATTTTCATCTACCCTCTACGATCAACCCCTATTTTTGATTTGTTAGTTAAAAACTTTTAACTTGAACTCTGATGTTTATATATAGAAAAATTCACAGAAAAACCTAAAAAGTTTTAATTCCGGAAAACCGAACAGTCTCTGGGGTAGCATAGCAAAATGTTCCATGTTGGTATGTACAAAAAACGTAGGCTAGGCATTAAGGAGAAACGAAGTTCGCGGGGGCAGCTAGTAATAATATATATATAGAATATACACAGTTTCTTAATAATTTTTCAAGAATTTATTATAGGATACTTACAAGCAATCGTCGATTCAGCTAAGCTAAAATAATCTAAATAAAAAAAAGGGGGCTGCTGTTACGCACGCCCTAATGGACCAAGAACTAGTGAGTTGGACTCAATATCTTGATCGCATTTAGGCCACAAAATATAATATCCTCAATTAAATTTGAATGTAAAGAAAATGTTTCATACAGTACATCATAGATTTACATCAGAGTTAATTAATTAGGAAAGCGATAATTATAACATTCTTAGCGTAAATTAAATAAAGATGTTAGTATCTTAAAAATTTATGCAATTTTAGTAGAACCTAGGAAAGACAACACAATTTTTTTTCCACCTGTACATTTTTCAAATCTGTCAAACCTGAATTCTGTATTACTAGTTGTATTAGCTACCGTTGTATACTCTATGGTAAGGGTGATTGAGTTAACTCGGATTTCGTTGTTGTACTCAAATGCGCTTTAGGATAATGTGGATAACATTCTATGCAATATTTAGTCTATGGCGAATTGCAGATAATGTTGACAGCTGATAAAAAGACTTACTTAAAGAATGCGTCATGAAGCTTTTGATAATCAATATCGATCTTGCCAAGTTTAGGTCTCGAACGCTCACGCATTTTAGCTTTTAATGTTTTTGTTTCTTCTTTGTCCTGCAGCGAGGCCCTCATCTCCATGATACCGGTCTTCTTAATGAAATCCGGTAGATCAAACGGAGGCTTCTCAATACCACGCTTTCCTTGGAGATACTGTAAAAGACGGCAAAATTTTAGATCTAATAGAAAATCATAAAAGAAATGGTTTATAACAAGTTCGTAATCACGACGCGTTTGTCTTTCACAACGTTGTTTGACAGGTTAAATCACCTTATTTTCTTATTTTAATTAATACAACATTTAATTGAAGCATTAAAAAAAATGTTTGCACTGCAAGTCTATATGATTTTTTCCCTCATATATTAACTAAGCAAAGCCTAAATGTTGTTGCGAGCTAAACTGAAAAATACTTGAAATTCATTTGGTTTATATAGGGCCGTTCAAGTATTACTGCAATATACCCCTTCCTCTTGTCAGAAAAAGTAAGCAAAGCTCTCAAAAATAGAAGTAGAAATCCTCGAGAATGCACTTCGTTTTCAATCATAGACAATGTGTGGGTAATGTGTGTAAAAAAGTAAATAATCACCAAATAAGAAAATCAAAGGAAAAAATCTACCATCTGCGAGCTATTCTGGCGAGCGCTGGCAAAACCGCTAGAGTTACACATATGTAATGTGTAATGGAAATGTCTATCTAAAATAGTCCTACAAAAAAGCCCGCCACAGTATATATCTATGTCTTATGTGTCTTATGTGAAAATATATACTTTTATCGCTTCTAGTATATAAAATATGTCTTTCTCACTACACCATTTAGACAAATATTATTTTAATCCTGCGCAGACGAATGCGCAGGCATTAGTTAGTTAATAATATTTCTGTTATAGCTGCTTTCATACATCGGACCTCACACAATCAACATTTCAGTCTCTTCTAGTGAATTAATATAATTTGAACCATATATAATATTACCTTCCTCTTATAACACCAATGTCTAGGCACTTGTACAGTGTTCCTGTGCGCCTTTAACTGTACAAGTAGTTTAGGATCTCTCGCTGTGACGTCATACATTTCTACTACATCCGGACGTGATACTAATTGCTTCAATTCCGCAACTGACAGACGAGACAGCTTTTTCAATTTCCGTTTGGATAGACGCTCCTTTTCTTCCGCTGCGTGTTTCTATTGAATTATGAATAATTTTAGTGTTTACGGATTTAAAAAAAAGAATTTTAAATATTTTAGTAACTAGAAAAAAAACTATTTATAAATATTATATTTGAAAGTCATGTGATTTATAACATAAAATAAAAAATAAATCAGTGGCACTACAACCTTTTTAGGTCTTGGCCTCAGATTTCTGTATCTGTTTCATGATCATTTGTTAATCTAATGGGCAAGTAGGTGTTCAGACTCCTGTGACTGACACACCCCGTCCACTTTTTGGGTCTAAGGTAAGCCGGTTTCACTACGATGTTTTTCTTCACCGTTCGAGCGAATGTTAAATGCGCATAGAAAGTACATTGGTGCACAACCGGGGATCGAACCAACGACCTCAGGGATGAACGTCGCACGTTGAAGCAACTAGGCCAGCACTATGTAATAATACTATTTAACACAATACACAATGTAATAATACTAAATAACATAGATTTTTAAAAAAACACATTGATTTCTCACCTCCACAGCTTCTTCATCAGCTGCAAATTGATCAGTGACTTTTTCAAGCAGTTTGCTTTGTTTAGGCTGATCTCCCTTTTCTTCTTTAATCTCCTCTTCTTTCTGCTCACAAATTTTGAATGCTTCTAAAACACGATGAAATTGCCGATACATCGGTTCTAACTCATGGAATTGAATATTCTCCTGCACATATCTGTAATTAAGTATTTTATTAAATTAATAAGTTTTTCCCACTAAACTATGATCGTCATATTATGTAAAAGCATTAAGATAAGATTCTGACTGTTATTAAATAAAAAAATATAATATACTAGTAGACTAGGCCAAGCGTTGCTCTGGCTAAGATTTTTGTTATATTACATAGTAGTAAACTATTCAAGGGAAACGGTAGGAGAACTTATGTGAAAGGTAGATGACAGCTTATGTGAAACGATGATAATTTTAACACAGCGCCATCTGTTAGAATTGTATCAAATAATAAACAAATATTTTGCAATAAATTAAAATTGCGACTATAATTTGAGATTTAAACTATCCTATCTCTCAAGTTGGATCGAACTGCACATGGTGTGCAAATTTGATTGATATCGGTTTGGTAGTTTAGGAGTCCATTGAGGACAAACATTGTGACACGAGATTTATATATATTAAGATATAAATCTAATCAAATGGATTAAAATCACCTACAAACATACACCACCACACTTTGCACATTCCCACACACACCTCAACAAGTAAATTGTCTTTGTTAGTACATAATGCTCGTTGTATATGTGGTGTAATCCGTTTTTCCATATTTTACATTGAGAAATAAAAATATGATATTTTAAAAAAGCCGTGGATTATATATATAATAACTGTTCGATAAATATTAGATTTGACTATGCAACTTTAAGTTTGTTCATAATTTATATGAATAAACTGTATATAGATGATCTAATGACCAACTCACTCAATTTCTGCTTCTTTTTTATTTTCTTTGTCACTGGTAGTTTGAGTCTCATCAATGCTAGACTTGTCTTGAGTTTTTGATTCTCGACGTTTCTGCTTTGCTTCCTTCTTCTTTTTCTTCTTACGTCTATTCTTGTTAGCTTTATTTGGTTGGGCCTGAAAATCATTTAACGATTTAACACATAGCATTAACTAAAGTTTTGAAAAAAATTGATGAATTATGAAGTTACTTTTAAGGCAAACAATCTGATTAGTTCATGAATGTATTTTTATTTTTTAGTTTATTCCTGCACCCATCGGCAATCAGCTTCTTGGCTTTTATCAGATTTTATGACTTTGATTAATACATAAGTGTATTAAAAAAGATTCAATGATAATAATACTATGTTTGTAATCTACACTTTAACAAAGGTTAAAGTTCAATTCCTAAAAATAATTACAAAACTAAAAAGGAAATGTGAAGAATGTACCTCTTGTTTAGATATAACTGGTGGTTGTGGAGCCTCAGGTATATTTTCTTCATCAGATTCACCTTCATCATCCTCAACATCATATTCCGTACTTATCACAGGTGCAGGGGGAACTACGGGTTCTTCTTCATCTGTAAATATTACACAAGGCTAATAGTAATGGTAGTTAATGTCATAAGTTGTTTTACTCTACTCTAATACTAGAAAAAATAACAATGTTACCCCATAAAATATATATAAAAATAAAAATGTTTAGATAAATTATTTTTAGATCAATTTTGGTTCAAGTTTCTGAACTAAAATGTACAGTCATTTAAAATCGATATAGAGCTATTAGATGTCTTAATATTTTGAAGAATAAAATTTAATTGTCAATGAAGGATTTTAAGATCAATGATCTTCTCAATTTATAGTTTGGAACAACCAACATTTGTTTGCAGTATCTTAAAGGAAATAATGTTATAAATATTATTGAATACAAAAACAATTACCAGCTGGTGCCCTTTCTATTTCCTTTCCTAAAGCAGCCTGTCTTTGATCTTTGTATGCCAAGGCTTCTTCTAAAGCTTTTGGTAAGACAACACCAGTCACAGAAGCTGGTTTGTTTCTGAACTCTTCAGGTGTATCTATTTTCATAGTCAGAAGAGATGGTAGAGAAGTGTTTAGACCACTGGAGTCCTCATCATCCTCATGGTCATCATCATGATCATCATCTCTGTCATCCCACCCAGCAGTACCATCATCTATTCCTTGCCTGCTCCACCCAGAAGGTCCTTGACCTTCCCAAGGGCCATGACCCATCCCAGGTAGTGGCATATTTGGAGGTGGACCCAATCCAGGCGGGCCTAAATCCATCGTTTGATTGTAATTATTCTTCACATTGGGACTTCCATGCATCATACTAGAAGTCATTCTAGGTGGACCACTAATTCCAGGGGGACCCATGCCAGGTGGACCCATACCTGGAGGAGGTGGACCCATACCTGGAGGCGGAGGGCCCATCCCTGGCGGCGGAGGGCCCATCCCTGGCGGCGGAGGGCCCATCCCTGGCGGCGGGGGGCCCATCCCTGGCGGCGGGGGACCCATTCCAGGTGGCGGGGGACCCATTCCTGGTGGCGGAGGCCCCATACCCGGTGGAGGAGGGCCCATACCCGGTGGAGGGCCCATATTCATCATTCCTGGAGGTCCCATTCCAGGGGGTAAAGGCGGACCAGAAGATGAACTTACAGGGGGTATAGATCCCGATGGCGGAGGCATTGGACCAGCAATTGATCCAGGTGGTGGGGGGATAGGAGGAAAACTTGGCATATTAGGAGGGCCTAGATTGGCATTACCAGTACCCGGTGGACCATCCATTTCAAATAACAACTTGATTCACTATATTAATAAATATACCACATCAGAATACACAATATACTTCAACGACAGGCATGAAATAAAGTGGCGTATTAGCTTTATTTATTGTAATTATAATATCGATTTAATTAGAAAAGAAATTGTAATTCTGCACATGCAAACATAAAACACGCAGAAGCGGCACAAGCATCAAGCGACAAGAACAATCAAATTTGAAATGACAATTGACATTCAAGTCCTAATGACAGTTCATGGTTCATATTTCATAATTGACGTATGTATGTATTACTACAGAGTTAAAACTTTAGCGATGCTTTAGCTTAAAGTCACTTGAAAAATTATTTAAAAAATATTAAAAAAAATATGATCAAAGAAAAAAATATATTAATAAAGTAACCAAAATTGCAATTGTTTTAACTCGATACATTTTTAAAGTATAGTTTGGTACTACTAAATTTAGGCTTTTATTTAGTATTTTCTTATATCTTTATTTATGGCAATAAAACAACCTAAATTCACAAAACTCCTTACATAAAATGGCGGCACGTACTTCGACTATTGAAAAGTTTTCGCCATTAGGTAGCATCGAAGACAATTAAAGATGACTTTACGAGAGTAAATGATACAGACGTATTCTAGTACATCTACTAGAATACGTCTATATCTTTTACTCTCGTGATCTCTTACACTTCGTATTGTTTCACATATATCAGAGAAGAAAAATATATACTTATATTATATTAAAAAAATGCGTGCGTACAAAGTACACATGTCAGAAGTGAAACTTCTTTGGCAAACTAATTTTTAAGTCTTCTTCATTAGAAGAAGACATAAAAATTAGTTTTAGATTTGTATATATTAATATACTTACTATAAAACTTTAGATTTCCGAGACTTAGAGAGGAAAAGGAAGATATGTTAGGAATTTAATTGTCATTAAAATATTAGGTGTCGAAAAGTAATACAAATAATTATAAAATTAAAAATAATTTTTAATTTATTTCTTCGATATTAAAAACACGTGGCATTTTAATTTACAATTCGTCATTTGAGATTTTAATAAATTATTTTGCATAAAATATAAAATTCTAATATTTCTTAAATTCTCTTTACGACATTTTAATTTTAAAAACAGAGAATTCTATAAGGTAATTCACCTTTCTCACTATCTCTCTCAATCGGTCTCAATCGCTCTCTCCCTTTTCTTCGACAAAAAACGCTGCACATCTTCGTGACGTTTTTTAAAAAATTTACCCTCATGTGCCTAAAGAAGTTTCACTTCAAAAAGTATTAGTACAATAGATAATAACATTTAATTTTTTAACATATACTGCGATGTGGTTCTCCAAGGAAAGATTTAAACAACCATTGGTATTTCAGTGTTTGTGCCTAATTTTGTATATATTTCTACGTTTTTTTAAATAAAATATCTTACATTAATAAAACGTGACGTGAATAGACGTGTAAAAATTAAGCTGAGACTTACTTAAGACTAAGACTGTCTGTAAAAAAATAAAAATGTGTGCGTGTACTAGGTGTACACACGTAAGAAGTGAAACTTATATAAAACCTTTGTTGTACGCAGAGCCATAATTGGTTTGTTTTAAGTTTAGAGGTCCGAAACTATTTCTTTAAACACAGTAAATTTTGATACACTGCCTAGCATACAATTTACAAATTAATTGCTGCAAATTGCGATTAGCAAACTTCAAAGTCAAAAACATACTATATGTCATATTTTAACGCCGATAAAGAAGTTTGACTTCAAAAAGCAACATGGCGCGTAACGGAAAAATGTGACGCGTAACGCAAAAATGTTACACTAAATTTTTTTTTCCAACCCCGATAAAGAAGTTTCACTTCAAATAAAAATTTTCTTACAGTCTAAAATATTATAAACTGGAGGTGTCATTTCAGTTTTTGAAATCATTTTCATTTCATTAATACAATATACACAATAACTGGTCTATATGAAATTTGTCATTATAGCTAATAGTAAATAATATACTATTTCGACGCAATGGATCAATATTTTTATTCGTCTTGTAGAACTTCTTGTTCTTTTTTGATTGGTTAATTATTTTTCCTAAGTATGTTGCCATAATAGAGATCATAGGTTCATTTGATCTATATTTGTGTTAATTAATAACAGGAAAATTTACTTAAATTGTAATTATATATTATTTGCCATAAATCTCTTTAATTTAGATAGTACTTTATTGTAGACACGAAAAAGAAGTTGTGCAAAGTCTGTTTTGAGTACTGGCAACAAAAGCTGTTTATTAAAAGCACACAACTGTCAGCTGGTGACGGTGTTGATAATATCATTATTTTGATAAAATCTGAAAATTTTATTTTGTGCATTATATACCCCAAGTGTATATTTTACTTTCTTGCAACCGAAATTTTTATGTGATTGCAATTCATTATCACTTATTTCATTTTCATTTATAAGAAAGAAGCTATTAAAATGTCTGACATCAGTGATAAGTACAACATAAAGTGTCCAGGTGTTAAAAGATTAATGAGAGAAGCTATTGAGTTAGCAGAGGCGACAGAGGAATACTGTGCGCGACCTTTGGAAGATAATCTTTTTGAATGGCACTTCACGGTAAGAGGCCCTCCTGGTACCGATTTTGAAGGTGGAATTTACCATGGGCGCATCTTATTACCTAAAGAGTATCCTATGCATCCGCCGCATATAATACTCTTAACACCGAATGGAAGATTCGAAGTTAATAAGAAAATATGTTTGTCTATCTCAGGATATCACCCAGAGACGTGGCAACCATCTTGGTCAATCAGGACTGCTCTGTTGGCCTTGATTGCTTTTATGCCTACTCCTGCCGAAGGTACTATTGGTGCCCTTGAGTACTCACCGGCAGAGCGTAAAACTCTTGCAAAAAAATCCACCAGCTGGGCATGTGCTCAATGTGGTGAAATTGCTCCATTGTTATCCTCTAATGCAGCTAAGCCAATAACAGAAGAAGAAAAGTCAGTATTAAATCAAATTGCATTTAAAGGAGAGGAGGAACAAACACCAAAACCGCCTGAGCCTGAACCAACCTATGAACCAGAGCCTCAGATATTAGAATCTGTTGACTCTAGCACCACATTTTTGGATCAAATTTTGGAGATAATAGTGGCTCTCCTTGTAGGTGCTATTGCAATATTTATTTACAGGCGATGGAATTCATATGCAGCTATTGATACTGATTTATAATTATTATGCAATAATTACTTATTACCATAGTATTAATTGAATGAATTGCTAATTTGATGTTTAAGACCATGTAAAATTACCTGAGCTACTTTTAAATCCTTATTTCATGCTAGTGGACAACACAAGATTGCCTAATTATATTTTTACTTAATTAACCAAAAATTTTTAGTGATATATTAACATTTTATTATATATATATGTATATACATTTTATAATTTTCCATTTAGATTATGAAAACTAAAGTGTATGTTTTAATAGGTAATAAAAATCTGCCTAGAAATATGTGAGAAGCTATAAGTACAATAATTTTTTCCTTCATAACTATTATAATATATTATTGTTATAGAAATGCACTTTAAACATTTAAGTGGCATTATAAGACCTTAAGTATAAATTAATTATGACCATTAAAACTTTTATTGTAACTTAGATTTGTGAGACATTAGTTTTACATCACTTTATATTGTGATATTTGTAATGTTAGTGTAATATACATATTATTAAAATATAATTTGTCTCTATTATCAGGCTGTTTCATTATAATAAATAGTAGTTTGATTTGCAATATTAAATAATACTAAAACAATTTAGTAAGAATTATATTAGAAACATACAGTAAGGTATAACCTAAATTACATTTATTTGTATTTAGAATGAATAATTAAAAGAAGATTAAAATAAATCTGCCACATTCATAGGCATCTCATCAATTTGGGTTGAGTAGTATTGTTCAATATCTCTTAAAATCCTGATATCATCAGATTTTACAAAGTTGATTGCAACACCTTTACGTCCAAAACGTCCTGATCTGCCAATTCTGTGAATGTACAATTCACGGTTGTTTGGCAAATCATAGTTAATTACCAATGAGACTTGTTGAACATCTATTCCTCTTGCCCAGACATCTGTTGTAATGAGAACCCGGCTGTAATAATACAAATATTTATGAATATTTTTTTTCACAAAATTTTAAATATCACAATATATATCAAGTATGAGCCTCACCACAAGCAAAAAGTATAAAAACTAAGTTAATTCTAAAATTACCTTTGCCCTGATCTAAATTCCTTCATAATGTTGTCTCGCTCCTTCTGAGGCATATCTCCATGCATTGAACTAACCGTAAAGTTAGCCTCTTGCATTTTTTGTGTCAACCAATCCACCTTCCTCTTTGTATTACAAAATATAACTGCCTGTGTAATAGTCAATGTGTCGTATAAATCACACAATGTGTCAAACTTCCATTCTTCACGTTCTACCGCTACAAAGAATTGTTTTATTCCTTCGAGTGTCAGTTCATCACTGTAAAATCAATTAATATTTACTTATTACTAATAAGATTATTGAATGGTATTTGCTTCATTATAAGGATTGTTATTGACAGAAATGCTTATCCTATTAAAAGCTAAACATAATTACATACCGTTTTACCAAAATTCTGATAGGATCTGTCATAAACTTTGAAGTCATTTCAAGAATTTCATGGGGCAATGTAGCAGATATCAATACAACTTGAGTTGCTGGAGGCAGATAACGGTAGACATCATAAATCTGTTCTTTAAATCCTTTGTTTAACATTTCATCAGCTTCATCAAGAACAAGCATCTTAATAGAACGTGTTCGTAGCACACGCCTTCTTATCATATCTGCAAATTAATTACAGGGTAAGCATTCATACATTTTTAAATCTATATTATTATAAACAAAGTGGCTTACCAAAGACTCTTCCTGGGGTTCCAGAGACTACATGCTGTCCATAATCCAACTTCCTAATATCTTCACCCAAATTAGTTCCACCAATACAAGCATGGCATTGTACATTCATATAGTCTCCTAGAGCTAATATAACTTTTTGAATCTGGGTAGCCAACTCTCGTGTAGGTGAAAGTATCAATACTTGGGTCTCACGCAATGTGGTGTCCAATGATTGAAGTATTGAGATAGAAAATGTAGCTGTTTTGCCTGTACCAGACTGTGCTTGTGCGATAACATCTCGGCCTTTAACTATAGGCAGAATACTTCTTTGTTGAATTGCAGATGGCTTTTCGAACCCTGAAAAGTGACAAAAATAAAAATCTTGCTTATGATTATCTTTTTCAATGCCAATATAAAAAGAAACAAATTATTTTTACCATATGTATAGATTCCTCGTAACAATTCATCTTTCAAGTTCATAGAATCGAAGGTTGGAATAACTTCCACATCTTCACTTGTGTCAAATTCAACATTTGAGAGATCTTCAGTAATCTTCCTGCTAAATGATACCTCTGACGATGCCATCGTTGCAATGATTGCTACCCCGAAAAGTTATTCTTCCTGTAAATGTAACTTTCTAAATTCTATAATGCAAACAGCGTCATAGAAATATAAGTAATCACAATCCCGACGTACCTATTACTCCTTTACAGATAAACAAGTGTGAGAATTGTTGAATCTTGGATATTTAACTTTTACCCTTTAAATGTGATGAGAAAACCAGTAACTAGCAGAAAAAAACAATTTTTATTAATTTATTCTACCTTTGGAAATTAGACCACACTATTCCGCAAAGCGTTCCATTTTTGCCACAGACAGGATAATTTCCATAGAATATACAATAGCTACGAACAGTAAACATAGCCACAGAAACGTAGTACTTACAACTTTAAAAATAATTACAAAAGTTTTTAATAAAACGGTATAATCATTATTTTGTATGCAAATTAATACTTTTTTAAATATCTTATTTTGCGAAGTAAAATAAAAAAAAATTTCGTAGACTTTAGTGTATGTTTCTGAACGAAATTATCAACGCAATCACAAATTTTCGAGTTTATTATGCCCAAATTGAACGATTTTATTCGGATTTTGAACGAATCAAAATGGATGCTGGGTGTGAATGAACTATGTGCTGAAAAACGAACAGCTTTTTATCAAGTTCTGTCGAAACCCTGATAATAATCAGGATTCCGGCATTGTGATTTTGTGGAGCAGCTAATTAGGGAGTGGTAAAATATTGTGTGTGCTGCTGTTATAAAGATAGTAGCAAAAATTTTTGAATTCTGTAGTCACCGTGTCGGTAATGTGTTTACGAGAGTGTCGGCCGAGTTTCCCGCAGGTGGCCCTAATAGGATGAGGACTCGTACGGAAACGTTGAAAGTTGATGTGAATCAATGAGTGTTATGTTTTGCGCTGCCATTAGTTCTCGGAACGACATGGCGAGAATTTTAGGACTAAGCAATAGCTCGAGTTTTGAATGAGCGAGTAGAAATGAAATGCATATACAGGAAGGAACGAACACAACTCTGACAACATGTACCAAAATGACAGAAGAATTAGACAGAAGACATGGTGTAAATGGTAGCAAAGTTCTTAATGACGATCCTCCCGCACAGAATGCAACGCCCGCGGCGACGGGTGGCAGGCTTAAGTTCTTCAAAGGTTAGTAGCTCATATGTTCACAATTGTACAAAGAATTTCTTTAAACAGCATGACAAAAGTTGTTTTTCAATAGGGAAGGGCTTTCAGATTAACATATTTAATGTAATTAAGAATGGAAAAGAAAGTCATTCATGCTCTGATAACTAAGCTACATTTGACTGAACAGTTGCCAATTGTCTGCATACAGCTTCTGTGCTATTATATTTTGTAAGGAGCTAGGAGCACCCTAGCGGAACAAACAATTCTTATCTGTAGTGGAAAAACACACTTATTGTTATTACAAATAGAGTTAAAGATCTTATTGAGATAATCAATAAGTTGCTGTTATGTCTAATTAGCAAAAATATATCTTTAAAATGTATTTAATTATTTTGATCTATCTCTTTTGTGTTACATGATCCATATTAGATTTTAGCTAGAAACAAGTAATAATTAAATTAATAAATAATGATGAGAATATAAAAATTTGTATTGACTTTGCTTTGTTTTTCATACCACCATAGTCTTAAATGTATTCAATATATTAATTACTATTGACTTGGCATATTCTATCATAATATTTATTAAAGCAAATATTATGGGCTAGTGGTACTTATCATAGTTAAACATTGGATATCTATAACTGTATAAAGTATAATTAAATATTTAATCATCAAGTGCATAGATTAAATATTTCTCGTCTGTAATATTTGGAGTATAGGAAGCAACTTAATTTAATTTTGTGTGTATAAATTATGACTTTAAAACTAAATAGCCTATAGGCTTAAGTAATATTATATACCAAAGATAAAAAATACCAGTGAAGATATTTTTGCTAAATAAAAGTTGTACATAGAAAAGAAACACATTTCATAATTATTAGAAGTATTTCAAAGTCAAAGTCAAATCGTTTATTTCAATTAGACCATCTAAAATGGCACTTTTGAACGTCAAAAAAAAAAAAATATAAAGATGATTCTAGTTGCCCCTTCCAAAAGGTAGTTTCGTGTGGAGAAGAATGGGCAAGAAACTCCACACTTACTCTTTTAAAATAGGTTTACAATATTTTGTTACATTTGTTAAATAATTATATGTGAAGACAATGTACTCTTAGAATAAACTACTATACTAAAAAAGTTAGTATACATGTTCCTCACATATTTACAAATATCGAAACCTTAGAATATTAACATTAAAGAGTAATAAAAATATTAAAAAAACACAACGAAACAGTGTGTGAGATACAAAAAAAAATAATTACATTTGTAGCATTATATAAATAAAAAAATAATAATAATAATAATAATAACAAAAATATGTTAAAGCAAAAAATCAGCAACCAATTTGATTTTGTCCAGGCTATAGAGCCAATCATAGGATTGTCCTATGGAGCAGGACCAGCATGTTTCCAAGCATTCTTATCTTGAATATAATCATCTAATTTGTAATATGCTTGTTTACAAAGTGTACTTTTAATAAAACATTTAAATTTTCGTTCATTTAGTTTTAAAATGTCACAAGGTATTTTATTGTAACATTTCACACAGTACCCCATAAATGAATTTTGAACTTTGGCTAATCTGAAAGATGGTTGAGCTATTTTATCTTTATTTCTAGTACTAAAATTATGTCTTTCATTTATTTTTCTAAAAAGATGTAGATTCTTTCTTACATACATAATATTTTCATAAATGAATTGGCAAGGTACTGTCAGAATATTAATCTTTTTCATTACTTAATTATATTTTAGTGTAACATAATAAGTTAAGTAAGCTCCATGCATTTAGACATTATTTAATATTTAAAGGATTTGTTGGCATTGTTTCAAATTAACATGACTAAGTTTATTATTATTATAAGATTACATAACAACTGTTAAGCTGTTAACCATAGTACTAATATAATTAGTTTCAGTTCATTTAGTATTCTAAATTTTATTTAGTTAAACATCATTGTGTTAAGTTTTTATTTTGTAGCAACAATCTCATTTTGCAAAGCATTCAATAATCATGAACAAATATTGGTCCAGTTTAATGTAAGTCTATGGTAGTCATGTGATGACTTTGTGATATGAGTTTGATCTTTTAATATAATTTGATGATAATAATTAAACAGTTCACCTCAAACTTCATATTTGATATCTGATGGTCTGAGTGTACATAATATATGTATACCGGCTTGTTTTCAGAGGCTGTTATCATTTTATATATATTTTTTATTGTAAAATGTTCTCTGGAGTCATATTAATATCTCACGTAATTTTGTACATTTCAGATGGAAAATTCATTCTGGAGCTGGTCCGCGGCGGGGAGCGGGCAGGCTGGGTGTCGGTGCCGCGGAAGACGTTCTGGCCTCCGGCTGGAGCGCCCGGGACGCCGCCGCCGCCTCACGCCGCTGCGCCTTGCGCTACTCTATCGCTGTCCGACGACAACTCGTCGTTACATTCGTCGCCCTGCGCCTCACACCGTGATCACGCTTTCAAGCAGCCTGCCCCGCGCCGCAACCTCTCCAAAGAGTTAGCCATGTACTACTGCCGGCCTTCCACCCTATCCGCCGCTCTCGTTCGAGCCGCCTCGCGCCTAAAGCGCCGTCGCCCTCATGATCCCGCCCACCACGACGCTTCGCCCGACGAGGCTAAACGGAACGGCGAAGTCGCCGACGATAAGACCTGCAGAGGGGAGGACGTCGTCGACGCCCCGATCGAAACGAAAACGAAACACGACAAAGATCGGTGGACGGATTTAGATCGAGAAAAATATTATCATATGAAACTCAAGAAACCGTATCAGTATCATAAGTTAAGGGTTTACAAAAAGAGGAAACCGACCGCTAAAAGAAAGGAGCTATCGCAAATCGTAGACAAGCTCCGGGAGAAAGTCGCGGCGTTTCCGGTCCTCGTGAATGCGAAATTGGCGAACTGTCGCCAAGAGCATGTGATAGTGTCGCCTCGGAAGCGAATTCTTAGGGAAATGGAAAGAGTTAGTCTCGAGGACCAGGCGACAAAGAGGCGGGCCAAGACCGTGCCGACGCTGAGTACGGCGTCGTACCCGCCGTCGCCGGGGCCCAGCCACACGCCGCACCGCGCGCCAGAGACGACGCGCGCGCAGAACGGCACACTGCCAAAGAAGGAGACGGTGTCCAAAAACGTGAGCAGTTACAGCATACACTCCTTGCTGAGCATGCCGGAAGAGACCGGCACGCGGCGGTCGCCGGAGGCGAAGAGGTCTCCCCACTCGTATCCGCCGTCGTTGAAGACGGAGTCTCCGTCGAGCGTGACCTCCCCGGACCTGAGTCCCAGTCCCGACGGGTATCGGTACCGGTATGGGCTATCATTGGACTCGCCCGGACGCGGGGCGGCTCGGGATTCACCGACGCCGCCGACAGGGGCGGGTGTGGCGTATCGCGGGTACGCGGCACCCGGCTACGCGAGGGCGCCGCCGGCGTACCGCGGTTCGCCGGGGCGAGAGGACTGGCCTCCCTACGTGTACGGTTACGCCTACCCGCCCCTGTACCGGGCCCCCGCTGCGCCTGCGCCGCTGTGGATGCACTATGCGATGTCTCCCGGCGTCCCTCCTGGCGCCTGGCCACCGCTCGCCCATCCCTTGCTCACGGATCACCTACCTAAAGACGAACCCACTTCAGGTAAGTCAAGTTTGTTTCTTATACCTACCTAATCGTACAAAATCATAGTGAAACCAAACACTTTCTATGTATTCACAATATAATGCTCTTGTTTTAATTTCATAATTGTGCTTAAGTCTATATATGTAAGTTGATTACTGACAGTAGAGTTGTTTGCGTCTGTTTACTGATTAGATTTTATCAGAAACTACATTTTTGTGATATACAGAACGAAATATGGGCACTGGGCAGTCATATTCAATCAGTCAAATTCGCGACCTCTAACGTTGCCAGCAACAATGAATTCCAATCCTCCAATAATGTGAAGAATTGAATTTCAGATTTGCCATTGAACCTGTCGAAGCACTGAGTATCTCGTCGCTGACAATGAAACAGTTGAATCAATGTGCTCGATACGTTGTCACGGCTCTATTACGTCGTTAATTCATTCCGCGGAGAGACAATGACTTTCCCACGAATTTCCTTAAAACATTCCATTCATTGTCTCCATTGAATTGGCTTCTGTTTGAGTCCAAAAATCACATCCCACCTATCTATTCGTAGGTCCGAAACCTATCGCTTATTAAATATGAAACTGAATAAAATATTTTTGTATAGATTCCGATTTTCGGGTTAATGTATATACCTACCCGGAAATGTATTTACAAAATGTATATTATACCGGAAATTTACTATTTTATTATAGAGTGTTTGTATGCAGATGTGTGTATTTTCATACGAATTATTTGTACGATTTGAAATATTTTAATATTGGCTATTAAAGTAGGTAAGGCGATACAAATGAACTAATCCTTGTCGATTGTTAACGAACAGTGCCTTGACTAATTGATATGTAAACCTATTTATGAATGAACTATTACAAATTTAATATTAAAAATGCAATTTTTGTATCACACGAAATTATATTTTTCGGTCTTTGCGCAAAATAAATTCCATATTGAATAACTCACGATCTCATTATTTAATTTAGAAAATAAAACGAGATAAAGACTACAGTTTTGGGATCAAATTTGGATGTGTGTTTATGTAACATATAAATTAAAAGACATGTACATATAGCTTGTGAATGGTGTATTGTTGAGCGGGAGTATATAAGAGTTATATAGGAATCGACCGCTTACATAATCGGTTAGAATTATACCCAGGAATAATAATTTTTCTAATTGTACAGTATTTTTGTATCGAGTATTTTAAGAATCGACCGCGATAACGCCTTGAGATTAAATCCTAGAGATAGTTTTCTGCAATTTATTATTGGGTTATTGTATTATAAGGACAGTTGAAGGATTAAAGGACTGACTTTGATGTAATATTAATGGAATTGTATAAAATAGTTGTGTATGGCCTAATACGCTCTCCAACATGTCCGCCAACAAAGTTGTAGCGTAACTAGGTGTAAAATCCTGCTCAATCTAACTCAGTACATTTAGGTATATATCAGCTGTTTGGAGTGAACTGTGTTTTTATTTCAATTTTTCTGCATTCAAACGCTTTAATTGCAGAGTTTTGCTCAAAAGATGCAGTCTGTTATAGATAAATTATGCTAATAGCAATCGTTATGCAAATGATAATTCTTGTTGTAAATGTTAATGATTTTTTTAATTAGAATCTCGAGTGATTTATTACGATGACCAATAGATTATATCTATTGGATCAGTTTGAGGCAACGGAACTGTATCTCTCAAGTAATTACCAGTGCGTACACATTTGATTAATGTATTTACGCAGTACAAATATACTATTAATTAAGGCATACCTTTATCGATTACCAAATTTAACATTTTTAACAAGAACGTAACGTAACAGTAAATATTTATTTAAAACAATTTCAACGTTTCATGTTACGTAAAGCGTGTTAAATACGATTTGTAGTTGTTTAAAATAAATGTAAAATTGTGACTCGATAAAATTCCGTTAGTCGCGGAGCAAAGCTATGGGACATTTTTAGTTAGTACTCAAAATGTTTCATAGCTATATAAAATATTAATTTATAAAGATTTTATGGAATCATTTATATCAGACTCTATCTTATTTAACCGAACAATTGTTAAGTACAATGTTTATTAAACTCATCAAAGTTGTTAATAGTGCCATCAACATACAGACTATATATACGTATAAGTGTTATATAGAAACACAGTTTTCTCTCGCAGCATATGTGAAATTTATTTTTCTACTCTGTAACTCATGACTTATGTGATATCGCAAAATGTGACGAAGCAGGTGTCTTAAATCCACTTAAAACATATTTATCACGCGGAATAGTTATCCCCTATTATAAGATGTAGTTATGTACTCGAATAAATATAACTTTTTATAACGTGTTTTTATTTCGACCTTAACTGAGTAGTGAGGCGGATTGCGAGATGGGTAAAACGGGAGGTTTTTTCATTCATTGACCGAGTAGACGCTAGACCTTTTACCATTAGCTGTACCAAGAGTTTGATAAGTGTGAGACTAGATAAAACAATTCGAGTTAAATTAATATGACGCGAAGATCCAAGATTTTTCATACAAATATTTTACGCGGTCGTAAACATTTAGTACTTTATCATACTTATAGCGTTAGTGTTGTTGCCATATTGAACTTCCAGTAGAGGATGAAAATATTTGTGCCGGAGGTGATGTTCTTCCTCGAATAATCTGGCCCGAAGGTCCCAGTGTTTGAGAAGTTGTTCTATATATTATAAGCGGTCGTAGTTACTTGGTTAGAGCGTTCAGCGTATGACGTCGCTACATCATTATTTTAGAAGTAAAAGTTGGATTGTGTATACTACCTGACACACTCCAAAGACTGGCGAACTAGTGTTGCTTTATCCGTAATTGAACAATCGAATCTGTAGTGTTTTTGTCAAATGAATGAACACAACGTTCTACTCCAGAACTATAACTATTTCGGGGGGTAATAATAATAATAAATGCTTTTTTATTTCCATATCCTTAATTTCCATTTCAAATTTAGTTAGTAGTGTTGTTAGTATTTACTAATAGCTTAATGTTAATTGTAATATGTTGTCATGATGCGTCTACGTCTACCAGTGCTTACTTTTGGTTCTGAATCCTGGACCCTTAGCAGGAAGGACGAGCTTGCCCTCCTTATATTAGAGCGGAAGATTCTTCCAAGAATTTTTGAGTGTTAAACGTATTCGCTTCAACGAAGAACATAATAACCTACTTGACGACACCAACATCTTCCAATTCATAAAATGCAATAGGCTCAAAAGACATGCGCACCGAAATCCGAATGGCGGACAGCATAACCCCAAGGTCCTTACTGAACTCACAACTTGGTGGCAAGAGAAAACCCGGTACACCGAGGATGCGTTGGTGGGATGAAGTTGTCAAGGACCTCGAATACAAGAAGCACGAGATAGATTGTGATTGCGAAAGATACTTGCGGAGGTCCATAAGGAGCTGTACAGCCACTGATGGTGATGACTAGAACTTCCTAAGAAGATAATTAGTAAGAGGCATGAACGTTACGTTCAGGGCCTAACTGCATGCTTGACAAAAACATTCATGAAAAATATAAAAGACGCTCTTAAAGAAATAAGTTTCCAATTCTGACATGACATAGTGCGTTTGCCGAATATCTACATCGCTTTCATTTAAAAACAAGCTCTGCCTATATGTGTGAACTTGAAATCCAACAAATTGTATTACACCTGTAATGTCCAGTGTTAGGCGCGTAAACATAAATAAAAAATAAACCAGGTGGTAAAAATAAAATAAAATATGTTTATTATGGAATATATACACGTATCACTTATTCCACGGCATTAAATTTCAATCGGTAGACATCCCTACTCATCGGCAAAGAAGACAGAGGGTGTAGGCCCAGAGAAAAAGCCAGCGTAAAGAACTCTCGGCTCTCTTTTAAAATAGCAAATACAAATTATACGGTATTATACGAAATGACTATGTCAAACAATACTTATTTTAAAACAAATATCGCAAATTAATTAGAAGTAGCCTGTCTAGCTCTAGTCCCAGGCCCTTTTATGAACTTGATAATCGTTAACTTTATAGTAAGCCTTTTTACACAGCTCTTAAGTAATGAAGTACATTTCTTAAATTTATTGAAAGGCAGAGATAAAAGAGCCTCTGGGATTTTATTAAAGAAAAGTATCTTTAATATCTACTTTGTACAAAATATAAATGCACCTTGCCTTGAGGAATGTGGAAGTTTTTAGACCATAAGTTTTGACAACAATTATAAATATCTTATTTATATTATTATGACATTTGCATGCCTTATATGAACAAAAGACTGATCGTTTGTAGCTGATTATATCAATTAATCAGTCATTAATTGATAACAAGCTTAAATTTTCGAAATAAACGATTAATTTTTATACAGGCCCTTAAGCGTCGCGGCCAGTCGTCTATCGCAGCATGCACCGTATTTGTCGATTTCGTACGGTTTTTAAAGCTGACTTGCAGATGTCCAATTTTGCAATGAGGTTTACACAGACCTTCCTCTAAACCCTGTTAATTTCGGAAAAAATTAATAGTGCTCTGGAAGGCCAATCCTCATGTCTAATTGACTATGTTTTGACTCAAACCAGGCTTTAGTGGTCTTCTTTATACTGCAGACGCAGAGTCCTGGTGGACACGAGTGATGTCGCAAATAGGTGCTAAACTTGTTTTAACCAAAGATACTATAAAACGTGTTTGGTACACTGTAGCATGGTTTTACCCCATTAACCTCAGTTTTCCCGTAAATCACACACCCTTAACAAACCGTTACTAAGAGGATGATGTCCATGTTGCACCCTTGGAAATTTATTTTCAGCTTCTTCAGAATCCTAGCGTACCTGTAAATTCTGTTTATTGTCTCAACTTCTCTTCAATATCGAAGAAATTTTTGTCCGTAAAGAGGATATCACGGTGTCGGTTTTTCGCGTACCGCATATACAAGATGTAAGATTCTTAAGTCTTATTGCTTTTGACGAGCATTAAGAAAGTGCCCAGTCGTTCATTTGTTGCAATCGTAGATCAAGATCTTGGTTTAAATACCATTTTTTAAAGTTTTCCTACAGACACCCAAACTGTAAGGTTCCCTCAACTTGCTGTTATCGGACAGGATTTCTTAAAATCCGCACCTTGCTAGCTTTGATAATGCTGGTAAGTACTTGCGGAGCGTTGCCAGCCAGTTTTTTAATGGGCTCAACAGAGTCAAGGTATTTGTACCGTACACAAACCTAGCAGATATTCAATTTTGGCTTGTAAATGCTAATCGGCGAATGTCCACAGCGGTGCAGCAATAACAAGATTCGGTTTACTTTAGTCTACTATGTGAAAAATTACGGCAAGTTAATGTTTTTTGTTTTAAAACAATAATCAAACATAAGTAGGGCGATAAAATTCTTTATAATCGGCCCGTATGTAATATTTTTTTCAGTGACAGACACATTGGGACCAACTACGTATATTATTATGAGGCATTTGCATGCCTGATTTTATATGGCTGATTGTGTTTAAATTAGTCACTTTGAATGTACCACTTTTCTACTAATAAACGATTAATTATGTTTTTCTGACATCTAATCCATGAATTGTATATATGGATCTCCCAATAAAATTTAACCTCCATTATCGCAACTTATATATTAAAATCGGTTTTGTAATTTTTACATTCACCATTACAGTAAGTTTATAATATTAGTGTAGGTTTAGTCATTGACCGTAGCTAATTTAATTAGTGGTGACCTACCACTAAGTATGTTTTTTTTTACGTTTGACAAAAACTGATAATTCGCTCTTCTTTAAAGCTGCTATTCAATAAACAAAAATGAAATGGTCTGTTATACTCTGGTATATACATACCTATTGATTAGTCTGTGCGGAAGAGAATCGGCGTGGCGGTTACGCGAACTAATAATTCAAAGGCCGCAAATTGCATAACCGTCCGAAATACTAAGTTTTCCCCTATGATCATTAATAAAAATAATAATCTGTATTTGTGCAGATTGTAAGAGCAAATGTATATATAATTTTGATTTAAGAACTTGGCTTACTGATTATAATCAGCATCACTCATGAAGTTTGATTTGGCGGGACTTAATTCGATTCCCGGAAAGAATTGAAGAAATACTTTCCTTGTCTTGTCTTAAATAAATGAGATTTCACACACCAAAATTATTCATAATTTTAAATTAATTGAAAATTCGTATTTAAACGACGCGATGCTGCCTCCATGGGTTGGTAATTCAGAGGACAATCATAATTCCGGTTTAAAGACAGCAAAGTCCTATATCAAAATAATGTCTAGGAATTTGATAAGTATTATAATGTAATTGGCATTTTTAAGTAATCGAAAGTTTAAAGATTATTACAACCAAGGTAAATTTTTGTTATTCGTTAATAAACAGAAAGGGTCTGAAAAAATTATATAGACCTTATATTTCGTATTCAGAAATCGCGTTCTTTAGAAAACATTACCTGTAATAAACATATGCAGTGTAAACGCTATATAGGCCTAAAATACATAGGAAATGTACACTCTGTAGGTTTAGAGTAATCTTGAATGCGCGAGGCCCTATTTAATACGGCTTAGATGAAGGAGCCCTAAATTATTTAAATACTCACCTGCACCCAGCTGTACACTGTTGAAAGTTAGCGATTACGATGTTCATAAATACCGTTTCTGTAGCTAAAACTAACACAGGGACAAGTTTAACACAATAAAGGTGGAAGAAGTTTTCATCACTTATTTTACAATCATAAAATACTCAGGGATGACAAATAAAAAGACAAATACGATTTGTGCTTTATTTATGAAAAAAATTGTAAATTATCCTACAATGAATCTCCGAATGAAATAGACTTACATATCGTTTATGTATCAAATACATCGCTCGTCGCCAGATCAAACCACATAAGAACAATAAAATATCTACAGAATCGTCGGGGCGGTCTGTATGTACACGGTCAGCCGAGGAGCGCCTCCATGGTGTAGGAGCGCGGGGGCGGAGGCCGGGGCTGCTGTCAGTCCAGGATCACCAGCTGCAGGGGCGCCCCCGCCCCCGCGGGCCCCACGGCCCCCGCCGCCCCCACGGCACCAACGGCCCCGGCTGCTCCCTTGAGCGACGCCGCTGCCCCGGCCCGCATCGCCCGCCAGGGGGCCCGCGCCCCGCGACGTAGCTCGCCACAGCTCAGCGAGCGCCGCAGGCTCCTGTTTGAACGATGCGGTTAAAATTCGCTTCAACAGATTTATATACTATTTACTTTTTAAAATATCATTAAAATGAGCGAAAGGCATTTTAATACTGTGATACAATGTAAAGTTCATTGATAAACATGTACATGTATTGGGAGTTATTACGCACGAAACTTGGAGACTAATAATACTGATTCATTATTACCAACAGCCATATTTATACATTCAAAATCTGTTATAACGACATCGAAGGGACCACTCATATTTGGTCGTAAAAACCGATAGTCATAACAGCCGATGACGTTGTTATTAAGTACCTAATACAATAGAATTGAGCCGGGACCTTTGGTTTTGGTTAATATAACCTGTATGTTGTTCTAAACGATGTCGCCGTAAACGGTTTTGACTTAAATTACAAATACTAAATATTTTTTGAAAAAGCTTAAATGGACGATATTACAATGAATTTATTCGTAAATCGTCAACATATTGTGTGTAACATAATTATTATATATAATATATATTTATTAGATATCTTTGCATCTGAAATGAAAGTAGACTTAGAGTTAAACAATTGTAAAGATAAAAATGGAGTAATGAATATTTACTTGACAGTTTCAGTGGCTCTGTAGTAGAGGTCGTCGGGCGCGTCCATCCACGAGATCACGTGACGCCGTCCGCCGCGACCCGACAGACTTGTCGGCTTACCGTTCACCTGCGGATCGATACCAATTATTATATTTTGCTAAAATACAACAAAATTACGATATATTTGTTAGTTCTAGTATCATCGAGAATAGAGTAGATCTTTTTGTCCATGTCATGTTTATTGGTAGACGAATTAGCTATATACTAAAGATTAAAAGAGGAGCAACGTACATGTGCGAAAACGTGCGCGGGCAGCGGTTGACCCGTGGCCTGCGCGCGCGCACACATGGCCGCGTACTGCTCGCGCGACGGCCGCTGCATCGGCGCAGGGTGCTTGTTGGGCCGCTTGGCTGGCGGACCCGCCACTGCACTGGCGCCTCCTGGAACACCCGTGCTTAT
This sequence comes from Pieris macdunnoughi, assembly GCA_905332375.1. Lineage (NCBI taxonomy): Eukaryota > Metazoa > Arthropoda > Insecta > Lepidoptera > Pieridae > Pieris > Pieris macdunnoughi. The sequence continues at coordinate 2,718,916 of CAJOBZ010000022.1, read as the reverse complement.
GACAACCCTTACCATCACCGCACTTACACACATTATAGGGCAATTTTCTAATTTTGATCTGACTTAGTCGAAACCATTTGTTTATGTGTGAGATGGAGTTGGATAATTTTTTAGTATGGCAATCTATTTAAGCTTGCTCAATTTCATAACTGCATTGACCCTACAATGAGATGATCCTTTTGATTTACACAAGGTATATTATAACTTAAGCAACATTATAAGATTCATCAAAATCAGTTCAGTATCACATCAGTGCAGTTTACACATGTCCCTTTCAAAAATGTCTTTGTAAACATAAAATTAGTGTTTATATTAAAAATGTATTTATTTTTATTAAATATATTTTGCAACTAGTATGAGTTTGTTTAGTTGTCCATTAAAAATAATAATTTTGATGGCGAACATGAATTTTATCGTTACCAATGTAAGATTCAATTATGGCAATATTTCATTTTTAAAGTAAAAAACCGAGGAAGTTACAGGTTTAGGTCGAACTTGATATTGCCCTAAGGATAGCTCAAAACAAGTCACGGCTTTGGGCTATACACAATGACCAACAAAAACAGGTGTCAACTGAGATATGTAATAGCCCTGTTGATAGTCGAAATGTCTAAAATTAACTATACTTATTTAAAGTTTTTTCTAGTTATAATTTCGTTAATTAAAATATTATGTATCCAAGAGATTATATTAGGTAAAGATTTATATTTAAAATATCTTATTTACCTGTTGCTATTCCAAGGTTAGCGAGCACAAAAAGTAATAAAATAAATATATTGCGTCGTCAATTATGTAATTATTATAATATTTAAAGATAATTTATTTTGAAAATAAAGCCATGCTTTTTTATAGAACAGGGGGCAAACGGACAGAAGACTCATCTGATGTTAAGTGTTACCATCACTCTCACTGCCAGAGGGCAAATGTGTTACCGGCCTTTTAAGAATTGATACGCTCAATTCTCAAAGAACCATAATTCGATACTTTCTATTGTATAGGGCAAATTTCCATAAGTGTTACCATGTTGAATGTCTGATATTTTATTTTACCAAAATATATTAACTTTCACTAAGCTTAGGTCTAAATAACCCTAGTTAATATGAAAACACAAATACAGTTGATTTAAATAGCTGATGAGCTCGATGCTATAAATTACTGATTTTTAATATGAAGATGATGATTAAATAGTTTACTAACTGTCGAGTCCGTTGATGTCGTCATACGCGCGTCGCTTGAGCGGCTGCGGGAGCGGGAGCGTGGGCGTATCTCCGCGTCTGGCCTCTATCTCCGCGCGGGACAGTACTCGCTCGTACATCAGGCTGCCATCTAGCGCAAACATTGATACATCAGTTGAAACTATTTGTTATTTTTATTAAATAAATTTATTCCATATTGTAAACTCTATGTAACATTTAAGTCTGTGGACCAGCCAAGGCTGTACATTATGCTCACTAAAGTTCTCTTAGTGCGGCGATTACCTAAATGGTCGGAGTTACGCCCCGAGAGTATAGGCAGACGCAGTCACTCTTTTAAGCATTGTAAGCATAGTATTTAATAGCATTATTCGTACGAGAATGTTATACATAGTTAAACTAATATCTTCTAATAATAACATCCCATTGACCCAGGAACCGTACATAAATTGCCTAGGGGCGGGATTCTTGTAAATTGATTTCCCCAAATAAAAGGAACCATACACTAACTAAAACGTCAAAATTTGACATAGATCGCTTTTCCTTAGTGACAATCTGTCAGAAAATAAACATTTCTTTCATCGTCGCTATAGAGTTTATACGGTAATAAAGAACAGATGGGACATAGAAGCTGTGAGGTCTTGTGAGGTTCCATTCCTGGGAATTGTTTCTGAAGAGTGAATGTAGTATCAAAATATATATGTCGATAGGGTTAAGAAACTTCAAATATATAACTATTGTCATTGTCATATTTACATGAAATTGACAAAATTAAAGAACGAGAAGACTTGTGTATAACACATACAGTGTCATTAAAATTATTGTGTGTAGTTCAATCACTTTTGAGCCGTGTCAAAGCTGTCAAACTTAGATAGATAGTCTAGAGTTGAGTCTATCTCCGTTTAACAATATCTAAAAACCAATAAAATGGGAAAGCTACCTGGCGCCTTGGGCGGTTTCGGGTACGCCACATGTTCGGGCAAAGGCATCCGGTCCTTGGGTGTCAAAATGAGCCATTCCTGCGAACGGGGTGCTGCAGCCCCATGAGCGGTCGCTAGTCTCGTGGCCACTGCGCCCACGGGACCACGAGACCGTATTTTGCCAGCTGCTCGCGTTTCGGCGCCGCCTGCGTTCATTGCCAATGTACCTGTGAAGTAAGATAAATTTAAAATATTTGTACAAAAGATTATCACTGTTTTAACTAAAACACTAACCTCACAGCGTGAATTTATTGTTTTTTTTATATGTATATAAAAAGTTTATTATTATTATAATAGACTTATAAAGCCAAAAAGTGTATTAATTATTGTGTAATTTTATGCGCCAACAAAAATCTCCAACAAAGATTCAGATATATTGTAAAATTAAAGATCCTTTTTACTAATTTTAAAAAATGTTAAGTAACATGAAACAGATAAAAAAAATAGTTTATTTAATAATTATTTCTAGATAAATAAGGGTGTCTGTGATTTTGGCAATGTGCTTATTTAAGTTAAATTAAGTAGTTCAACACATTGTAGTTAATTTATACAATTTAATATTTAATGTAGGATCGTTCTGGTTCAATCATCAATTAATTTAAAAAAAATTGAATTTAAAACTATTTCAGCACGGCCACGCCCTGTTCGTTTTAACTTTTTTATATAGCAAACTAAGGGTCTGTCCCGGCTTCGCACGGTAAGATATTTGTTGTATTAAAATAATATATATTCTATAGCCTATGTTCACCAGCGATAATGTAGGATTTAAGTTATATATATATAATAGTTTAGAGCTAAATTTTTTTCAAATCGGTCCAGTAGTTTTGGAGCCAAATCAATGCATAAAATAAAATCTTACCTTTTTATAATATTAGCATAGAAAAAAATATGGTGTATTTTGAAGTCGGTAAAAATTCTTAATCAGAAGCACTTACACTCATGTTTGACCTGATGCAGATTAATTGGCGAAAACGGTGAACGGGCGAAGTGCGTGGGGCGTCGCAACGCTCGAACTAGTCGCCTCGCAAGGCGCGTGAAGGGGGAGGCGCGGAGGTAGAACGCAGCCCGCGTCTTCATCACGGGCCGAGCGCCCTCGCAACCGCCGTGGGCCGTCGCCACGTGGCGGACCAGGTGGGCTCGGAGTTTGAATTCCTGTTTGATAAAACAAAAGTTATAAAAATAGGTGTATATTGTATGAAATTCAAAATTCAAAAATCATTTATTCAATCATAGGTACAACAACAATGTACACTTATGTACGTCAAAAAAGAAATGTATATGAAATACTTCTAATTTTACATTTAGTGCCAGTACTCAAATCAGCAGGGCTTAGAACGGAAGAGAAGAACTGGCAATAAACTCTCCGGCACTCTTTTTAATCGCCAACTTTTTTGTTTTACACAACGTTTTTTGAAAAGGAGCTGCAACCATTACACCATGTTCCACATGACATCTTAAGTAATAAATAATAATAACATAAATTAAAAACAAAGATTTGTCCTCTATCAGCAGGAGGCATGGTGAAATATTTAACTTTTTTATTTATATTAGGTCCTAACATATAATGGTTTTTACTGGCACTTTAATCAGATTTCTCCTTGGTAGAATCAAATTCAAATGTACAGCTTTTACTCGTATTTGTGCTTGATGACCGACCGACACTATTTTACAATGGAAAACTTAATATCATATGTACGATTCCCGGACTAGTCTGGGAAACATGAAGGGTGAATGATGTGTATGGCGGTCATGTTGCAAAAAAAAAAAAATCTTTTTGGTTACAACGTTTTCGTTCTGGAAATTTCGACCTGCAGAACAAGCCCGTGGACGGCCTGAGACCCTAGTTTTTATTTTTTTTATTTATTTATTTTAATCATCCTATAGAAGTTGGCGTGGTGGAAACACAAACTGGACACAGTTTTTCCTCCACAGGTCGTCGAAAATATTTAAATAATTAACCTATTACACACTCAGCAGTGACACACTATACAATATACACCCCCACCAATAACCATAAAAATCGCACGAACAACATATACCAATTGAAACAATGACGCTCCACGATAGAAACCTGTTCTTAGAGAAATTCTCATTCGAATACAATGTTATTGAATTTAATATTGAAATGAACTAATGACGACGTCTACTTTTAGTTTATATTTTAATTTTTGACTTATATAATTTTTTAATTTAAATTTATATTTTTCCTGTTAATTAGCAAATAGCGCACCGGTGAGTTTAATAGATTTGAATAATATAGTCTAATTTTTTTCCTATAAATTATTGTATTTTGGTAAAGAAATTTTTTTAATTTTCTTTTGTATATGATATGAGTTTTATTGTTTTAAGTAATTTCTGTGTAGTTTTCATTTAATAATGCTAGTGCACTTTCTCTTTATAGGTATAATTTTGAAAATGCAAATAGCTTTCTATATCTCTTAATATTTTATTTTGTAAGGAGCAATTGCTTTTAAAATATATTTGTATGAAAATATTTGATTAAGATATTTTGCATTTCTCCCATAGCTTGAAATCCATATTTATAATAGATTCTGTAGTGCTTTGTATAGCAGTAGCAGAGTATTGAGATATTTATTTTTATTTATGAATTTGGAAGTATGCTCTTAGCCTTTCACAGACAGAATTAATTCATTTTCCAAGACATTCGTCATCTATTGTAAGCCCCAGTATTTGTGTTATGAACTAATTCTAAGGCTTGCAGTTACAGTTGATGGGTAGATTATAAATTAAAATTGTTTTAAATAATGGTTAGTGGTTAATTTGACTGATGGATATGATGAACTTTGTTTTATTGATTTAGTACAAGTCCCAGTCGTGGACATTTAGATTATCGAAATCAATTGTACTTTGTTTCTGCTTCTTGTATTTAGCCCCAGGCTACTAGCATGTATCGTCTGCAAATTGAATATCTGGCAATTTATTATTTGTATTTTAACGTAGGTAATAATGCAAGGTCAATACTGGCTGAGCCGTACCTTTTTGATATTGGGAAACTTTCTTGTAATTTACACGATAGTTTATCTTGAATAGTTTTCACACCACTTGATTTCCTGTACTCCGCAGTATTTAGTTTTGTAGGATTACCTGTTTAATTTGAATGCCTTTATAATAATAAACACTACGAATTCCTTTTATTTAAGTCTTATAAATATATCTTATGATATAATTTTTTTTTTATTTGTTGAAATCCTATTTTTTTAGAAAGAATATTTTTTTTATAATAACTTTGAATTTCCAATTATTTTCAATTATTTTTTGATTTTGAGTATATTATTGGAGATAATTATGTAGTTTTTTATTTTTATATTACATATTTTTTAATATTAAATTTATTAATTTTATAAGATTAGTTATTTATTTAAAAAATTTTAATTCTATAGTTTATTCTATTTGAGATTTTTTTTAATATTTTTCTTTAAGATTTAGGTCTGCTGATGAAATCTCATACTAATATTTTCTGCTCGCCGGTATAAACTTTATCCAACAGTGATTTACAATTGTTGCAATTACTGATACTATTGTGGAAGGTATTGCAAAATTATTTGAATATCTTTAAGTAAATTTTACAAATATTTTTATACTATCAATGATTTTTAATTTTTCCTTTTTTTAATATATCCCTGATTTTTATTTTTTTATTTCTTTTGTTCTATTTTTATTTTTTATTATAATTTATTGACATAATTTTGGTTTTATTAATTTTTTTATATTAAGTTTTTGACTTTATATATTTTAAAATTATCTCTTAATATTTAATAATTCTATTATTAATCCAATTTACTTTTATGATTTAGATTTAAGTTTAACTTATTTCTGATTTTTATGCTTGATATTTATTTTGAATAATTTATATCAATAGAACTTCATTTTTGTCGCTTCAATCAATTTGCTCTAGAAGGTCTTAATTTATTTTTCAATAATTTTTTATTTGGAACATCCTGTAGCTGTCTTTAGTGCAAGGAGACGATCGCTCGATGGTCCGTGTTTTGTGCCAACCGCTGAGTGTATAGGTCTTTTTGGGATCGAGGTATATTGATCTATATATTTTTAACATTCCTTTGTATAGTTCTCCCTATGTATTTGTGATCCCACAATAAGGCCTAAACTGTTAATTTGAATATTTAGTTTTATAGGATGTCTAGCTTTAGGTTTATATTAACTCCCCTAGATACAAGTCTATATTTTCTGAGTTATCTTAATATATTTGAAGTTCGTCAATAAACAGCTCTTGCTTAGTAGGTGGGCGTAAATAGCACAAATATATTATTTGTTGTTGTAGTAAGATAATCTGAAATTTGTTTTAAATTTTATAAATTTATTTTCTTTAAAACTAAGATACCACCACCTTTCCTCTTTTTGAGCGCTGAGAACATTTGATATCCATTTAATTGTACAAAAACTATTCTATCAGAAATTTAACCTCTGTAACAAAATAACTCAATGTGTTAGCGATATAACATGCTCGAGGCTACAAAATATTTTATGATTGACCTTATATTTATTTAAACAACAGATTTAAATTTTGTGGTATTTTACTCAGAAATCATTTATTTTATACAGTCTTCTAATTCACAAATCTCACTAGTTAAACTATCCATATTAATAATAATAATTTATATCAATTTAATTTGGGCAGTTAATTGAATTCTTCTTTTTTTTTAAACTTGTATATAATATAGATCTTATTTCTTTTTCGTTTTATCTTTTCTTCAGAACCATACCGTTTTTAAACCAAACGTATTTAATTTTGTTTTTCTTTAATTCCTCTTCTTCCATAAAATTTTTTTGTTATTTGATGAATACTATTTTTTATTGTTGGAACATCGCCACATTTTAATTTTATTTAATCCACTTTTTGTTTAAGTAGTTTACTTTTGTTTTTATTATATTATTGGATATGAAGGGCTTTTAATTTTAATCTAATTTTCAACTAATTTTATATTCTCTTCCTGAGGGGGACGTTTGTATTTTATAATTAAAGTTTCTTCTTTCCATTCATGGAAACCTCTCCAATACCCTACCCTCATTGAGATTTTTTTTTTAATATTCCGTTTTTTCTTTCTAAGCTTTTTGTATTTTTAAAGGCATCAATACAACCTAATACTTCATCCAACTTCTACTGTGAAATTGCAAATTGTTATTCGCTTATTTCCTTCTTTTAGTTTTTCCACCTCCTTGGAGATTTTATGTATTAGCCCCTTAGTGTCCATAGGTATATCCTCCTCTGCATCCTCTGTTAGAAACAAAGAGGAGTTTCGCTTGGGGATTCATGCTGCATTCCATACAAGTCCAATCTAGGCTTGGGGCCGCCTTTAATCATTATCTGTTTGTTCGTAAGACCGTGCATTGGTATTTAGGTGTACCATTTTTTCACATCGGGCACATTTACATCCGGGCATCGATTTAGAAAAGTTTTATTACATTGGTCACACTTCGAATATTAATTGTCTTGATAAGCTCGGCTAGTTATTCACTGACGCTCTTGACGACTATTGAAGAAGTATTGAAGGCTATTTGGAAGCGTTTTCTCAAATCTGGCCAGACTATTACGGCTGATGTCTATTGTCAGCTATTGCAAACCATGATGGAAAAGCTAGCACTAAACAACCTAGGCTGGTCAATCGATCTCGCCACTCTTCTTCACGACAACGTAGACCACACACTGCACAACAGACGCTACCAAATTAGAAGACTTCAATTGGAATGTCTAAGACATCCTCCGTACTCCCCGGACCTTCTCCAAAGATTTTATTGATTCCCGTCCATTGTTTTTTTATAAAGGATCTGAACTACCTATGAGATGGCAAAAGTGCATAGAAAACAATGGCTCATACTTTGATTTTATATTTTAAATATAATTATATTATATTTAAAAATATTCGACTTTTGTTCCTCCCATACAAAACGCCAATTTCATATTAAAGACCTAATATTATTTGACATTATACACTTTGGTTGTTTTCTTTGTATATACTTTTTTATTTTAACTGCTTACAAATATTTCTAACTAAATTTTAAGAACAGTTTTAATTTATTGAAATATCATTATCATATCAATAATTTAAATAATAAAAAATACACTTAAAATTAGAGCAGTATAATCTTGATTTAGCTTCTATATGTTGTACAAACTATATTTTTTGATAAGGGTAGGTGATCACGTTGTTAATCAGTCAAGATCGGTACACACTGTTCGTTCATGTCGTTTAAAAAAAATATATTTAAAAATACCTTCTACTAAACGATTGAGATTTATTATTTAACAAAAAAATCAGAAGTACCTGGGTTCGATTCTCGACCAAAAAATATTCAGAGTTAAAAGCAAACACTTTCCTAAAAATAGTCAATAAACGACACATCCCAAGTAGATTACTTCAAAATTACCTTAGCGCAGTTAAGCACAGTGCAGCGATGCGGGCGATGTGAGGCGGACAGGCCTCCCTCCTCAACGGCCCGATTGGCGCGATTCGAATCCACTTCGCTCTCGCCGAATACACCTGCCGTCTGCAAATAAACAAATTTAATACTACGCTTTTAAAATCAGGATAGTAAACCAGAATCTTAACCATACGGTCGTGCGTTCAAATCCCGGACAAATTCTCATACCTTGGAGAAAAATAATAAAGTAACGGTCATATCTAAAGGTCAAAAATGTATTGGATTTGACGTACGTAATTCATACTTAGAGGTAAGTCCCGACTCTGAATCATACCCTTAAAAATATACAATATGTTATATTTAAAGGTTTTAGTGGCCTTCATTTCACATCTTGATTCACGCTTTTGTCACAACAATGGTCAGAGAATGAACTAAGTTATACAGAATACATATTTATAATAATAATAAAATTAAATAATAATAAATAAAAATAATACATATTACAGGAGTTCAATTTCATTAAAAAAATTAAAAGTCAAATAAACCAAAGAAAAAACGATACACTGAAGAATACATATTTATTTAACCATTACTACGGACGTTGGCATATTATCATGCTAGTATAATTGTATATATACATACAAGTTAAGAGATTTAATTTCATAAAAATGATTATTATTCTATATTCGATTGAAAATCAAATAATTTAACAAATGCTTAACTTAAAACTTAAGCTCGCTAAAATAATAAGCTATTTTTGGATATTTAAGATGAAATTACCTTGAGGCCTCCATATTTCTTCCAATATTGCCAGCAAGTGCCACACAACCTGTACTGCAAGTGTTGCGGACCCCACGTGTACCATTGCGACGAATTCGTTACTGAAAAAAAAGTCATTGGATTTTGTGTTTTTCGCTTACATTATAGAATTTACTTTCCGGTTTGGTTCTGTACGTGAATTTTTTTTGTATAAGATGACAATTCGACGAGTCATTATTCAAGCGATACATAGCTACAAATACCGTAAAATCTTAAATAATAATTCACGATAATTCTAATAAAAAACATCGGTATCAAATGAAATATATCGAAGAGTCAGTCACAAAATAAATATTTCCGCAACATAGCATCATGTATAGTTAGTGATCCAATAAAAAAAATAGTTACAATATACACGGAGGCCGTTCAAGTATTACGTAAGCATTACAAGGGGGAGTTATTATTCACTTTTTATATACAATATTTAAAACACACTCACATGCAAAACGAAATGCATTTTCGAGGAATCCTATAAAAAATTAATACGTTTATGTACTATTATTTGGGAGCTTTACTTACTTTTGTAACTTTTTGTACTCACATAATACTTGAACAATACCTTTACAGTTAGCAATACTTTTGGTAGCAAAAAATAAATAAGATTTAGGTCAGAATCTCATTGCAAATATGGCTGAATGCTGGCGTTTCATGACATATAACAATATCATTAACAGGCGAGCCAAACGTTTTATGTAATAATATGAATAATAAAGACTTTACGATTCAGTCACGACTCAAATAGGTTATATATCTATATATATAAGAAAAATGGTCTTCGTTTGAGGCTCCTTCACGCCTAAACCACTGATCGTATCGACATGAAACCACTGCCATGATGGTTTATGGCTATTTATTTTTAAAATCCAACGTTCCTTCATTTTTTTATTACTATTTTACTTTTATGAAAATTTATACATACAGACTTCACCGTGGAATCATTCGGGGAGGCTTCCTAGAACCTCAATACGTCAACATCTGTTAAAACTCGATTTTCGAAAATTTTCAATTTTCTTAGCGGGAAGTTAAAAAGAAGAATAATAAAAATAATAATGAAACATTAAATTGTATTTATTTACTATTTTAATTCGCCCAGCGAAGCGGGCGGGAAACGGCTAGTATATATATATATATATTATGTATACATAGTTACCTTGGCAGGAAGCACAAACGGTGGGTGCGATGGCGGCAGTGCCGTTGGTCCCGCCGTTGAGGACTGTCCCTTTGCCGTTGCCATTGTTGCTCGTTATGAGGGCTGGGTTCGGCTTGTTGCTGTAATTTTATGCGGAACGATTTAATTATTGCAAATTAAAAATTTACAAATTATAATTATAAAAAGCGTAAAATAAACTTATACTTCACGAGGTGGATAAACATATTATAGGTGGATTATAAAGATAAATTCTGATTTAATTCATAGTCAAAAATCATTGTATTTTGTCTTGGTTTTTGCATTTTTCCATTAATTATTTATTATTAGCAGACTTGACAGGTCGATTTACCAAGTAATTTAAAAAGCTTGTTTTTAATGGTAGAATTGTCAGTGTGTATAGACAAATACGAATCCAGCCTTGTGGGAGTTTGACATGGAGATTTTTCTAAATTTTGCTAATATTATTTCATGCCATAACTATTTTGTCATCTTCAAACATGTCTATACAAATATTATAAAGAGGTAAAGTTTGTGAGGTTGTTGGGGGTAATCTTTGTTATCTACTGAACCATTTTTTTAAATTATTTATCAATATTTGTGAGTACCGTAGGGTACATTTTAACCCGAAAAATTAAAAATCTTTTTCGTGGTGTGTGAGTGAAAACGGTCGAACGAAAACGTTCCCTACAAACGGTATATGATTGAGTTCTAGAGAAAAGTTGTAAAACTTCATAATCCCTACGAATATATCAAAACTCGCGATAAACTCAAAAACTATACTACGGTTTTTGCCAATATCTAGAATGATGAGGAAGATTTAGGTATATAATTTTTCAAAGTTTACTGATAGTTATATATATAGTATATATATCGTCCGTGGGCAACGGTTGTTAACAAAAAAAATTGCGTACTGGTTCCGCGAATCTACCCTCAATTTCAAACATAACAATAAGCAAATGAATATAATAGACAAGAGAGACTGTGGTGGGTACAAACACTCACTAGTTGGGAATGTAGACCTGCTTCAGCTTGGACTCGGCTTCCACCGCCTTCACACGTTTTTGTTGCACATAGCGGTCCGTGGTCTTCCACATGTAGTAGTATTCAACTAGGTTCTTTAGCGTCTTCCATGGCAACTGTATGAAAAACATTGATTTAGAGATACAAGTTGTATATTGTATAATTGGTAAATTACAAAACAAAAGACTTGGGAATTAAAAAGAGTGGCGAAGAGTTTATTGCCAGTTCTTTTCGTCTGTTCTACGCCCTTGATTTGAGAACTGGCAGTAAAATTAATTTAGAAGCATTTAATATGTGTATTTGATTTTATTAACGTTCATAAGTGTACATTGTGTATTGAATTTGAATTAAGAAGTGAAAAAACTACTACACTGTGCCCATTTATCTATTCTAGTAACTGCAATAAATTTCTCATACTTAATAACACTAATAAATTTTTTTTTCCTTTTTCCTTAGAATTTTTCATTAAATATATTTATTAAACTATTATTTTTTAGTTCTTGTTAAGAAACATGATTTAAGTTTAAGACAAAACAGACCTTTACCAAATTTAATTACAATAAAATAAAGTTTAACATAAAACTCTCTCAATCAGCAGTATCTGTACAAATTTCCATTTTACACACAAGAAGATATCACCGATTTATTTATGTGATAAGTTAAGTTGTATATAAGTTGAGTTATTAAACTCAAAATAACTTTATTCATATGGGTAAACAGTTAGTGTACTACTAATGAACGTTAGGATTAGGTAAGATACTCACAAAGTCCTGCCGTATATCAGCAAAGTCCTTCCCATACTTGTCGAGGGCCTCTTCAAAGAGGTTCGCTTCTGAGGCCGACCACTCTTCCATCTCATCCCGGCACAGCACTGGCCCTGATGCAGGCACAAGTGAGGATAGAGCTGACTCTATGCTGTACCCGCTTTTGTGGAGTGTGTCCATAGCGTGGAACTGTAATAAATAATTAACTATAAGCAAAATATAAAACTGACTGCTTATTTATTATTTAGTAGATGTCTTCTACGGTTTTATCCGCGTTGATTCGTACCCGTACTCTTTCTTCGGAGAACAATCTCGTGATAGCACTAAAGCAACGGAGAGAAGTTTTTCAAAAATAAATAATTATCCAGTATTTAATAGATTCCTATACATTTGTTTTTTTCTAATAGGCGATTTTCTAATAGGTGATTCCTTCATCGTACGATCGCTTGTCGCGAATATATAGCACATAGCAATTCCATTGGCGCACAGCCGGGTATCGAACCTACTAACTCAGGGATGAGAAGCACATGCTGAAGCCAGCTTTAGTTTTATATTGGTAAAATCGGTTCAGTGTAGATAAACAGATCAATGATTTTTTAAAATTATGTATGTAACTTGATTTCGCACTTAGACCATAACAACCACGGTCCGTGTGAAACGGACACCAAATATGTCTCCTTTATATATCTAATATATAAAATGAAATTCTCGTGTCGCGGTGTTTGTAGTTAAACTCCTCCGCAACGGCTTGACCGATTCTCATGAAATTTTGTGTGCATATTGGGTATGTCTGATAATCGGACAATATCTATTTCTCATCTCCCTTAATGTCCTAAATTATATTTTTTAATTTTTAGATAAAATTTTATATTTTTATGATACAGCATTAAAAAATACATACAACCCCTAATTTTCACCCCTCTTCGATCAACCCCTATTTTTTAATTATAAATAATATACATGGCAAAACGACGTTTGCCGGATCAGCTAGTGTATATATAAATACTCTTAAGTGACTATACAGTACTCACAAGTGTAATGTCTCGGCTGGCAGCGGCTGCGGACATATGCAATGAGGGTTGTTTGACACTGGATGAACAGTCAAGGGCTCGCGCAAATGTCCCCACTGAACGTGACACTACTAGAAACTGGTCAATCTGTCGGTCCGTCAATCCATGTTCTGGTGTCCACACTAGCGTTTCTAACTCCTCACTGTTTCTTGGGTCCTCTTCGCCTGTAATTTGTGGTCATCCTATTATTGGAGGGTACTTATAAACGAAATAAGTTGTTTTTCAACTTATTAAATGATTTAGTTAGCATTCTACCCATTTGTACTAGTACAATTATCCGTGGAGCACAATTTTATATAAATATTTTATTTACTTCTTAAACCCATTGAAAGTTTGCTGATATTTATCTAAGCTCAAAATAAATAATTTATGAGACAGTAAATATAAAAATATATTACTTTTTGAATACAAAAAATTAAGTGATATTTGTCTTACCTTCTTTTAATAAATTAGTTACTTCAGTCTGATATCTACTTCCCACTCTGATTTCACCCTTATCTGCTAATAAAGTCTTTTGTGAAGGATCGAATACTAAACAATAAAAAAATGCGTCCTGAAACAAAAGAGAGAGGTGTATTAATGATATGTTATATCACTTATTATCCTAACTCTGTACTTAGTAGTTAACGATTGATGTTTCACTAGAAACTCCTTGATTAGACTCCCGGTAGGAAAACAATGATCACCTACATTCCTCTTAACTTGTCTATTACTCTCATACTATAGAATTAACACTATTTATAAATACGATATGGATCTTTTGCCTTCACTAAAAAAAAAACAATATATTTAAATATTGGCACCTAAAACAAATTCTAATTGATATAGAAAAAGTCCTGATAGGGCCCTTTTACACCAAACATACCACTAAATTTACATTGCTTTATATCAAGTCAAAATATATTTATTTATGTTACTTACTGTACTTTGAACATACATTTTATTAAAAAGAAACATAAAAAATTTAGTTCTCCAATCAAGAGTCAGAACGGGCTAGAAAAACCGGCAAGAAACTCTCCGGTACTCTTTAATCACAAAGTACTTATTTAAATTATAAAAGATTCTTATAGATTTAATGACTGGCGAAAAGTAGAACTATTGGATTGATGTGAATATTTATTGACTTTTAAATGTAGCAGATATATATATGACATTTTAGAACTTACTGATATTATTATAAAAGCTCAAATAACGGTAATTTGGAAGACATTTCTGAGTATTGACTTTCAAATTCAGGTAGGTTAGTAACAAAGTGCTTCACGGTCTAGCGAACACAAATTCTTCCTATGTCCTTGCATGACGTATCGATCCTTACATATATGTAATATGTGAAGCAGGAAACACAGACATTGATACGAGATAGGACGGTAAGTGCATGCTCATTTCCTTATTAGTTCGCGTTCATCATACTATTATTGTTACTCTTGTCGCCGGGATAGCTTGTTTTATATAAACATGGGGTGGGGTGGCAATTTGGATTGTTCATATACACCATATTCGTTACAACTAGTTAAATGTCATAATACTGTGTCTTTTTGTCACTGAGTAAGACATCTTGACAGAAAGAGACAAATATAATTTAGTCAAACATTCTTATGTAAAATGTTAAAATCACAGACGTAACATTTTGTTAAATAATATTTGTTTTTAATCTTGCTAGTGCAATGATAGAATTTTAATATTCCATTTGGTGCGTTAACAATAACAGAATCTAATTTAATGTGTAAAATCCGATAACCACGAAGAATATAGTCTTTTTAATTTTATTTTATGAGATTTTGACAGCATAGCCCCCAAAAAACTCCGTAGCCTAGTTAAATCACGTGACGTATAGCCTAAATTTGGATTCCCTACTTTATTCAACCTATATATTTTGTTAAATTATAAAAAAAAATCAGACGCAAATATGTAAAAGTCCATTGGAAGCCAAACAAACACCAATGTCGATCTAGTTCATTATGTATGAAATAGCGGTTCCACTCAGTTTCAGTTCAAATTTATTATTTTACATAACATGTCTTATTTTATGTAAAAAAAGATGCGTCCACGTTTCCGTTGTCGTGTTCGCGGTACATACTCACATCCTTATTGAGATAGCTGAGCAGCGACTCTGTCTCGTTGAGTAGGGTCACGCTGCACTTGCCGCGTATGTGGGTAGCCGGCAGTGTCTCCACGTGCCGTGAGAGGAAGAGTTCCCGGTGCTTGGCCTGGTGCCGCTGCTTCGGCGGCATGCCGTCTGTGCCCGGTAACTCGCTAGATTCCTCCTCCATTGCAACTGGAATGTCAGTAGAGATTATTAAACACCTTCATCCACAAAAGGTTTTGAAGTATTTATTTTAAATTTCTGTCCACCAAACTATGTTTTTACATAAGACTGAAAGATGAGTAGGTACTTTAGATAAATGTATGACTGATTTGAATATATGAGTCAAAAGGGATATTAAGGGTACATAGTTTCTGTGGGACAACGAAAAGAACAGTCTCACTCTTGAGCAGATTGTAGTAAAAGAGTGCATTTTATTCATCAATGCTTTATATTTATACCTCTTTCATATATCCTATGCCAACGTTATTATTATATCAAATACAACATAACATATTTTTAAGTTGATCTGCTCGTTGTGTACGCCACAAATGATTGCAAAAATATATTTAACCAAATATCTTCACCGGTTTTCACTAAACAGGTATCGGTTGCATGTAATATTTTAAGTATATATTTACTTGTCATTCCATATATTGTAAGTAGGGTATCTATGATGAATCAATGTGCAAACGATGTTATCTTACACATACATAATATACAGCAAAATTAAGATTGATTAATAAGATACATTCATGAAATATATCAATAAAAAACAAGTTATAGTTAATGGGGGAATTAGCCTAGCCTAGTAGGTTTGGACCATAAAGATATATTATAATGTATGCAATTAACACCTTCTCATACGGTAAAGTAATACAGCATATGAACCCAATCGCAACTAGAGAGGATCTATGTGTTGTCACTGTGTAATATCTATTTCTTAATTTGACGGTTGAGATATTATGAGAGAATATTTTCTTGATCGAAACTCAAGCTAATATAGTTCAGTGTAAGAAATCATTATATTTACCGATTATGTAATCATTGTATTATGTAATAAAAACGGCAAACAGACGTAATAAAATCAATTGGTGTGATGTGATTTATATCATTTATTTTTCGCTTTATAAAAACGGGAACACAAAACTCATTTGGTATTGGTAGAGTACCAACCAAGTTATAATTTTAAAGTATTAAAGTAAATGTTCACGTTAGCTAGTAAAAGTAAATGCAGTAAACATTTACGTGTATCAATTTCTGGCCCAAAATAGGAAGACCTTGAGATTGAACACGCGAAGAATAACATACTTGTAAATAAATATGTGATTTATAACATTAGTGATTAGGTTTATTTTTATTTAACAGAAGATGAATGTTTAAGGTATAAAAATTATACGTAAGATTTTTAATTTTACTACCTTATTAAAACACTATGAAATAATTAGATTAACTTAGTTTAATTTTGCCATAATCTAATGCCAATTCCATATCAGGGAAGATTCAGGAGTCGGGTCGCAGCGCTAAGAAAGTCCTGTAATTCATACATTGTTTTTTGTTATATGCACGTGAAACGTCGGGACTATTCTATAATGTTAATTAAAAGCAAATTTTCTATGAAAATATAGAAGAGTACGCGCCATTATTTGACACAAATACAAGCATTTTCGTAACATTTAAAGACAATATAATTTTATCAGAGTACGCTGGAATATTAATTAAGCCAGCGAGAACTGGTTTCAGCCGGTAACACAAACTGTATTGAGGTTCGATTATAGTAGGATTACTTACTATAACTGGGGAAGTGACAAAGGACAGAAACGTAGGGTCAGCCCGCGCTATGGCAGGTGTGCTTTGCCTCGGGCAACTATTGAATGTGTCTAGCATAATAGATCGCATTTAGAAGTTTCTATTGATTTTGATTATATAGGTTACATAGAAACTGTTTTTGAGCGGGACCAAACTTTTGTCATTTTGTCAGACATGTGTGTTCTAGATAATTTGTGCTAAACGTTAATTTATCTGGCAAATTTAATAAAGTGTAATACATACATTGTTGGATTATACGTTGAGTACGTATAAGAATTTGTACGCAGATTTTTATGACGAAATGTACCCGTATATTATTAATTGTTTCTTTTGAATATAATTATTACTACAAGAAATACAAGTATCACAAGCAGGATTGCGAATATCTTAAGAAAACGGAACGTCGCTATTCCATTACAGAATGCCGTACTTGTAAGTACTATATAATCTCCAGAGTCCATCATAAGATCAGCTTAATGAAATCAATATACAAGATTGCTATCGGAATTAAACACTTTTATCAACCCAGAGGATGACGCGAATATACGACATCGTAGTTCTTTACTAGCAATTATTAAAATGCGCATTCTATAGAAATCCACTCGAAGCATTATGTTGGCAAACTTCAGCCAGTAAACCGTTGAAAAATAGAAAAAGTAAACTCGTTAATTAGTACCAAAATTTTGTAAAACTAATTACTTGATAAAAACTAAAGGCGTCGGCCAAAAGCAATTAGGTCATGTTAATAATTCAGCACATAAATTAAAATGGTGATATCGGGGACCGGTTTCAAGATGGCTTTTGGTAATGGTTCGAGGGGTGAGTAACTACTGACTAGCGACAACTTAAGGGACAGATTCTATACAGGCGATTTATAAAAGCTAGACGCGTACACGCGTGCTAAATGTTCTATTATATACCAGTATGTAAATACGTTGTATTAAGTAACGATAAATATCTATAAGTCACCAGATGGTGGCGATCTGTCAAGTTTTTATGAGGCCAAAAAAAGAATAAAATTTAAAATAATCACTTAACCATGGTGGTTTTTGGGAATTCGAGACTACGAAATTGCTAGCAAAATAAACATTGAAGGATCGTTATGAAACACATCGTCAAAGTATGTGAGTGTATTATAGGCATATCTGCAATAACAGACCATTTAGCCAGACATTTTAGTGCGTACACTAATTCGCTATTTAGTAATACGCTATTAAGTGGTATTAGTAGCTATATTTTTATTTGTTCGACCACACTGGTATAGCTATTCTGAAGAGAATATGTAATTAAATCTTGAGACAAAGCACTCGAGAGGCATTCCCGACTTTCCGTTCCTTTTCACATTGTGGAATATTGCACTTGTTATAGATCTCGTTATACAATCAGTGTAAAATTGTATCCATATACCTATGTTAAATGAAAAGAATTTTTCAATAAGTTAATTACTTCAATGCGCTGTAAAACGTTGAATTGAATTATTAATTGATTTCGTTGATTACAAAGACGCACATGTCAATATATATGAAAATCGCATTTATTGAACTGGAATTTAATAATATTGACATGTATTAGAAATCGGTTTAATTTCCCTAAATTACTTTATATGTTTATTTCTTAATAGTAATGGTACATGAAGAAGATAAGCCTATACTTATAACTTACTACGTAGGCTTTGTAAGCGTCTACTTGTTGGGCGCATTTCTCCAGGGGCGGAAGGGTCGCGGCCGAATTGTGGGGGATTTATTTTATGATAATTATTTCGATTGGCTTCGCGTGAAAAGGCATAAAAGGATCGCAAATATCTTCTGCCTCACTCGTATTATTTCTAACAATTTACCCGCATTTCTCGTATTTTGTTCACATTTTTTCGATATCTTCAACAAATCGCACATATCATATTTTAGTCAATTAACATAAAACGCTTTTATTTACTTATTCAAGTATGCATGCCCTACTTAAATATAATTAAACCTTTCTCATGTATTACATTGGTCAAAAGTCAAAACCTACCAAACAGTTTAGTTTATCGTGTTAAAACAACAAACAGACAAAAAAAAACAGAGAATTAATTGTTTAATACGTGAGATTTAATTATGAAATCCACACAAATTTCACAGTATTACATAAAGTCAAGAAAGGTAAACAATTATTCTAAAATTGTGTCTTGTCTTTCAGCTGTGAGACACCTAATTTGTGAGTCTAGTCTAGACAGTACCTACAGCACATATGGAATAATTTAGTATTTTATGCAAGCATCTCTTATATAGAAAATCCATATAAAAAATCAAGTTTATCTTCACAACTCCCGAAACAGGACAGTTTTAAAGACTAGGGAAATTAACCTGTTTTATTATTTGACCATAATGTACCAATTTAAAACTTAACGGTACATGAAAATTTGCAAAGCTCGCGGTATTCTAAGTAACTATAACCTCGAAAATGGTATGCAAAGCAATGTCTTTCTCATGAATATCAAACATTATGTTACGTTCCGTTGCCAGGACGACTTCCTGTTTTGTACTTAATGTCTATCTTTATTTTATTAAATAGTTTAGGAATAACTAAAGTTTTTTATTGCATTCAATGGTATCTGGACCACCATTCTTTAGTCTTAAGTAATATTACGCAACAATAGCGTATGTAGCTGGTAACTATTTGGCTTTCTGCAATAGAACACGTATTACACACTTCCAAGGAGATTCAAACTGTTTTTGAAAAAAAATAGCATAGATACAAAATTATTATAATCAGTAGGTCAAATATCGGCGATGTTTTTTTTATAGTTGTAACGTGTGGAGGTAGAATTTAGGTTACAAATTTTAAAAACTATCATACAGGGCGGCGTATCATTCCCTATCTAATCTCCCGCGTTGGTGGCAATGTCATCGAAGATTCAAGATTAAGCTATAATAGAATAGCTTTGTTCAAGCCTGCCTTATAAATTTTATTATCTCCGGGCCGAGCTTTTATGAGGAGTTTTCTAGTAGACGTTATAATAGGGAAACGACTAACAGTCTTCGGAGCTCACAAGTTCCTAAACTAGTTGATGTTTACGACTTTGTCTACATTGAAGCTTTAGAACGAAGTAAGATTAGATCATGTCAGATGTAACCAGCAAGTAGATAATAAAATATAAATAATTTCGTGATTTTTCGGGGATACCATATCGGGCAATTCAATAACACGGGATTATGGTTCCACTCGCATCACTACGCAACTAATTAAAGCGTAGGCAAAGAGAAAATGGCAATCTGTGGAGGCCCCCGCTAGTGGGGGGTTGTTACGTGTGCCCCCTTAGGGTGGTCGGGTGTATGGTTTTTCTACTCGGGCATCCTTTGCTTACTTATTGATCCAGTCAAATGTGTGGAGGTGGCGCGGGGGTGACGCCCACCCCGTACCACCAAAAGGGGGGTACGTCCAAATAAATCTGCCCGCCCGCGAAACACCGCAGTGACAACAGCGGTCGCCGCGGCCGGTAAGATGCGGTCGCATTCTCAATTCAAAACCTCTCTGGGGCCAGACCAAGACCCAGAACGCAGGCCAACCATTAATTTAATTGATATTACTTATTGAAAGGTTGACGGGTACGAACTTAGATATAAGCATGCGCGTCACCGCCTAAGGTACCTAGTATTTAAACCGCGACGCTGCTATTATGAATATTTTCACAAGGGTCAATGACTTTTCTGTGAACAAAATGCGCGGAGGTCTACATGTCTGGGTTCATAAATAGGACAATTACACGAAAAGTGCTCCAGTAACTTGAACCGTAATAATATAGAAAACTATTATTTTTTCAAATCACGTTATATGAATAATTACCTAAACTCTTAAGTCTTTAAACTTAAGTCCGAAGAGAACCAGATCCCAAAAGAGTAACATATTTAATTAACTAAGTTTACGTTGATAAATTCCGTTTAGAACCGAATAATTGTCTAGAAATTCAATATTAAAAAAAAACAAAACCATTGAATAAAACAATTTTTAATCGGATTGAAGTTATGTATTTACAATTATTTTACATAATTTTTAAATTTAAAATAATTGTAAATACATAACTTCAATCCGGTTAAAAATTGTATTATTAAATGTGTATAAGATATGTCAATAAAAGACAATACTATCATTTATTCATATACATAACACAATGTACACTTATGAACGACAAAAACAGAAATGTATATGAAATAGTTCTAATTTTACATTTACTGCCAGTTCTCAATTCAAGGGCGTAAAACGGAAAAGAAGAACTGGCAATAAACTCTCTGCCAATCTTTTTAATCGCCAAGTTTTTGTTTTAAATAAAAAGAAAATTCAACGTTTTCCCGGATTGTTTATCTTCACAGTAGTAGCATTAAATACCACACGGTATCAAACACGACTCTGTGCCAAGTTCTCGAACAAGATAGCTATTCAATACTTTACATGTTATTATGACATTTTTTAACTTTGTGTTTCCTTAACATTGGTACTGTTATATGCCGTTTCATAGTTAACGATGCTTTAAAATAGCTTATTTCTAACCCTCTATGTAGACCACATTGAGAGCTTTATATTTTTACCAAATTTACAACAATTTAAAAAGCGCTCCAAGAAGACATCTGATTTTGACTTAAAATATAAAATCTACTTAAAACGGATTAAAAAAAAATAAAACACTATAATGAACATTAATAATGAAAACGTGTTGTTTTGTTGTATGGTTCGGAGGTTAAAATCATAATAATTCACGCGCAAATTGCATTGCAAACGGTATATTGCAGAATCGTTTTAAATAAGAAATGTTTAAAAAATACAAAAAATATGATCTGTTAAGCATTATAGAGGGTTGATTCGATAGCTGTGGGTTTAAAATCAGCTCAAGGTAACTGAAGTGTTCTCGACTATTCTCGAAAAAGAACCGCTGTGTAACACGAATTAAATGTAGGTATTAATTGATGGTCTAATTAGAACCAATTTATGTTGAATACAAATAGATTTATGCGAATTGTTAAATTATAAATTCTAGTAATTAATAAATAACAAAATCAGCATAATTTTACTTTTTGTTAATCGACTCTAAAAATTTATATTGTTTAAATTGTATAATTTTGATAATGTATTTTGGCTTCCGAGCACGTGCGCTAAGTTATTGTGTTAGTGTGTATTTTTATTCACATTTTTGAAACTTCCGTTTTATTTAAATCAGAATTTATTCCAATTTAAGCAACAGTCCAAGCTTCACCAAAACCTGTTAAGTAGTTTTCGATATCGCATCCGAATTTTTCTTTTATCAGACAGATATTTTAAGTAGTTTTATTTATTTTAATTACTTTTATCAGTGTTAACTCAATTTTAAAGCATGATAGGAATAATATCTATATAGGAATACAAGACTTATTTTAGTACATATTATTCGCAAATACAAACCTAGAAATGGTGTTTCGATAGTTGATCTACTTGAATCGGTACAATAAAAAAATCTTTTTTTAATTAAGCTTAATCATGTTGATACATACTTGTCCGTTTAACCAGGACTTTATTTAAAATGAAAAATAAACTAAAAAAATGAAATAAACTAGGAAGCTTTTCCCTATATAGCAGTGTTATTATACTTCCATACTATCTGTTGCATTATCAATAAACACTATAATGTGAAGGTTGTCAAAACGTTTATTCCTTGTAATATCGTATTTTTTACAGCGTTCCTGAACGGGACCGCAAGCCTGGCTCGTTTCCGGGCTTTTACGAGAGTAAAAGTTCAGCGAGCGTCACCGTCCGCAAAACAAAAGCCGAACAGAATATTTTTTTATAACCTTATGCTGCTAATTTGATAGCAATAAATATATTTGTGTAAATGTATCTATGTACGGTTAATAGATATGAAACGCAATATTTATATAAGAAAAATAAATGATATTATAGACGCTATTACACACTGCAAAAAATTTAAATGGAAACGAGCAACGATGCGACATGGACGAAGAAAATATCGCTTTGGCCTGGTCCATCTGGAAAAAAGAGGTAAGCTACTGGAGAGATGGTCTGATGGAAAAAACAGGGGAAGGGTTTTGCAAAGACTTGGCGAAAAATAGAAAAGAGTGGAGTGCTCTGGAGGAGGCTAAGCTCACAACTAAGGATTGATTAGTATTAAGTTCTTTTTTTATATTCGTTTTATTTTAATTAAATTGTTTATTTATTAATAAATACATTTGTAAGCCAATCAACTGTTTCCTTTGCTATATTGATCATAAAAATCCTATTATGTTTAAGAGTTTTTCTTTAATTTGTATAAAATGTTTTAACTATTCATTCAAATTAAATATAGCCTTAGCCCATCGAAAACAACAAGAAAAATACGATGTACGAAATCGAATCATACGAAAGTACGATGAAGACTTATTCGGTCACTTTTTATAAATTATTTATAAATACGACGTGAATCGCTCCTTTGACCTCTGTAAAATTTTCCATAGAATTCAGCCCCACTCTGGCTTTCAAAGAGACATCAGTTGGTCAGTGCGAGACCCTGACTTTTTTTGAGACACACGAATAGCGATGGCCCTTTTATTATACATAATTCTAGCCTTAGGTTATTTGTTTTGCTGCCTCTGACTTAAGCGCTATATAATTGTGATATTAACATTGATTAAGTTAGTTAACGACTTGACTAAACTTACTAACTAGAAAGTTTCGAGGGCCTAATATAAAAAGATCTTTCAACAATAGCTTTTAGGTATCAATTTAAATTAACAAATAGTTCCTTTTAAGCTTCGTCCAACTTTTTGTTGAACCATAGCGTCTACTCAGGTTCGTATCGGCAGCGGCGTGGGCGCATTGTTTATACCACTTGCACTCATTAATGATATATTATACTAAACATTGGATGGAAACAATAATTGCTATCTGTTATTTTTGGGATAGGATATTGGATAAGACAAAGTCGCGTTAACTGTTAAGTAATATTTATAAAACTCGCTTTATTACAAGTTTTGAGGTGAGGTCCCTTCGCAACATCGATTTCACAATAGCAGAGCTGCGCGAGCGCCAGTAGCAAGTTCAACTCGCGACATCGTTATGTGCAATACTTGTTGCCTACTTGTTATAATTATTGATCTCGAATGTTCTTAATGCTTTTCTTTTTAATCCTCTGGGTTTGTATCATAGTCGTGGCACTATAACCACTAGCCTCCGAATTAGTTTGGTTTAAGGGATGTTTGGCGTTCTTAGATTTAATTTCGATTTAATTAAATTAATTAATTTGTGGCTATTACTTCGATTATTTAATCGAGTTAACAGTTTTCTAACCATGACTGGTTATGGTGACCCATAGGTATAGAATTATAGCTAATATAACCTAGTGTTACCCTAATTGGGGCGACATTCCTTGTAGGCTTGGAGGAAGACCACTTTCGTATGGAGGGTCGATCCTGTGCAAAATTGTCATTGATCGGAATTAATAAGTAACGAGAGGTTAGCCGTTAGGCGAGGGGGGCGGGGGCGGAAGGAATGCGTCGTTTTCGCATCGGGAGAAACGAATGCGTTTAAGCGTCGCGGGTACACAATGGCGGCGTGACGAGATCCGGTTCGCGGGCGGCTGGCCGGGGGGGAGGGGGTGCTCTAATCGATAGCCGGCGAGCGACGGCCGGGCGACTGCGGCGCATAGGTGACAGCTCGGGCCCAATCAAATTACCGCCGGTGGAGAGTTGCAGTGGCACGCACAAGGAGCAATCCCGCGACCCCTACATGCTATACCAATTCACAGATCGCGACACGGCCGGGTCGTGTCCCACAATCCAAAAGCGTATAATTAGGGAAATTATTAAAATTTAGGTTATCAAAGGAAAGCTTCTAGAAAGGTTACACGTGTTCAAAGATTTCTATGGTCGACAGTCACACTGTTGAGTCTAGATTGCCGAAACAAAGCTAATTGTGTTAGAAGACTTGCTTTTGAAATGTCACTAATTAAATTCCGATACTACGAAATATAAATCCGCAAAAATTATATAAAAAAAAACTAAATTTAATTTATGTTTCAAAAGTTCCATAATGCACATTAGGCATAAAAAGGCTATGTTACATTTTGACGTCATAGAATATCGAGTAGATAATACCCGAGCCGTGACCAATTTTCTCATAAAAGTCTACCGTTATTGTTCGTCTGGAGATCTGTTCAAAAATTCATGTATCAAGCTGGCTTATAAATAAATTAGGCGCGAAATTTAAAATTATCCTCTTATCCGAATACTGTTTATTAAACAACCTAGTTATTTTGACAATTGACGCATCTTATTAAAAAGTTTCATGACATATTCCACCCCTAAAGTAAAGGTGGGGAAACGAGGGAATCGGTGGTCTGGTAACTTGTCATTTTCAAGGTTAACAATTTGAGTTAATAGTCTAGTCCTAGTCACAAAATATAAAAGCACACACTTTAATAAAGATCCATATACCATAATAATAATAATTTATTGCAAGAATATGGTACAATAATGTGTAAGGTGGTACAATAGTAAGTTCGCATATTCTGCCACACACAATGGCGCGCAACATATAGACATAGGAAACATTAGTAAATTCTTCCAACTTCTAACTTATAATAATATGCAAAAATCTTTATACTTTATATATATTTATAAAAGTGTTAAATGGCAATAATGGAAAATGCAACGCACTAACTTACGATTATAATTTAATAAAATGTCGACTTCAATATCAAACAGGACGACTTTATGATTTTTTTCTCGTTTTAAATTAATTAATTATTTAATAAAATCATTAAAGTATGCAACTATCTACTCAATAAAAAGCCTTCGAAGCGCGTAAAAAAGAATTTAATATAAGACGTCTTTTATTTCATAACGTATCACGTTCTTTCATTTAACGCAAACCAATCAATGTCGCTGGAAGTGTATTAAAGAAGTACATCTGTAAATCTTAATAAAACTTAATTAAAATCACAACAATTTAGCCGTAAAGGACTATTGTATGCCGTTGTAAAAGAATATCTTTAAAACGAGCCATTACTCAGTGTGTACAAAGAACTGTGACATTGAATTTAATTATTTTATTAATAGCGATAGGTAAGTAGATAACGCGTATTATGGAATTTCGGCACGGAGCCTGTATTCGTATAGTTTTAACACTAAATGACATCATCGTTGGCAAATAAAATGCAGTGCCGCGTAAGCTTATCAACTAGCCATATAAAACGTGGACTAAAGATACGTTGCCATCGTTACCATCTTTTTTACATGGAGAAATATCGAAACCCTAGTAGCTGCACAGAACCTTACCACGTTTCATAGCGCCGCCATTTACTGTACGCATTCGTTTCTTTCTATATTAAGATTTGATCACGTTGTTATTTGTTGAATCACTAATCTTATTTTTAATTATTGCACTAAGAGTCGAGGTTTGCTAACGCGTCAATTAAGCAATTTTTTTTAAAAATAATATAAAGGCTAAAAGGTCAATTGCAATACTTTCCTTGAATCGATATATAAACGTAAGTTTTGATAACGTAAAAAAGATAAAAAATCTGTATACTATATCTGTAACATGAAAATCACCTACATGCAACAAACAAATCAAAATACATACACGATTAACCGATCATTTATTTTTAATAATAAGACATTAGATGGAGCATTACTTAACATTATATTTGTCCCATATACAGTGTAGACTCCATGTAACGGCCTTCGATTTAACGAAAAACCCCCTAAAGCGTCGACATCACTCGGCTTTGGTTGGTTAAGTTTGTCTTCCATGCAATGATACACTCTACATAGCATTACAACCACCCTTAATAACGACAATTAAATAATAAAAAGTACTTTTTAAGTTGCCGAAATTACTTAAAACTGCGGAACTGTGTACGTTCTTTTGCCGCTGTATTGTCCTAGCCCGTAAAACTCGACAGTCGGTATCATACGTGTCGAGTATTTTAAGAAATCCGTTCTTTTGTTTACAAATTGGGATTGCTTGCACGTGCTTTATCACAAAGATGCCTCAATATCGATATGAATAAAACAAGTTAAAAAAACAACATAATTACTGGTGCAGCAAAAGACGACGAAAATAACAGACTATACGCAATAGCGTTCAAATAAGAATTGTTTTTCATGTAATTACTAACACTAGTCTGAAATAAACTTTTTCTTTTACTAATACAGATTTTTCTTTCTATTTAACGACATCTCTTTGCAACGTCAAAAGATGCACAGTCCCTAGAGTGTCGTTATATAGAGTTTACACTGTATAAACTTTGGAAACAAGAACTTAATTTTTGGACAAACAATGAGCGATTCGCTTACATGCGTGTACAATATGGGGCACCCTGTATAGTTTAATAAAGATGACACAAAATAACTCTTATTACTTACCTATCGCGGGGTCTAATACAGCTTGTGCTGCCTGTTCTTCGCCAATTGGCGTTTTAAGGCATATTTTCTTGAGTTTCATCGCGACCGGCGAGTCTTCTGACTGGGCCACTGAAACATTAGGCGTTTTATTATTCTATTGTCCATACATTTTAGTAATAATAATCTAAAACATGTCACATATTTTGGCTAACTGCTGTTTCATTACCCGAAATATTACAGTTTTTATATTATGTTTGATACAAAAAAGCTCCATAGTTGTTCAAGTTTAAGAAAACTTTCAACAATTCTTATCTTTCAGCATCCAGTTTAATGTAAGTTAAACTTTATTTAATTATTATTTATTTTATTTATTAATACTTTCTTGCATTACATATTTAGTACATATACCTTCAGATAACATAAATAACGACGGGTGGCCTTATCGTTAACAAGCGATCTCTTCCAGTCCACCCTAGTAAGGAAAAAGATAAACGAAATACTTAGGGTAAAGTTCATTAAAAAATAAAGTAATATTTTTAAATACTTTTATTTAGAAACATTTCCCCTTACAAACCACCCTGTATGCGTCTGAAAACGAGCCCTGTCACAACACACACGACCTTACCCAACGCCGGGAACTTGTTCCACACAAATATTTTCACTTATTTCGCTTATACTTTTTAAAGCAAATAAACCGAAAACCCATAATCTCGTTCGCCATGATTATAATTTTGAATACAAATTTGGATAAAAATACTTATTTGTAAACAATTGTCGTGCCTATTCCGAAAGAATATGCCTATGAGGAAAAAATATAAATCAACGCACAAAAATGCGTCTAACTTATACTGCCTGTATTTTTTACAAAGTGTACAGCAGCTTAAGCTCTTAATTATTTGGTTAAAATTTTTACTATGGTACTATAATTTAACGTGGTAGTGATTATGAAAAATTTAAATTCATTTCAACTTTGTATTTTCAGCACATAATTAAAAATGCCAAACATATTACATATTAATAAACCAATGTGTAAGATGTAATAGGATTTATTAAGTTTTGTATTTTTGTTGTTTATTTATATAGCTTATTGCATCAAAAACATCGCGGGCCCCTATGGATCTAAATAGCTCGGGATAGAGAAAGATGGCAAGCCTTGGAGGAGGCATTTACCGGAGGATGTAAAAGGCCCTTGCTGTGCCAAGGTCCATTCCACATCATTCGTGGCCGTAGAGGACCGTAATATTAACAGCTGATCGCGTGGCTGGATGCGGACAAGGCTACGCTGTTACCGAGTCCTGCCCCGGGCGATTGCTGGTGGCGCCGTGGGGTTTTAATGGGTATGCACAACAGCGAGTCCCCCATAATCCTTCCCACCAGGTCAACCATGCCGCGGGAGGGTATGCGTAACGCATTTCCCCACGAAAAAAAAAAAGGCATTTACCGGAGAGGTTTCTTGATAAATAATAACTGAAAAAGATATTTACTAACACATGGGATAATTAGATATCAGTGTATTACGAAATAATTTAAGGCTAAAAATAAAATAATAATCTTATTGCTAGTTAAAAAAAATCTGTGAATAGCAATCACGACACGAACGACATACTCCACCCATTTAACCTTAACTCGCAGAGAACAAAGATATTATATTTCGATGTCTTTTAGGACCCTTCAATTCCCGCTTGTTACCATAGTTACCGGTGGTTATTCGTCCTATCCTGTATCCATGTGCGATATTAGTATTTCGCGATTGTTGTGTTACAATAGCCAGGTGCAACGCTTGCATCTAGGCGAGGCCACCCCCACCCACCCCCTTTCAAAACGTCACCCCGCGAACGCCATCTTAACAAATCGATAGGATATGACTCTTCAACTTTACGAGTGACATTTCGGGCGGACCCAGTGACCTTCTACGTCTACGATGAAACGTCACGCCAGTTTTATGACTTCGCGTTTGCAGGTTGAGGTTAAGATTGTAGGTTCTAACTTCTGTTTTATTGATGCGAATAGCCAGACAAATTTAAAGCTAGTTTAACTGTACATATGGACTTATAATAAAACTTCGGCTGACTCTTACTCTACGCAAAGCTTTGAGTATCCATCTAGTAAACGGGTTATTACTATGAATTTAATTGTTATTTTTGTTGTATTAACAACTAAACCAGTTCTTTATCAAACATTTGTGTCCCCCAAAAAAAAAAAATCCCGCCCCAAAAAAACATTTGTGTACGGTGATAGATGAACGGTGAAGAATGAATCAATGTATATTTTCTGTTAGACAATATTTCGTCAACAAGAAAAACAGACTATTAAAATGTGACATTGCAGAGATGAATGGCACAAGTTTTAATGAAGAAATCATCCCCTCAACCCTATATCGGGAGGTGAACCGCAGCGACGCGGCCGCGTTTAAAATATTCAAACCCTCTAATATCACGTCGCCTCTCTTTAATGCCACACTTTCGCTACTTCTAGTATTGCATTAATGCCATCATTACCACGAGTATTTCTAGAATATATTACAAAGACGGTACACAATTTAATTGATAATTTTTGGACTTCATTCATTGTACATCAATAGAGGTACTGATGTATCCTAAAGATTTATAAAGGGACCGTTCAAGTATTACGTAAGCAGATTTTCTGCAATTTATTCCCAAGACCCCCCCTTCCGTTGTCCACAAAAGTACATACACATAATTACAGTTGACGCGATCACCAAATAAGAAAATCATAATACCTCTCTCACCCCTATAGTGCTTACGTAACACTTGAACGGCCCCAAAGAACATCAGAAGAAACTGTTCGTGTATATATACCACCTGAAAACGCAATACAATATATTTTTGTTAGGAATAATTAGGAAGAATCGGTATCTTAGTTATCTTATAATTAGGAGTTGGGTTACTTTTCATCTCGACTCCCTGTGACCTTGCTAGATTTCGAGTTCGCCTCGCGGGCAGTTACTCGTAAAAAAATGTTTTTCAGTAGGACATAGAGCGAATAAATTTCCGCTGATTTAAATAAACACTGTATTCTATTAACATTATTACTGATAAACACAAATTATAAGACGATTTACAGACCTGCGCCTTTAATTTATAATTTCCAATAGCGACAGCAATACCAATCCCGACGTTTTTATATGCAAGTACTCTCAATATCCGTAGCGCTGATGTCGCAACCTTGGAAATGCGCGGTACAAAAACTCAGTATCGGGATAGCTGTCGGTATTGCTATTGAAGTTACCGAGTAAGGACTCTGCTAAGTACTTGAAATTGGCAACGTTGTCGAATTAAAAAAAATTGATGTATTAGTTAAATTAGGTGTAAAACATCGAATATCAATCACCAACTGACTCTTGACCTCAGACATTTTAGTCTTATCTTTATCTATACTAATATTATAAAGAGGAAAGTTTTGTATCTATGGCTCAAAAAGTACTGGACCATTTGAATGCTACATTATCACTGATTATATAGGCTATTTTAATTGCAAAAAATAAGGATCCCTATAAAACTACAATAATGTTACCCAAGGTGTACAAAATTCCTATAAAATATCTTTCATCGCAAGCGCTGCGACAACTATTGATGATAGAACAAAAAAAATGTTTCACAATATTAAAGAACAACAATATCTAAAAATTTAAAAAAAATGTCCACCCGTGCGAAGTCGAGACGGGCCGCTAGTATAATTATTATAAAAGAATGTTGTAATATATATGTACCTAAATTAATTAATGAAGATGATATGGATGAAAGATGTTTAGTTAAAAATTAGAACACAATACTTAAATGTGAGTACTTGCCAAGCTAGCATAATCGTTTAAGAGTACGCTCAGCGTTTCCACTAGAGTATTGTGCAATTAAGAAGGAAATTATATGAACACGGAAGATGGTATGTTTATTTTAAAATAAGAACACGCTACTTAGAACCACTCCCCCCAATCAAAATCGCTCAGATTTTTCTCTGGCGTATTGTTTATATGTGATTATGTCGTCGTTTTTAAACTATTGTATAAATTATGTCATGGGTGTTTAATACAAAAGATTAAAACTTTTTCCAATTTTGCCCAAATTCCATCCATACATTGTCATAATCATTTTAAATTAAGATTCTAAACCGATTCATCAAGATACCGATTGCATCATCGTTGTCAGGGCCTAATCTATCGAGTAAATGGAGATATCGCATTCATCGAAGAGAAGTCACTACTCACACTCCAACAGTGCGCCTGCCAGCTTCCTCCTAGGAAATAGGCGTCCAACCAACTGTAGACCAAGCTCTCGCAATACCTTCACCGAAGATCATGTAGAACCATGTCCAAAGTGAATCTTTCCGACAGCCTTAATATATACCTTTCCCAATTGATAATAAGCAATGCAAGCCAAGCTGTATATTTCTTTGCAGAGGTACACGAGATGTAAGGCCATTTATCACCTATTTGAGGCATATAGTAAGTCAATAAGGACATAAAACTTTTGCATTAAGAACATCAAGATTTCAAATAAGGTTGAATCGATAGGTAATATAGCGATTCTTCCAGTGGAACATTCACATTGAGGAAATTCGGGATAAACGCTTATAATTTCTATTAAAAAGCGTCACCGTTCCACCTCAGTTGACAACAGCACAGCACGGGCGGATACTCGGTTCAGCTGTTCACTTCCGGTGGATAATTGCAAGAAACACCTATACGACTTTCTCCATTAATATCATTGTTAATGGTGTGAATATTTTAATACGATAAATGAAGTTTTACCGTTACAGTCATACAATTACGGCTTTAAGCAATGAAAAACACCACAGATATTTATCTAAGTTTACCAAATCTTTACCTTTTTAATGCCCTGTTTCTGTATTCAAAATACGAGTCGTAGATGTTTTTATAGTGAGCGAATTTGACGGCCCGTTGCGTTCTAAACTGAGCGTCTGTGAGACTATTATTTTTTGTAACAGGTACGGCATGAGAATAGTCTCGAACCTGTCCTGCCAAGCATCTATATGCTGGTGGAGTTTCCTCCACCGATAAAAATTATATCAAGATTCGTCAACTGTGAGTCATCCAACCGCAAACAGCCCCTCAAGAGTCGCCTCAACTTTGAAGTGCATGTTCGTAGTGAAATTAAAAGAATCTAAAAATTAAGACAGGTGAATCGAAACGGGGACCACAGAAGGTGAGCACATCGATATTAAAACAATATGAACGTCTTATACAAGTGCGGATCGGTTGGATGCGAAGGTCGTTGACCCGGCATCTAACCCCGCCCCCGCTACACCGCGGTCTCACTTTCGTTGCGCCCGCGGCTGCCGCGGCCCCACGTGTCCGCCAGCGTCAGTGACGTCACCCAGGACGCCGCTACGGTGTTCTACCGTGTACACTACGATGTCAAGCCTTTCCGCCACTAGACCTAGCCTTTTCCACAGGCTCGAACTAAACTAACAACAGCCCGCGTTTGTTGTGAAAACATTTTTTGCATAATTCACGAAAACGATGGAACCTGCGAGGATTAAGCTTTTTTTTAGGTCTGTGCCTCAGATTTCTGTATTTGTTTCATGATCATTTGGTAATCTAATAGGTAAGTAGGTGATCAGCCTTCTGTGCCAGACGCACCCTGTTGACTTTTTGGGTCTTAGGCAAGCCGGTTTCCTCACGATGCTTTCCTTCACCGTTCGAGCGAATGTTAAATACGCACATAGAAAGAAAGTCCATTGGCGTACGTCGGGGATCGAACCTACGACCTCAGGGATGAGAGTCGCATGCTGAAGCCACTAGGCCAACACTGCTCACATACATATTTTTTCAACATAGCGACAGATAAATTTGGATGTACGCCATGTCAGAGGTCACTGGTGTAACTTTAACACACGCGTAGAGCACGTGCTCAAATAAATAACTCCTTTAATAATTCAAACAGGTATAATATGTAGCTTCATTTTATCATATTATCGCTCATTAGCGCACCTTCGTAGTAAGCCAAGCATTTTTATTATTTCCTTTATTGTTAGGTTTAAATTAGTACAACTTTATCCTGGCTGAGCAAATCTATCACTCATACTTTGTTAGCATAGAATAAAAAAAAATTCAACCTCCATTTTCAAATTTTATTCCACATAGAAAATCTATCTATCGTCTAAGTATTTAGACGAATAAAAAAGTGCGTGCGTACAAAGTACACATATCAGAAGTGAAACTTCTTTGGTAAACTAATTTTTTAGTCTTGTTCATATTTTCTACAAATCTAAAACTAAATTTCCGAGACTTAGAGGAAGGGAAGAAGGAAGATATGTTAGGAATTTAATTGTCATTAAAATATTAAGTGTAGAAAATTAATACGAATTATATATTTTTTTAAATTTATTTCTTCGATAATAAAAACACGTGGCATTTTAATTTACAATTCGTCATTTGAGATTTCAATAAATTATTTTGCATAAAATATAAAAAACTAATATTTCATAAATTCTCTTTACAAAATATTAATTTTAAAAATAGTATTTCGTATATTGCTAGTTGCTCTTACTGCTCTCAATCGGTCTCAATCGCTCTCTCCCTTTTCTTCGACAAAATCGCTGCATCATCTGAACCAACTTAATTGCACATCCGTAAAAATTTTACCCTCATGCGCCTAAAGAAGTTTCACTTCAAAATCAAAATACTGATTATATGTTAGTCATGAACATAACATGTGGGAAACCGTGTCGCAGTTGTCTAGCGAGGAAAGTGCGAAATACCACACTAGGGTGAAAATCTTTCACAGACGTTTATAGTTCGTTTTGTGTGCCATAGCCCTTAGCACCAAAATGTTCAGAATTGTTTACGTCCAGAGCACAATAACTTATCAATTTTTCACCATCTGACATAGTTATCTTAATCCAAATGTCGTAGCAAGTGTGCCCAATCACCAATCAACGGATTTAATAGCCATCTGACATACAAGCCATCTTCGGGAGGTCGTATGATAAGTCTGTGGATAAGTGTTCCAATAAACAATCGACGGTTGTCAATAGCTCATCCGTCAGTCAAGATTTTAACATATGAGGTTCATAGTATGATAGGCCTGTTGAACATAGACCTGTATATTTTAATGTTATTTGTCGAACTCGATTTAACAGTTAATTATTTTTTACAGATTTTAACTTACACCAGTTTTTTAAATATTTAAAAATCCGTTTGTTATGTTTTAAACATACACATTATATTTTAATTTATTTGTATTTAATTTACTTTATTTGGTTTACATTGATTATCAAAATTAAATATGAGTGAAAACTCGGTTAAATGGAACGACAAAGAGCATTTTATCCGTCGCCAAAAATGGACTGTCTTCGTAGGGTTTGGTTATTGGGATGCAGATAGGAGATGGATCGACTGTCACGGTCTGATCTCAGATTGTTTTTTTTTTGGAGATCAGAATAAACAATCGTGGATTGATTATTGGGTTCGGGCGTTAAGGAACTGTGGCACAATCGTATCCTATAAAGATTTGTATTTGAAACTAGACACCAAAACTAGGAAAATGTTTAGTGGTAACAAATAACTTACTGGAAAGGCACACTGAGGTGTTAATGTATTAATATTAAAAAATGTATGCTATAAATAAATCTGATGACGTCATAAAAGTATCATGGTAGATGTCCAGGGAAATGTCAAAAGCTTTTTATGTTTGCCATATTCTACGATGTAATAATAATGCAATATTTATAATAACTAATAATAATTTACTGCATCGTCCCAATCTTGTCAGAACTCTATCCTGATCAATTGCGAAATGTTTTAGGAGTGACCGAATGGTTGCACAATTCTGTCTATTGTCTATATTCAAAAAACTTGACGCGAACTATAACTCCAGTATGTCAAAATTCATTTTTGACCTGAATGATCAGTCTAGCGCAAAGTTTCGTTTCTGAATCATAACCCAGTGTTTCTAGCGTCCGGCGATGTAATTCGTTCCAATTTTTCAAAAATTAGGAATTCTTAGTAAATAAAAGAATGCCATATAATTTCCTGATGAATTATACCATACCTAAAATAACGACCCACCTTTTGCCAGAAACAGTAGGCGTGATCACTGAAATAAAGAGAAATAATCACGAAAGACGAGATCTCAACTGAGGCCAAGACCAAGGTCCATTAGAAAGATCATGAAACTTTTAACCTTTTTTTATAATAGATGTTTATTTATGAGCAAACTTTAGATACGATACACATCCTAGTACTTACGACTTCACACAAGCTTAATAGTATTAAGAATCCAATTACATAGTTGCATGTTTGAATGGGAATCGGATAATATTCAGTCTAAGTATCCAATTAAAGTTTATAATCTTGTGGGACGCGAGCCAACACTAGCGGTAGAAATATTGTGTGAATAGCTGACTCGACGAGGAGTCCGTGTAAAAGGTCTAAGAAGTTTTATTATGTATTCATAAAATAATGTTAATTAAAGAAAGAAATAGTTTATAAAACTAACTGATGCCAAGGACTTCACTGAAGGTAGGGTAGACTGATTACAACCTGGCAGATGCAAGTTATTAACATCTATACCAAAGAGAAAATATTTGTATTTTCGTAACGAATAAACTTAAAAAACTACTGGACCGATTTTAAAACTATTTCACCATAAGAATGATTATCCACGATTAGCATAGGCTATTTATTTCTGAAAGATTTAAAAATATAATATATATATCCGTGTTCAGACGGGACTGATCCCTAGTTGTAAGTGAATTTAACTAACTTTTTCTATTGTTGTTATTATCAAATTAATTTCATCTCCACCAAAGTTATCTAAAACCTCAACTATGTAATTAAAAATGCCTATTACTCAAGGTTATTGTCTAAAATGAGCTCAGCCTCTACTAAGACCTGACTTATAAGCTATTACTATGCAAATTATTATTCAATAAATCTATCCACTTACGAATTCATTTAACATTAATTCAAATAGTTTATCTATGTGAGTAATAGTTCGGTTAAAAGATGCAGTTTTTAGTAATTGAGAACAGAATTTAAATAAATAATTGCAAAATTGCTACAATTTAAATAATGAATTTAATCGACATTGAATTTGTTAAAATAGGTTCTTAATGTATTATCATATATTATACAGAGAAACATTTAAAATATTACCAATGCGATTTTAAAGAGTATTACAATATGTAGGCTGTATTTACATTTTATTATTGATATCCAACTATTTTAATGACGCCAGAACAATCGAATAGACCGAGGTCATCAGCGCGTGGTGACAATTAAAACCGGGATAAGTGTTGCGTGTACCTGCGAGATGCGAGCGTCGGTCGATAAGGGGTGGGCACGGGTGGCATCTAGTTAAGAAGTTAGATTACTGTTTTATACAACATCATTGCATTTGTCAATAAAACATAACAGCTTCTTGGTAATCACGATTCATGAGTTCGTACCTCGTAAACAATGCTACTTAATTAATAGAATATAAAACAGCCAATTTCAATTCCACCCATCTGCGGGGTAGACTTCTACATAACGGTCACGAACCAGCGTTAACGACGCATGTCCTTAGTGGCGTTACATTTGAAATTCTATGTGACCCCGAGTGTTTTGGGATTCAAACAAATCTGGGTAATTTCAATAAGTGTATAAAAAGCGTGGGTATCGCGGGCAGGCGGGATCGGTGGGTGAGGGGGGAACTCTTCATTCCCATTTAGCTACTAAATTGTAGAACGGGCGGCCATGATTATGTTTACTAACCCCGACCCCCGCGTCCCGCTGTCTACCCGGTCCGAATTAACACACGATCTTTGTCCCAACCAGTCGGGTTATTTTCTCAAATTTCGGTTGCCATGCACATATACAATTTAAAATGCCTTCACCACACAATCCTTTGCTTAATAGCTCTATGCGTATATGTGATGTCGCAATATGTGTAGGATTGGAAAAACCACTTAATTTCCAAAGTAATGAAAAATCTGACACAGATATTATTTTACTTAAAAGGATTCCCAAATCTAACTTTTTGTAATTTTTTTTTAAATAATTTTTTGTTAAATTAATAAACAATTTTTTTAATCTGAGTCATTTACTAAGGCTACGAATTCGTGTGGAATAAACAGGAACATTACCTATATAGGTTAATAATAATAATAAATAGTACAGGTTCTCAAATTGAAACAGCTTGAAATTCATAAAATGTCATTACAAAATAGACATATTGAAAATTTGTATTGAAATAAAACTGTAGAAAATTTTCTTAAAGATGGAGGTAAAGAAATATTTTCCGTATACATGTTTTGTAGCTGATGGCATATAATCTTTGTCCGCATAAAACGCTATTCAGTATTCACTATTCAGGTAAAAGGTATTCCGTCGTCTAATGAAAGTCGATGAGATGAATGTTTCGGTTTTAATTACAATTAAAGCTGTCTCTGTAAATGCATTTCAATATTTAACCATTTTAACTTATAAATTCAAATTTTAATTAAACATTTGATAAGGATTGCAGACGGTGTTACGCTTGTACGTACTTAAATAAATTACATATAAACCGTTGAAGTCGAAAAATGAAATTGGTTTTTTTACGTGATTCGAATTTCTTAATTTGCCTACATATAAAAACTGACCTTTTACTAAAAGTTATACTATAACCGCTGTTTTTCTTTTAAAATTATATACAAATACAGAAACACTAAAAACTTAGGTTCAGTTAGTAAAATTCTATACCTTTGCGTAAAGAACGCTGTAATAGTATTATACATATGCCAAGCAATTACAATGCGCTTGTAGAAACTGAGTTTACTTATCAGTAATGTAGAGCAAATTACGATTTTAAACAAACAATTTTAGTTACATTAATCAAAACACATCGAATGCGTCAATGATTCAGCATAATAGAGGTTTCCAGACACGCGCAAGTTCCTAGTCGCCATTCTTAATATAGGCTAATCGTCTATTAATAGAAAATTATCATACCACACCTCGGTACGCATTTGCAGAGACGCTCTCACCAAAATCATTGTATTTATATCACGCATGAGAAAATCAATAGTCGTGGCCTTTATAACAAAGGACGCTCAATTTATTCCTTTAATTTTTGGATTGTACAATATTAGACATTGTACAAGGCGGGGGGAGTTAGCGGATCGATAACACGACACATCACTTATAATTTGTATATTCGCAAATCGTCGGGGCACTGAAACTTCGATAATTGAGAGCTAGTTCCAGTATATGGCTTTACTGATAAATAATATAAATCAGACCAGTAATTTTTGATAAAAAAAAACAACAACAAATGCAGTAAAAGTTACTCTGAAGATCCTTATTACTCTTTTTTTAAGTAAAATTATAAAGTACTACCCACGTATACAAGATAACCGTGTAAATCGTATTCGTTGCTGAGTTGGCCTGAGGTCTGTCTGCCTCTCCCTCCCATTTCAGGGTTTGATAATACAACGTAATCAAATATATACTTACTTTGATGCTTATCAGCTAACTGTATAAGGGGGTTGGGCAGGTCCCGCCGCCTGTAGAAGCACATGACCTTAGCCTCCACGTTGCCGGAGGCTGTTTTATTTAGTTCTTCTATCCGCCGGATTTGGTACGGAGACGTCGACGACGTCTCGAAATAGACGCAGTCTGTTAAAGATAGTTCATATTAGTAAATCATTAAAGCTTTTTATTGGTATGATTAGCACATAATAAAATTACAACACGGGTGTAAATACCACGCGTGATAGAATGATCTATAGATTTCCGATCTCTATTTCGTCACTGTAGAATGACAACTTCGTATGTCAAAAACCCATTATTTTTAATCTTAGACTCTTATGTCATTTAACTGGTATAATCGTGAAGTTAGGACTTATTTATGTTATTAATAAATAAGTCCATTTTACCATCTAAAACAATGGACAAAAACACATTATAATATTTTAACGAACATTGACGAAATTAAACATTTTTTTAATTTCCTGTAATGTTTGGTTCTCTGGACATACGAGGTTATCATTCTACAGCGAAGATTTGCGCTTGCTATGACTAAAAGTTATGGGTAGTTTAAAGATCGATGCAAAGTAGGTATACTATACCTATGTTAATACTATACAAAATTATGATTTCTACGAATACATCGCTATTGCCGTCAAATGAAAGATTAATATTTAATACACTTAAACCGAAGACGAAGCCTCAGGGATTATTTAGTATATGATAAATCAAGTTAATCATTGGTTTATAAACTATTTTTCACTATTTAAGGTTGCGCTAAGCTAACCGGTTTGCGGTTACGAGTTACGAGCGCGCAACGAAAGCGAAATGCAACGATACAACGCAACGAGCCAACGACTCGAACTTGATGACTCGACAACCTGCTATGACGTTATTGAGAGCTTTCCGACACCGTTTTTACAAAACTTGACACGCGTACTATATAAATAATAGATCAAAAAATTTGTACATATAAACAAATATTATTACAGAAACAACTATTTAGAGTACCACGCCATAATGTTTAAATCATCGAGTTTTTCTTCCATTCTTTCAAGATAGAGATGGCATAGTCTATCGGACAGACCCAGAGTCGTCTATTAAATCTCTAATGTTAATTAATATTGACATCTCAGTTTACGCTGCAGAACACTGTTAACGACTGATTTAAGAAATAATAGTACATAAACGTATTATTTTTTTATAGGAATCCTCGACAATGCATTTCGTACTTTACATATTATATAGGGCATAGAGGCGTCAAGTGTTTGGATAATACAGAGTTTTACGCAATTTATACCCCCACCCCTTCATGTAGTCCAGAAAAAAGTAAATAATTAGCTGTTGAGGAATAATAGACCTAAATATGAAAATTAAAGATTCCCTCGACAATGTCCTTGCCCCTATAGTGCTTACGTTATACTTGAACGTCCCCGTAAAAAAGCCCAACAAGCAAAGTCGAAGAATCACCGACGCTGGATGAACTTGTACCGTTTGCGATATCTGGCGATTTATTAATAAGTCCAATAGACCACCACCACAATATATTAACCTACTATTTATACCAAACTTTGTACAGAATTTTCACAAATATATTTTAAAAAGGCAATTAAAGAATACTGAAAAATTACCGCAACTGTCACA
The DNA here is from genome assembly GCA_905332375.1 of Pieris macdunnoughi. Classification (NCBI taxonomy): domain Eukaryota; kingdom Metazoa; phylum Arthropoda; class Insecta; order Lepidoptera; family Pieridae; genus Pieris; species Pieris macdunnoughi. The sequence goes on along the minus strand of CAJOBZ010000022.1, from coordinate 2,678,169 downwards.
AGACTCACTGATAAAGAAAAAATGCCACCTACTTTCTAAAGTAATTAAAGTTTGTCTAAATGGTACCATAAGTGAAATTTGGTTGCTTCTTTTGCGGCTAACATTTTAGGGATTTTTACACAAGCGACACTTCGGACTCATGGATTTTTTTAAGTACGTTTATTTAACTTTAAATACTGTTCAAAAAAATCGGTTTTTTATCGGCCATATTGTTGACATGACATCATAGTTACCATTATTCATATGAAACATCGTAACCATGGCAAAAACGACGGTCCATGTTGTATAGGGCCCCTTGACTTCGGTTTAATCGACGAGTGAAACTAAGGACCAAATTTAGAGGCTATACTTAAAAGTTGTACCATATGAAACTGGTTCTTTGATTTTTAATATACTGTCTAAATTGTTTAGTTTAGAATTTACGAGAGTTACGTGGACACGTTCCAGCGCTATTTACCGTTACAATTAACAATAGAACACACGCGGGGCACATTTTGAACAGAGCCTATGAAACCTGAGCATTGACATTCTACTACGTAAAAGTCTAAATATTAACATTGATAATATTAAATAATTGTATGACAATTACTATAATGTAATAAAGAAAAAGATTCTCATATGTGTTTGTTTTTAGAATTAAGTATTACTGAGCAGAAATCGATGTCCATATTGCAAAACGTCTATAAATTTATATCAGAGGCCTATACCATAACCACTAGGTGCAAAATTATTTGATTATTAGTTTGTATTAGCCTTACTATTTGCGTCTTTGTTACTACGTGTTAACGTACATTTTTCAATACACAATAAATTGATGTTGTATAAGTCTTGGCTTGACGATCATATACCCCTGCTCTGCTCTGTAACTCCCAATAGCGATTGCGATCCCGAATTCTATGTTGAGGTTTTGTACGGCGCAATCCCAAGGTTGAAATGATATACAAAAACTCCGGTATAGGAATAATCTATTAAGCACCAGATTTCTGATTCCAAGATAAAACTCTATAAAGTTTTAACATATACGTATATCATTAAACAGGATATGAGTAACGCCTTTATCGTAGCAAAATATTTGAAAACGATGGTTTCAGGTTTTCGGTTTTTTTTCTTAAATTCATCAAGAATAATATGTCAATTTAATTTTTATCATGCAGATATGTTTCAGTATTATAATTTTGTTTGTATGTATGTTTCTTGCCCTCTACTGTACTTACAGGACATCAGAGTTTTGGTCACAAGGTCAGCCCGAGTGTCTAGTGCAAGGGGACTGAATAAGGTCTCTATCAACATTTCGAACTTATTTTTGTGTCTATAATGGACAGTATTAATGTTTCATTCTTTTCTTAGATTATTCTTTGTTATATAATACCTAAAATATTCAATTTATTTACGTCTGCGAAATATATTTAACTAATTAATAGCTCTAGTTTCCTGTGTAACATGCGATAACAGCTTTGTCTTCTTATCACAACCACGAAACTTTACGTCATCAATTATTATTATCATGAAAGAGGTTAAAGCTGTATTTGAGATTAATCGTCCAAAATTGGTCGTCTGAATTAATGTAATGGTCACAGCAAAGACTTTTTCTAAAGATCCTCAGGGTTTCTTAATATATCTGAATTTCAGATGCTTCTAAGTGATTACATTATTTAAATTACTTAACGGACTTTGAACATGGTCACAAAACCGGGTTGGTCTCACAACCAACGATGAACTACATTTATCATCGATACACTTAATATTAAATTCTTTACAAATACAGTTGAGCCCAAGATGACATCTGCAAGAGATGTCTGTGCACTATGACTAATAATTATTAATACTACGTTTTGTTTCCTTTCAAATCACTTCAATATAGGTATTTTCTATATCAGTTTTTCAAGAACAAACCACTGACGAAACAGTTTCATATATTATATAGTAGGATCCATAATGCCTGGGTTATTCACGGTAGTTTCCGTAAATAAGAATGATATGATATATAAATATAATGACAACTTTAACAGGGTTTTCATGATGTTATATCATGATTTATTATGGTGCTAAGAGATATTTGGATAGACTATTTTTACAATAATGTGACCGATAATGTTATCTCTAATCTGTTGTTAAAATGAAATACTATTACATATATCCTTGTCAAACTATGGCAATATTCATTAACAATATTTCCAGTGCTAAGTATGGATAGCCTTATTTGAACCCTGGATTGCACCGATGGATCTATCTTTTCACGTGCCGAATTAGCTTGCTGATACTGTGAATTAAAACATTGTTCGATAACTTGCATGTCTTAGACCCAAACATTGATGGTGTGTGGCACAAAAGGCTTGTCTATAAAGAGAAAAATGATAAACAAAGCAGGCTCAATGTTTGCCTCATTGGGTACTTGAACATATCTGTGAGTAAATCTTGGTTGATATTATATAGCAATGCAACTACTGTTGCTAAAAGAACCTACAACGTCATTCATTGTACATAAATTACTCGTAATTTAATTGCTATGATAGCTACCAACTCCCTACATTAGTACTAGGATAAAACAATTATAACATGGAAGCTAAACATCACGCATCGCGTATTGTACGCACATAATATATTTTACCTAGCTATGTAAGTTGAGCATAATGCGTCTGATAGCAGTGTTAACGTCCGTCCAGTTTTGCCAAGACTTTAGTGTATTTTGGGAACGTGTCAATAAGTAAGTGTTTTATAGTATACGGATATATTTAGCCGGACACGTCATTGGGATCAGAGCAATATCCACGATAGCATTGAAAAGTTTGACTATGTTTACACTCTAAGATACATTTTTGTTTCATCACTGACCACTGATTTGAAATGAATTAATTGTCTTCGTTGTATGTTAAGACATATTTCTAATTAGTATTAACAGTCGATTTCACGAAAAACGTAACGAAAAATCTTGTAAAGTACTTGAAAATTAATTTAAACCTATTCAATGATGAAACTGCAGTAAATAAAAAAAATATGACCGCTTTTCATTTATTGCGACGCTATGATAAAATTTTTATGAATGGGAATAGTGTAATAAACTTACCTGAATAGGCGTATAGCTATTTAAAATGCGACGATGACTTTACAAATCTTGAGTGGGATCATATCACAAAAGTATTCGAGAGGCAACTCAACGTTTTGTTGAAATTATTAAGTCTAAAGACCAGTAAACCTGGCACTCTTGTGTTATGTTTGGTATTAGAGTTAAGTGTTTGTACAATAACTATAGGAATAATACTTCTAATAACAGGACATAAATGGTGTTGTAATATGGTGCCACTAATACGAGATATTAAGACAAATGATCATTCGGTGATGGCAGAGGCAGTAATGTGTCTATTCCATGGCCCACAGGAGGGTTCCATTCCATGTACCTACGCCTCTTTTTGCATCGAAATTTTATTATTGTACCTAACCCAACCACTGGCTTTTTTAATCTAAACATAACTTTTGTTGACTTCTTAAAATCTAATGTTTTAAGAATGACGCAAGCGCAACTTTTAGTATTCTCAGAAAATTGTTAGCAAAATAATAATTTGTAGTGCGCTCTTGAGTTGGCGCGGGTCGAGTTCAGCTTGACAGGACCAGTTTATTGTTCACAGTACTTAGGTATGCAACTTTCACCACTGCTCTTTGGTAAGGTGATTGCGAATTCAGCTTTAAATGGATCATTTTTTCCACGTCATAAATAATTCAAAACAATTCATTGATACTTCGATTGGAACTCTACGTAGAAGTCGTAAAATGATTAAGGTGATTTCGGATCTTTGAATTGAATAAGCGTATTATAATTTAAAATAAATCAAATATATTTTCATAATATGATCATCATACCAGATGATTTTTTTATTATAAACAGGGGATGGCGACAAAGTTTTTGCTTCTTGACGTCACATCGCTACCCAAGCGCGGAGCTTGCGAAACGAATAATTAAGGTTTTTGAAAATCGATAAATGTACGTGTGTTTTTGGGCGGACTGATTTCAATAATTTGTCTTCATTTACTTTGAGAACATAACCAAAAAATGTTTGACTAAGTTATTTAGTATCTATTTCAACAATACATAGATTTGTTCATGACGATGATGACCCATCTAAATGTGGATAAAAACAACTTTATTTCCAGATAAAGAAAAAACTTTTTACCGGATTAAAGTTATGTATTATTATAAATTTACAATTATTTAACATAATTTTAAATTTATCCGACGTTTGCGTGCTTTACAGCGTGCGTGGTCACGGTGACTGAAGACAAAAGGTTTTGGATGTCAAAAAGTATCACAGCTGTAGAGAAAGTTGCATTATCTGTATTTATTTCCCCGGAGTTGGTATTGACTAAAAGATGGAGGGGAACTATATTTCCCTTTATAAATTTAACAGATATTAGCAGTTACAGACCTACTTTATTGATATTCTGATAAAAAAATACAGTTAAAATGAAATGGTACCATAGCAACACACATAACTGTTTAGGGGCTCCATAAATTACGTGAGGTGTTTTTAAATTTTCTGGACCTCCTTGGTGAGATGTCATGAGATTTTATTCAACCCCTCCCCATCCCCCAATCTAGTGAGATTTTTCAAAATGTGGGTTTCTTACGTAAACCATTGGATTGTTATTGAAAAAAAAAAAATCTTGTCTTTTATTTACACTAAAACAAAATAAGTGAAATGATATGGAGTTAGAAGTTCAGATATTCTTTAGAGTCAACCTTTTCCTAAGTTTTTTTAAATCAAAAAAAATTTATATTTGAACCCCCTCTCTCCAACTAAATTAAATGAGATTTGACTGACCCCTCCCCCTTAAATACTCAAATTTATGATACTTAATATAGCACAATTTAACCACAGTTGCAAATACAATTTTAACTGGCTATTTGGAAGCTGTAAGGCGCATCTATCAACTGAATAAACAGATAATAATTGAGCAAGATCGGGATGCAGCAACTGATCATTTATCTCATCTGATTTGATTGATGTAATTGTAATAAAATTTTATTTGTTTGTACCATGCAACTAGCACTTAAAATTAAAATCAAAAGTTATATAAGCTTTGGCAACAGATACCTATTACATTACATTTGATGGCTTGCATATTATGAATTGACTTTTACTAATGGATGTCATAAAAAATATCTCTTGATAAGAAACCTAGGAATCTGAATAGGGAAAAGCTTGAATTATAGAATCTATCAATGTAGACTTTTTAAAGACATAAAAACATTTATTTGTGTTTAAATTTAAAAAAAGAATTATATAATATATTTATCATTTACATTATGTTTTATTATTTATCATTTTAATTTTACACATTTTCTAATATAATGTACTTAATGCAAACTTAATAAAAATCGATGAAATGATGCTGTAATTTAATAAAATATTTATTTACTTTCACTTACTATAGTTCAATGTTTTACTTAATAGAATTGACCAAGGTGGAAGTATAATTCCTTTATAAAATAAATTAGCTACAAAAAGAATCTTCTTTCAAATCAGCTTATATCTATTATAGTAGTTACAAATTAAAAATTATTTTTTAAGAGTTCTAAATTACTAAAAAACCAAATTACTAGAAAGGAACATAATTTAGATGCAAGGTTTACTGATTACTTATAACAGGTTACAGTAAGGTCAGTGACCTGGGATGCAATGGATTATATCTTTTAATAACTAGGTTTTTCAGAAATATAATGTTATTGCTAATCCATTTTATAAGAGACAATATATGTCATGGGTCTAATTAAGAATTATGTTTAGTGTGTATATAATATGTTACGACTATTTCATTTCTCACAAATGAACTGTTTTTAAAATACATTGAGGATGGCAATGTTTGTGTTGCTGCTGTGCAATATCTTTATATAAAAATCTCAAGGTAACATAAATGTAGGTCATTCATTCTTAGTGATACAAGTGTAAAATGTATGCAGTAAACTGAGGTCACAATACATATAATAAACATTCGTAAATAATAATTACTGCAATAATTAATAGGAAATTTATTATTTATGAAGTATATCATTGTTTAGATTTTAATTAAATTTAAAGGAAGTTTATGCTCAAATTTAGAATGGGGGTACCAAGATAATGACAAAACAGTTCTAAAGAATAAGTGTAAATAGCCATCATAGAACTTGGTTTGCTTTTAATACAATTTCTAATAATGTATTAATACAAGTTGTGTGACTTGTTATTCAAAGGCGCGATACATTTTAGTGATAGGAAGTTGTCTAAAGGGAAGAGCTAATTAACATTCGGCGCGGCGATGGCGAAGCGCGGTACATAAGCCACCGGTCCACTTCGCGAGACAACGTCAAAGCTTACCACTACGATGCCTACACTGTTTACTACGACATTATTAACAATAATTTTTGGAAAGACGTAAATAAAAATATTTGGTAACGATTCGATAACGATGCGCCCAAATTTGGGGTTGCTGGGGTGGTGAGGAAGGGGGAAGGGTGTAGTAATCACCCCTTCAAATTTTGCGCGCCGGAAACAAAAATTTTTTTAAAAATCTCACCTATTTATCTACTCAACTCGGTTTTGGTGCCTTCGGCGACCAAATATTCATATACTAACCTAGCCTTACCGATCAGCCCTCGGCAACTGGTTCTTGGTCGCCTTCGGCGACCAAATATTCATATACTAACCTAACCTAACCGATCTAAATAATATTAGTTTTTTGGACAGCTCCGATCTAAATAATAATTGTTTATTCAGCCCTCGGAACTCGGTTCTTGGTGCCTTCGGCGACCAAATATTCATATACTAACCTAACCTAACCGATCTAAATAATATTAGTTTTTTGGACAGCTCCGATCTAAATAATAATTGTTTATTCAGCCCTCGGAACTCGGTTTTGGTGCCTTCGGCGACCAAATATTCATATACTAACCTAACCTAACCGAACTAAATAATATTTGTTTTTGGACAGCTCCGGCGCTACGGGAAATGCAGCCCCTCCACTCTTGCGTACCAAAGCACAGGCAGTTTATTCAAGCCTCCGCAACCTCGGCTTTCTGGTCGCCTTCGGCGACCAGCCTCAGCCGCTACAGCTTTCATAATGCCTGTGCTTTGTTACAGGGGTGGGGGATGTCTTCCTGGCCTCCGATTATTTATAAACACTTAGGGGTAAGGCAGACAAACCAGTGGATAGTGGGGTGCTCTGATTGGTTTTGGGTACTTTTTGAATAATTTAAAATTTTTCGGAACCATACATTAATTGAAACATAAGTTAATTAATGTATTACATTTACAAGTAATATTAAATTAGGTTCAACTATAAAATTAACAAATGAGAAAATAATCATCCGATTAATTTACCGAGAATGTCACCTACTTATAACCAACAGAAAACGAGAATGACACATCTCTTATAACCAATAAAAAGTAATAATGTGATTTTTACAAATTTCAATACATTTCACAAAACTTTAAATTTTTTTAAAAAACTTTGACGCATTTCGGCAGCTAAAATTACTTGAGGTTTCCAATAAGGTCGAGGACTCTGATAATATATCATAGATAAATATAAAAAATATTTATTTATACAATGCCTAAATAGTGTACCATTATCATTGACCCGCTAAAATATAACCCAAAACTATAACTTGCTACGAAATTGTTTTGACAACATTGGCTATAACCTAAAATCTCGTGTCAGACCTATCCAAATCAAACATTTTCTTTAAAAAAGAACGCATCAACACTCAAGCCAGTCTTCAAAGTACCATGCTCTCCGCACTCAGATGCGCAAGCCGATACAATGATACCTAGATGCAAATGCTAATGTCCCATTTGAAGAAATTTGGTAAAATAAATATTTTTATAAACATAGTTTTGCCGCAAAAAGAACTGTCAAATCACAATAAATTGGTTAAAAATAATGGTAAGACCATAAGATTCTAAGTTTCTGAACTAATTAATATGAGCAATTAATTAAGGTACGACAATCAAAGCAAAGCACCGCTAGTCGGCTGGCGGTGAACCGGCGAAGCTACAACAAAAATAACCAATTATTGTTACTTACCGCCGACTCTGTACATATTCGCAGCCATTTTTATACACAATCACTATTCATTAACACTTAATTAATCTACATCTGACACAATTAATAACTATAACACTATGTAATTGAGCTTTTAACAATGTTTTTCATCACGTTAACTCCGGACGCCTTTCGCTGATCGCCATTTTCTTTCACACTACCTACTAATTTGGCCAGTGCGCAGTCGCACTTTTTGATGTAAACTTCCTGCTCTTAAAACAAAGCAATGACATATCAATTAATTTACAATTACATATTTTTCATCAAACACTTTTGTATATTCTCTCTTTATCACAATTATTTCAATATCCATGTATGTATCACAAGCGAAATATATTTTACTATGTCCTAAAAATAAAAAAAAATTTCATTCAAGTACGTTTCATTACTAGGTTTGTACGCTAATGACCCATAAACGTTCCCAATTTTTTAATTTCTTGTTTAAAAAAATCGATTTAAAAATGGGTCTTAATTAATTTGAAATATTTTTAACTATATTCAAATAAATAGAATAAAATTTTACATAAAATACGTATTGTATAATTAAAAATATAATCTTAAAACGTATATAGGAACGTAAAATCTTGACATAAATATAGACAAATCGACAGACTCTATTCACAATTTTGTCTATGCTGTTTTCGCCACAGATTCTACAGGTATGCACTACAGCTTCTATTTAATTATTAAAACTGCTAACAAACTAATGACTTAAGTAATATTGTAGGAAAGTTAGTAGCATTTAATTGAAAGATGAAATGAAGTTCTTTTAAAATAATAAATGGCTTAATAAAAGTACAAGTCGCTCCTACACACAAGTACACAAGGTACAACTTGACTTTATGTTTTGTGAATTTAAATAGGATTTGCTAAACATTTTAAATTATTGTTATTATTATGTATCGATATTATACATTTATAATTATAATTTTATAATATTGATTAAGTAATCGGTTATAATACGTTTCCTAAAATGACGTGGCGATTTGACAGTTTCTCTAGTTTTGTTGTCTTTGATTTGACAATCGCCAAATCAGCTCGCTTGCTAACTAGATTTTAATGTGTTTTAATTAAAGATTAATAAATATTAGTGTTTTAAATGAAGTGTTAGTGTGGTGTAGATTGTTTCGTTACTCAACTTCTTTAAGTTACACATATGAGAAACTGGTTTGTATCATTTAGTTTTAAAGTTCAAAATGAGCCATATTTAACTAGTCATTTTTCATAATCTAAATGTGTTTTTCTTCTTTATAAAGAATACAAACTATGGCCACGTATGAAGAGTTCATTCAGCAGAATGAAGATCGGGACGGAATACGATTCACATGGAATGTATGGCCTTCAAGCAGGATTGAGGCAACCAGACTGGTGGTGCCCTTAGTCAGCTTATATCAGCCGTTAAAAGAGCGGCCAGATCTTCCTCCTATTCAGTATGAGCCAGTTTTGTGCACTCGTAATACATGCCGGGCCGTCTTGAATCCCATGTGCCAAGTAGATTATAGAGCAAAATTATGGGTTTGCAACTTTTGTTTCCAAAGAAATCCTGTGAGTATAATATCTTCTGTATAGTGCTACTGTTCTATACTAGTTAGTAACTAACATTCGCATTTTATAAACATCACTCGCATAATTTTTTGGTAAATCTTTTATGTAAATATTAAAATATATTTTTTTAATCATTAAAATGACTGTAACCATTGTAATATTTCAGTTTCCACCACAATATGCTGCTATATCTGAACAACATCAGCCAGCTGAGCTAATACCAAACTTCTCAACTATAGAGTATACCATAACAAGAGCTCAAAGCATGCCTCCAATTTTCCTTCTTGTGGTTGATACTTGTTTGGATGAGGAAGAACTCGGAGCTCTTAAAGATTCTCTTCAAACATCACTCAGTTTAATGCCACAAAATGCTTTAGTTGGTTTAATAACATTTGGCCGTATGGTGCAAATTCACGAGTTGGGTAAGCAAATCTTACTAATTGTCAAACAATTTGCTATTTAAAACTATTGTTTATCTTTTATATTAGATATAATATCCGTTGAAATCTTATTTTGCTATATAATCAGTAGACCATAAGTTTTAAACAGTAAAGATGATTCATTTCAGGTACTGAGGGCATCTACAAGTGTTATGTATTCAAGGGTACAAAAGATTTGTCAGCGAAGCAGATTCAAGAACAACTGTCTATTGGTAGAGTGAATGTACCAAACCCTCAACAAAGGCAAGGAGCACCACAACCACATCCTCCCGTTCACCGTTTCTTGCAACCAGTTAAGCAGTGTGATATGGCTTTAACAGACCTGCTTAGTGAACTTGGTCGTGATCCCTGGCCATTGGGTGTTGGAAAACGTCCCTTGAGAAGTAGCGGAGTAGCTCTTTCATTAGCTGTAGGTTTATTAGAAGTGACCTACCCTAACACTGGAGCTAGAATCATGATGTTCCTTGGAGGACCTTGCTCCCAAGGCCCGGGCCAAGTTGTTAATGATGAGCTTAAGCAGCCCATTCGTTCCCACCACGACATCCATAAGGATAATGCCAAGTATATGAAGAAAGCCATTAAACATTATGAGGCTCTGGCATTCAGATCTGCAACCAATGGTCATGCTATTGATATTTATTCTTGTGCTTTGGATCAGACTGGTTTAATGGAAATGAAACAATGCTGCAACTCTACTGGGTACTAACTTTATTCTTTTATAACTAATAAGTTAAACAAGATCACTGTGATATTGTTTAAAAGCTCATTTAAGATTGTCACTTTACTTTATCATATAATTGTAACTTCAAAACAGGTATAAAGGTATAATAAAAAATAAATCTAGTATAAACCATAATTAGCTATGACAATTTTGTAATAATTCAATTTGATGATCGTGTTAATATTTACATTATTCCTTGTATACTAAGTTATAGTTATATGTATTGTATTTTCTTGTAGTGGCCACATGGTGATGGGAGATTCATTTAACTCCTCCTTGTTCAAGCAGACCTTCCAGAGAGTATTTTCTAAGGATCAGAAAGGCGATTACAAAATGGCATTTAATGGTACCTTGGAGGTGAAATGTAGTAGGGAATTAAAAAGTAAGCAAATATTAATTTAGTTGTTTTGTTATATGTATAACAAAAAAATTTACATCCCCTTTTATATATATTAGTTTGGAATAATGGGATATTAAAATAACCTTTCTCTTTGTCTGCATTCTATATATATCATATATCAAATATCCATAACAAATTACAAAGAGATCTTTAAAAATATTAATATATATTTCAGTAAGTGGTGCAATTGGCTCCTGTGTGTCGTTGAATGTAAAGGGGCCATGTGTGTCGGATCAAGAGGTGGGAATGGGTAACACTTGTCAGTGGAAGATGTGTACTTTCACACCAAGCACTACCATGGCTATATTCTTTGAGGTACTAACTTTTTTAACCATTTTTATTATAAACTTTTTTTTTTAATAGTCAACAAGCGATACAAACCGTCAAGGTTGCTTGATCCTACACCTTTTATTTTACTAATGCAAGAATTATAAAAAATGATTGCTTTTCCCATTTTTGATGCTTAGAAAATACTTAATATTTTAAACTTGATGTCTCATTTAAGAGGTGCTGTTGCAGATCATACACTATTTTAATGTAATTTCACTCTCAAATTATATGATTACAGTGTTTGAATGAAAATGTATCATAAGACAGTACTTAATACTTTTATAATATTATAGGTAGTAAGCCAGCAGGCAGCAGCAGTTCCAGCAGGTGGACGTGGTTGTGTCCAGCTCATCACCAACTACCAGCACTCCAGCGGACAAAGACGCATACGAGTTACCACTATTGCACGCAAGTATGTACAATATTAATCCAAACCGTCACATATGTAAAACTAATTTGCATGCAATTTTTTAAATATCTAATTTTTTGTTAGTGTTTAGTTAATAATAATAAATATAAAAACTATTGGCTATTTGTATCCCTCCCCCACATTGTATCTGTAAGTAACAGAAATATTCATTTTTTTAATTATATTATTTATAAACGCACATGAATATTATAATAATTCAAGACTATTAAATTATTAACTAATTAATGGCACAAAAAATAGGCTCCAATCAGGAGAGGTCCAAGTGTACTAGTAAATATAGTATGTAATTCTTCAGTAATTAATTTATGATTACCACAAATTAATCTCATTCTTTATATCTAGTTGGGCAGACCCAGCTGTCAACCTTCCCCACATAGCAGCTGGTTTTGACCAGGAAGCAGCTGCGGTGGTAATGGCCCGACTTGTTGTGTATCGAGCTGATCATGAAGATGGTCCTGATGTGCTTCGTTGGCTTGATCGAATGCTCATACGATTGGTGAGTTACTTGTATGGGCTATAAAATATCCTTTACCATATAATTTTTCTATTATTATTAGTAAATAAGATATAGCATTTCACACCAACATATTGATTTTTCAAATGTATGTTTTTACTTTAGTGCTACAAACAGATGCACTTTTCATATAGTTACTGCTTCATTGGCTAAATGGCATATTTTATTTAAAAATATAATGTATCTAACCTATATATTAACGTCCCATTTTGGCCGACACACACTACTGCAGGGGATATATGAACTTTTTATTTTTTTATCTGGTTTAGGGAGCGTTCAAGTATTACGTCACGCAAATTTTGGAGATTATTGACCTCCCCCCATATAACGCGCCGTAACGTTTTTCTGTACCCAAGTATAGTAAAACTTTTCGTGACCACCTAGTGACTCTTTGTACCTAAAAGTTAACATTATGTGGTGTAAAGTACTGGAAAGTCGAAAATAATATTAAGAATAACGCGTAATTCAATCCCCGCCCCGCATCGTTACGTTTTACAAAAGGACCCCCCCCAAATTCGTTACATAATACTTGAACGCCCCCTTACATAATATATTCTATTCAATGCAATCATACATCGCTAGATCTATCTAGATTTTTACGTATAAAATATGAAATCCTCAGTGCCAGAAGTTCGGTGAATACGCCAAGGACGATCCAAACAGCTTCCGGCTATCGGAGAACTTCAGTCTGTACCCGCAGTTCATGTATCATCTGCGAAGATCACAGTTCTTGCAGATGTTCAACAATTCGCCAGATGAAACAACTTTTTACAGGTAATTTTGTATTAATCTCATAGCACACAGATTATAACACGGAACTATCAAAAGAGACGGATCATTCTTAAAAAAAAATTATATAGAAGAATATTTTCTTTGTTTTAAATTAGAATTATTGTTGAAGTGTTTATTGGTGAATTAAAATAATACTGGACACGATTGACTAATCTACTATTACCAATTTTGTATGGAATGTGAAATGAAATGGGACATTATAAAGTCTAACTTATATAATATTTTTATTCTAAACTCTAAAGTAACTATTAAATGTCCGTGCCGCGAAATACTTGCCTGTTTTTTGTTTCGTCATCCGACTTAAAAACCATGTATTCAGACTTTGCATAAATAATTATTTGTTTATAGTCATTAAAATTCTCCAACGAGTGCTTCACAGCACGTTTTGTCAACTTTGTACTCGCGTGAACCATAGACAATGATATATTTACAGGCACATGTTAATGCGAGAGGACCTCACTCAATCGTTGATTATGATCCAGCCGATTCTATACTCATACAGCTTCGGTGGTCCACCAGAGCCAGTGTTACTAGATACGTCGTCAATTCAACCAGACCGTATACTTCTTATGGACACGTTCTTCCAGATATTGATTTACCATGGAGAGGTGAAGTTTTTGTTTAGATTTATTATTTAATTATTATATTTTATACTTCCAACTTATGTATTGTGTTTGAGTTACAATATGTTGTAAGTTAATACTTTAAACTTATATGTCAATAGTTTGTTTATTAGGATTAATTCAAGACTTAGGCCAAACTATGACTTTTTTATGTCAAATATATTGACATAATCTACTCGTAGAGGTGAAAAAATACACAGAAATTTCACTCAAAGATCTTTGTACAAAAACATCACGATATTTTTGTAAATCATAAATATCCAAGTCTTTATTTATTATTTATTTATTTATTCCACATCAGTTACTACTAATGCGATAGAACGACACAATAATACCAACACCGATTGTCCTACATAAAACATAATTTTTTTTTTATCTTTAACTTTTCAAAATAATTAACCAAATTTGTAATATCACTTATGAATAAAATTGAGATATTATTTCTTGCAATCTAAAAGTATCCATTTACAGACGATAGCCCAATGGCGAGCTCTACGTTACCAAGACATGCCGGAGTATGAAAGCTTCGCTCAATTACTTCGAGCGCCGGTCGACGATGCGCAAGAGATCCTTCAGAGCCGTTTCCCAGTACCAAGATATATTGACACTGAACATGGCGGTTCACAGGTATTTATGCCAGCCTAGCTATGAGGATTGTAAGGTTAAAAAAAGATGGAGTATTTTTGAAGTTATACTTCTTTAGGCGCGTTATGAAAAATTTATGAGAGTGAAATTTTACGATGCGCGCGCACCGTGACACAAAATTAACAGAATGAAGTTGCTCATGGAAGATGCTACGGCATTGGACATAATTTAAAAACAACATTCGAATAATAATATAATTTATGTTACAGTTAAGAGAAGAATAATAAATATTTATTTACCTATTTAATTTTTCAAATGTAAACTGAACTTTATTGACTATAATGACTCCTTTTCCAGTCTTTGATTATTTTATTGTAATTAATTATTTGCATGCAATCAAAAACTATTTTTAATAATGCCAAAGGAGTATAAATTCTTACGCGCGTACATAAGTACACGCACCCTTTTTTTATCATCAAATCGCGACCAGCCAAAGGAGTTTTGTAGCTGCTTCCATCCATCCTCTATTTAATTGATTTTGTATAGGCACGTTGGAGATCTGCTTTCTTTCCCTTACATAAATAGTAATTATTTAAGTTAAAATGTCATTTAAGGGAATCGGTACATAGAAAAAAAAATATTTGTACACAGCCAAGGTTCGAACGCACCACCTCATATTCATACTGTAACCGCTACTTGCTAACTCCTAGTTCCATTATCGTGTTTCAACATTTTTGAAGCATTAAAAAATATTAATACTATTGAATATTTCACTTTATTTCGATTTAAATTACAATTAGCTTATAGTAAACATATTTATTTCATTTTGATGGTATTTTCCATTTACTTTCCACTGTCACTTCTTCAATTACGTCGTTTCCACGCTGACTGGCATGTCTCTGGTTTTGGAGGCAAGTATTTGTTCGAGCATATCTGTGACCTTTTGTTGTGTTTTCAAAAAGTTCCTAAAATGTGTATCGTCGTATGAACCTCTCTTTTTGATTAATGATGTCTGCTGTCTTGATCTGATCTTTTCATTACAACACTCCACCATTTGCTGTGTTATGGGATACCTACAGCAGTCTTCATTCATCTCTCCTAAATCAAAGCGATCAATGCGTTCAAGTTTCTCGTGGAATCTTGGAGCGCGCGGTGAATATCCCTCATTCGATTTAATTCTTCCCAAATTGATTTTCTCGTAATAATCGGTGTCGTACTTAGTTTTGCCGTCGTTGCTAAGTCTGAATCTAATGACATCTTCATTTTTGTGGTCACAGGGATGGTTCAAGGGACAATCATCAGATCTTTTAGAGAATTTAGCGCTTAGCGGACTTTGTAGGACTTCCTTAGGATAGACTTTCATCAATGCACTATCGCTGTAACTCGGTCCATTGTCGCTTTCATAGTGACTTCTGAACGGTGCAAATGTTGTGACAATTATGTTTTGGTTGATAGGATTTAGACCATGCATTATTGGTATTCCAAGAGGAGGTATTTCCAAAGAATTTGTTTGGAATGTAATAGGTCTTAATAGGTTTTGCTTCGAATTTTGAGGTTCATTGTTAAATTTATGAATCAGTGGAGTTAGGTTATAGGTGGGATGGCTTTTATCTGTTTGTTTCAAAGGTTGATCGTTCTTCTTTATATTGTTTACTTGATTATTATGCGCCGGTTGGTTAGTTTTTATTTCTTGAATGTTAAGCGTTTGCGTTTGTTTCAAAGATTGAAGCATTGACATAACTTTGGTCATAATATTTTCATTATTATTGAAATTATCCTTTTGTACAATTGAAATTGTTTCCACTGAAGCATAAAATACAATCAAATTAGAATAGTCAGTAATAGTTATATTAAATTAAGTTATTTAAACGTGAAATCAAATTTAAAAAATACATTACCTTTATGTGTAGTTGTTGTGGTTGTTATTTGCATTTCTTTTCGCAAGTCTTGTAAAACCATATCTTTAACACTTTGAGCAATTTTCTTAACCAACTCATCAGTAAAATTTAGTTGTGATGGTTCTGTTTTACTTTGGCTCAGGGGTGCATTTATTTCCTCTGTTTTTGATAATTTTGTAAAAGTTTTGTTTGTGTCATGACTTTTATACATGTCTTCATTTTTGTGTGGACTAATATTGGAAAACATTGATTTGAATTGATTTATTGTTTTTAAAATATCATCTATTTTCTGTTCAGTTGGTATGTTAACATTGTTATTTTCGTATTTTACATTTTCGTAGGCTTTAAAAGCTATGTTACGTTCAAAATGCGGTGGCTGAACATTAAAATAAATAGGTTCGGTTTTATGATCGACAACAATTCTTTCCTCATTCAAATTATATTTGTCTGAATTTATTGGTTTATATATTTCTATGGCATGATGTTGATTTTTGCCTATTACGTTATTTATAAATTCTGTTACATTTAAATCGTTTGAAAAGTTTTTACTCAAATCACTTTTGAGCTCCTGTGCGCGTCGTGTCTTATGTACTTCAATTGAAGAACCTTTTGCATCTGAACGCTTTCCCAGATTTGTCCAGAAATTCATGACGCTCTCTAAATTAGGTTGACCCTTGGTATATTCTATGATACGTCTATTATCAGTTTTAATGGCGTCTATATTTTTTTCGACCTCCGAATATGTTGCATTGTCCTTTATAAAACCACTCACTGTAAATAACAAACTTTCATGAGGGTTACGGAAATATTAAAATATTATGTCGAAGTTCTTACCCTCAAGTGGTGTGTCTTTTTCATCATTAGCCATGCTTGGTGGTGTGCTAAAGTTCTCAGGGACGCAAGTTTTTCGTAATTCTCTAAAATTCGAAGACATCAATTAATAAAATAACAAAATTCTACACTGATAATTTAAAACTTACTCATTATTAATGTCATTAATATTGTATCGCTGTAGTTTTACAAGCAAGCTCACGTCCAAGTCTTCCTTTTGCAACCCACTTAAGAACAAAACGCATATAAAATCTGTAACAAGTACATAAACACATATTCAAAGCTATTTAAGAAAACTGTTTTTTAAGTCGTCGGTGTCTAGATAAAACCTTTTATGCGGTCTATGCGTTGACCGTGTGCGTTTATTCGAGATAACGTACATGAAACAGCGATTGTACAAAAAAGAACCCGCCACAATGCATTGAGAATTGAGGACATCGCAAATGTTTTATAAACATAAGCTATAGACGATAAATGGCTCTCGTTGCTATGGTTGTTCTACAACATTAAATAAATTGCAGTGTTGCTATTACTATGAGTGGTTAACTACCGTAATTTTATTGAGAGAGCCAAACAGTACCGTTAGTTCTCTGTCTCTTTCTTTCATAAGTAAAAAACACAAACTAATCTCTTTGTCTATTTTCGTGTTAATTTTTCTTTATAGGCAAAGCAAATCATTTTTTCTTGACCATCGTAAAAGGACGTTTTCAACGTTAAAAAAATAATCAATAAGATTTTCGTTGTTCCAAAAGGCAGTTTCTTATTGTCAAAAGAAGAATGCTTCGCAAGACACTCCACAACTACTCTTTTAAAATGAGGTGTTGCAATATTTTGAATACATTTAGTTAAATAGTTATATGTGAAGACAATGTACTCTTAGAATAACTTTCTACTACTATACAAAAAAGTTGCAGTATACATGTTCCTCACATTTTTAGCAAATATCGAAACTTTAGAATGATTAACATTGAAGAAAAAAAAAATATTAAAAAAAACACAACAAAACAGTGTGTGAGATACAATAAAAATAATTACATTTGTGAGCATCAAATTAAAGAAAAAAAGAAATAACAAAAATATGTTGAAGCAAAAAATCAGCAGCCAATTTGATTTTGTCCAGGTTCTATGATTGTCCTATGGAGCAGGACCAGCATGTTTTAAGCAAATAACGGAATTACGATTTTTATGTCGTGCTGATGCTGTGCTGTTTTTCTTTACCTTATAGTTAATTATGTATTTTTTATTACAGGCACGATTCTTATTGTCAAAAGTGAATCCATCGCAGACACACAACAACATGTATGCATATGGAGGGGTGAGTTGAATTTTAATAATGTAGAAATAGTTTTTTAATAATATAAAAATTAGAATTCTTTAAATTGCAACAATTGCATTTAATTTTGTGGCTGCGTCTTTAGCACGATTGCTTATTGAAGCATGGTTTGAATTGACAATTGATATTGTTTTTTTCTTTTTCATCATTGTTTCGACGAAACGCAGGCGATGCCGATTCCATCAGCGGTAGTGTGACCATTTTATTTAATTGGCTTGGGTTACTAATACTATTAATGTTTGTGCACGTATTTTTTAATTAATTTACATTACTTTATTATCTCATTACAATGTAAAATAATTAAAAATTTGTCCATTTTTAAAAGCTTTATATAGTGCAAACTCTAATGTACTAATGATTTTTACTTAGTATGTTATATGTGTTTGTTTTTTAATTGCTTACACGTGTGAAATTGATTTTATTGTTGTCTTATTAGTTGTAAATATATAAATTAAAATTATTTTACTTTATATATAATATATTTATTATATTTACATTAAGGTTCTAAGGGGGGGGGGGTAGGGGGAGTTAATAATATAGAGGGGGGGGGGGGTTTTTTTGGGGGGGGGGGGGGGGGGGGGGGGGGGGGGGGGGGTTTTTTTTTTTTTGGGGGGGGGGGGGGTTTTTTTGGGGGGGGGGGGGGGGGGGGGGGGGGGGGGGGGGGGGGTTTTTCTTTTGGGGGGGGGGGGGGGTTTTTTGGGGGGGGGGGGGGGGGAGGGGGGGGGGGGGGGGTTTTTTTTTTTTTGGGGGGGGGGGGGGGGGGGTCGGGGGGGGGGGGGGGGGGGGGGGGCGGGGGGGGGGGTTCCCCCCCCCCGGGGGGGGGGGGATTTCGGGGGGGTTTGAATAGGCCTTTAAATGATTTTATTGGGAGCAGTGGTGCTATTTAAATGTTTAAATATATATGCGAATATTATGAAATGGATAATTTTAAATGTATTACAGGACGGCGGGGCTCCTGTACTAACGGATGACGTGTCGTTGCAAGTATTCATGGAGCACTTGAAGAAGTTAGCGGTGTCTTCAACCGCTTAGCAGGAAAAGATTTATATTTATAACCCCAGCTTTTTTTTCAGCTGGTAAAAGTTGCAAGACATTAACCTGTTAAATGACAATGTATTTTCTGATTTAATCCAGTTTCTTCTGATACATTTAATACGAAAGGTGTTCAATAATAATTCACCGATTCATTGAAAAAATATATTTGATTGCCTTTCAGTAGGAGGGTCAAACAAGGGACAAAATGTTTTTGATATTAAGATAGTGGTCACATATATACTTTGAGATGTGTACTGAGTAATTAGTTTTATAAATTTAAGTTTATATATATGCAATTGGAATTAATTTCTCTTATTTGGAATTAACTCTTCTTAATGTTGGAAGAGACATTGGTGATGTTTTATAAAATTAATTTATGTAAACGATTTATCCAAAATTTAATAATGTAACATTCTTGTAATTATAAAAAATAAATAGTTGTAATGGAGCCTTGTTTGCTATAACCTTTTTGTATTAAATATAATTTCTCAAATCAATCACTTTTGAACAGGTAAGTCCATTTATCGATTGGTAAACATTCCCCATAAATATATTAACAACTTCGAGGTTTTTCCTTGTTATTTGGTTAAGTATGCTGATGTATTCGGGTTTCCAAGCAACTGTGCTAAATTTCGTAACTTTGTCCACAAACGAGACTTAAAACGGGTATATTCCAAGTTGGAAACAATCCAAACTTTCAAAATTGGTTCATTAGTTGAAGATATGGTATCCACGCATTTCTGGAGGATACATGTAATAAAGGTACCTAGGTTAATAAGTTGACGGGTATTTGAAGTCGGTTTTATTTTTCTAAAGAGCAGTGTTGACCTAGTAGCTTCAGCGTGGCTCTCATCCCTGAGGTCGCAGGTTCGAATCCCGTCTGTGCACCGATGTACTGTCTATCTGCGCATTTAACACTCGCTCGTACGACGAAGGAACACATCGTGATGAAACCGGCATACGAACCAAAGAGTCGCCTTACCTATTAAGAAAAAACAATTGATAATGAAACAAACATCTGAGGCTTGTCGTAAAAGGTTGTAGCGCCAATATTTTTTTTCTAAATTTTATTATGTAGTATCATATTTTTAATGAGTTCGAAGAATGAGGAGTATGTCAAAGATTTGAGGAATATTTTCATTTACCTAATTGACAGTAGGATTTCATATAAAATTCCTATTTTCATATAAACATACATACATGAGGACAACAATAGTGGCTATATACATATATAGATAAGATTAGGCTTAAAAATTTAATATGGGAGTCATAACTCATACATAGCACAAAGACCCAAATTGACACTCAAGTATGTTCAATTGTTCAAGTATAAAACTACAAAATAAGTCTCTGACTGTTCCTTCTTGCCAGTAACAAAATAACGACGTTGAAGAAATTTCAATAAAATACACATTTAGTCACAAAATATATTGAATCTACCTACATCAATAAATTACTAATAATTATACAATATTATGCAATTTTTGGTAACAAGTTTAATTGATTGACATTGGTTAAAACAATTATATAAAAATATGTTTAATACATACTGATTATGCATTTAATTGCTTGATGTGTGATGAAATAGAGTCTATAACCAATAAATTAACAATTACTTTTTTTACAGATTTTACAATATTTATAATAATATAAAATACATAGGATGATGCGTTTGCAATAAAGCTATACAGTAATATTATAATAATCATATTAAAGTAAAAAAAATCAAAATTTAAGTTGTAATTAAATATTATGTATGATATTAGATGAAAGAGACAATTTAAAGATGGTATAAGGAAGCCTATTTGAGACGTAAGTTACAGCTAGCTAAAACTAAAACCTGAAAGAAGAAAATAGATGACACCACATTTATTTGTCTCAAAGTTATACAAGCATTGAAGCTATTTTCTAGTACACAACTTAAATATAATGGTTACAAGCACTACAGTTAGAACATATTTGTGCAGAGTTCAGGATCCTAGTGGTCAATTGAGGAAGCGAATCGACATCTTCTGTTCTACATCAGTTCTCTCCAGGGCCCGAGCAAATTCTTCAAATGAAATCATTTGATCATTGTTGGTATCTGCTTCTAATATTGTTCGCTCAGCAATGCTTGATAGCTGCTCTTCACTGAAATTTTAAATGATTAAATAAATTTCTAAAACTAGCTTTAGGGTCTATTTCACAATGTATGGATAAAGTAACAAAGAGCTATGCAACACATAAATTATTTGGAAGATAAATTGTGCTATCTGTCACTTCATCGGACTCATAGCTTATGATGGACTTTATGTGACAAATAGCGCTATCTGACAGTCGTGAAACGCAACAATAGTGTTTATCCTATTAATAAGTAATAAATAGCTAATTTGGAACTTATGTAGAACTTATCCGTACATTGTGAAACAGACCCTTAGTTTAGTAAGTTGCTAGTAAGTAAGTAGTAGTAGTAATAATAAAAAATGTTACTCCTACATTTTTATTACTTGAGTAACATAAAGCCTCATAACAAAAACTTTGCATGTGACAATTAGTTACCTTATATTTACGCCAACCATCATATGAAGTATTGCCAGAAGTTCATCTCGTGATATCTTACCATCATTATCTAGGTCATACATTGAAAATGCAACTGAAAATTTACATTTTGTATATTAATAAATTATTAAGATATTTTAATTTACTTAAAAATTATACCCGAATACACCATTAACCTTTAAATTCAAATGATAATGCATATTGGATTAAATAGATAACAAAGATATAAATTGAAAACTCAACAAATTATATACTCACATCTTAATTTTTCTTCCCGACTGTTTAGTTTATTCGCTCTGTTTTTTCTTATAGGTCTAAAGTGAGCTAATACTCGCATAAACTGTAGAAAGTTCACTCGATCATCATGACTCTCAGCAAAGAAAGCAGACACAATTCTTTCACTTAATGGATTAATTGCGAGTTCGGGAATACGAAGAAAGTCCTCACGAGACAACGTACCACAATCATTTTTATCCAGAGCCGTAAATCGTGAATAGAGGCGCTCTATTTGGTTAGGAGTAACTATAACAAAAACAGAATAGTTACTTTAAAACGTTTAAGAAATATTTATTTGAATAATTATTGGATATCAAAGTTCTTACACCCTGTTTCTTCCTGTATTTGTGCAATTTCTTCTTCCCTTAATAATAAAGATGATTTGTTGCCCATTGTGTCCTTCCGCCCTTGACTTTAAACGTTGTTTGTACCTTGAAGCTTGAACACGACTGCGCACGATAATCTTTTTCGAAAAGGACAAAATACCTAAATAACACGGTAAATAATCTATTGAATGGAATATTGGTAATAAAAATAATTTGTCACACTGATAAATTAAATGTGTTAAAGCGTAAACATGTTTAAATGGGTCTTTAAAGTGTTATTGTACGTAATTATATACAATTAAACAAATTTTAAGAAACATCGTAATATAAATTTAAAAAAGTCTTTGTTGATTATTGGAAAATGAAAAGTGAAAATTAGTCTAGCCTTTAAGTTCAACTTAAAGTCAACTGTCAAACAACCTCTGTCAACTTCAAATTTAATAATTTTGTATACGTCTACCGGCCAGGCTAAAGTTTTATGCCCATACATGTCTTATTATTTCTTGTGTAATGGAGTAAGTTCTACAATGGGCTAGTAAATCAGCCAGATGTTTTATTTTTTGTTATTTTTCTTCAAAATCATGTCCCATGAATGCTCGCATGTCCTACAGCATAACACTCTAAATGCTTGTCTTTTACGTGCACTGGAGCAGTCACATCCCCACGTCTTGAAGCTTCCCCCCAAAACAATTTACACAATATACTGTTAGCAATACTAGAGCATATACACCACCCATAACACCCACTAATACCTCACTTTAAGGAATGTGTGTAATACTAATAGGCGTTAAAAAGTTATTATCGACTTTAATGTATCTATGGTGTTCTCTGAATATGAAAAAAATCTGTTTCCCGAAAGCAAATACGCGAGTCACAATAAAAACAACGCTTGCAAAATGATTCTTACTCAAAGGACCGCCTGGAAACTATTTATTATATTTTTTTTATGTTATCAATATTGATCAAAGCATCTTAAAGTATTCGAACTTACGAGAGTATTTGCAGTCAATAAGGTGGCAGGCGCCAATAACTAAGTTTATCCAAGTAAACAATTTGACTAAGTTACCTAGCAACTGAAATCCTGAAAATTTCAGTCAATATTTTTTACATTAAATAACCAGATTAACATTAATATTTCCGTTATTAACTATGTTAGTGAATTAAAATGAGTACCGTGAAAGTTATTTCTGAAACACCTGCTGACAAAGAAAAGAAAGCCGACTTGGAGACCCTCGATACAGTTCTCGAAGTAAACGAAGCTATTG
This sequence comes from Pieris macdunnoughi, assembly GCA_905332375.1. NCBI lineage: Eukaryota > Metazoa > Arthropoda > Insecta > Lepidoptera > Pieridae > Pieris > Pieris macdunnoughi. Next base: position 2,654,214 of record CAJOBZ010000022.1, on the reverse strand, counting down.
GAAGTGAGATTTTCAATCGACCCGTTGAAGAAAATGATATCGAAGAGATTCCACCAAACATATTTAGTCTAAAAGACATATTAGAACCATTAACTCTGCAATCTTTGAATAATGCAATTTACGAACTCGGCATTGTTAATTTGTGTTGGCCCGAAATCACAGAACCCGTGTTTGAGACCAGAACTTGTTTCCCAAAAAGCTATTACACCAATAATAATAAGGAAAGGCTCATTTTGGCCTACGCGGAAAATTTTCGACGTCAGTTTCAGTTTCATTATAAATTACGGAAACCACTTTTGTTACAGGCGCCAAATGAGTGCGGTTTACAGGTAATTCATTATGTAACTCTTGATGCAACTAAGTAAATAGACAATACATATAGGTAAATTAATTTTATAGATGTAAACAAAGTGATTGAATTTCTTATTATCACATTGACTAGCAGTAGTTCGCAGACTCCAAGATAACGATGGTTATATAATTTAAATACTATTAACTACTTTCTATTTTAGTTGAGTTTGAATTAGTGCAGCAAACGTGATTTGTTTTCTATTTTAGTAGCTGTATTACGTTTGATGTTTTGCCTATAAACGACATCTTTTGAGTCTAGGCAATACTGAGAAAATCAAACATTCTTTGGTCGACGTATAGAGGTCAGCACTAACAGTACAGAAGTTAAGTTAAAGTCATTTCCAGTGTCGCTTTACCAGCCTTCATATCTTCTGTCCATAGTTCAGCAAATCTCATAAGTAAAATTTTAAGGCCCTTCAAACTTCGAGATCGCTGGCTTGAAAAAAGCTAGAAACGCTTTCTTAATTGCATGCCTAGGTCAAAATTTTCCATTTTATCTAAATTCATAGAGGAGTTGATATTAAGAATATGTTAAAAAATAATAGAACCTTTTTCAATAGAAAATGGTATGCACCACTATTCGTCCAACAAAGCTGTGCTACGCTGATACAAACACATGGCAAGGAGTGGCAGAATTTATGTCGGACTATTTCGACTTCGAACCGCTCAACAAACCAATGCTGCACGTGAGTAACTATTTTATTGAAACTTACGAGCTATTAAGTTACAGAACTTTACGTTACTTAAGGCCTACATATGTAGGTGGCTTTATGATATGTAGATTGTTTCGTAAAATGTTCGCTAGATGACACTGGGAGGACTAGAATATATTCGTATTTAAATACTAAATACATTGAAATTATTACGCTCGATTTATTTTTAGCCTTTTATTTGGCATTAAATGTAACATAACTTTATTTAAAATTGTATTTAGTGATAATTTGATAATGTACAAATGATGGCTCTTATAATTTGTTTTCTCTGCATTTGTTAGATGGCGCCACTCGTTCTAATAGTGTCGTCTTAAAGTTTAAGAAAAGTCAAAACATACAGTATTATTAGCGGTCTCCGCTTTCGTATATGCATAATTAACCTATGTGTACTTCATAAGCAGGTTATAAAAAACAGTTAATTGTTATTATTTACTTGGATAAAAAGAAAATATTTTTATATTAAGTGACAAATAAAATCCAAAGTTAAGGTTCAATCATTTTTATTTCTTTAACATTTCAAGTTCACAAACTCTGTGTTAGGAGTATTTATAATCTTAATTTTGTACAAAATATCAATCTCTCGAAAAATTCAGTGGAGCTAAAAGGTACCATCAACACGAAATGTAAGTTAACTATTCTAACAATAGAGAAAAAGAAATAGAGATTTGAACTCTTCTAATGACACTTCCATCTCCTTGGAGTTGGACATTAACATTAAGATAATACACTCTATTCATAGGAATGTTCTTATAATATTAATAATCTCTCAATAATTTATAATTTTGATCACAGTATCCTTAACTGTTAAAGTTAACATATAATACAATTCCGAGTCGAGACACACGTCTACCATATAAAATACTGAGCAATAAAAACAATTACCTGCGTATCATCAACATAATAATAATATTTAAATCTTAACAAGTTTCTCGCACGATTGGCACATTGATTACTACCTATACGTTCGATATTTGGTATCTACTCACCCAACCATCAGTTATAATCAGATTTTGTACTCCTCTTTCGGCTACAATATACAAATAATGAAGCGTTCAAAGCGCCGTGACTTAGCATAGATACGACTTGAGGTAGAACACAGGGATTTGGACTATTACAATAGTTTTGCTAGGAATGTAACATTCAAGTGGAAACATACACCAGTACTACTTATTCTAATCACGTAACAGCTTATGTGCATGGAAAAGTATAATGTGTTTAGTTGATGTATTATGCTGACTGTCTACTATATTATAATAAAATTGATATCAGTGAAAAGTGTTTACACTCGACAAAGCTTAAGAGAACAGCGCCAGAATCGACTTATCTATAACTTAGTTCTAAAATAAAGGATAATGCATAGCTTTTCTTTTAGAACAAAGAAAAAATGTACGCAAATTTGGCTACACATATCACAAGTGAACGCTTACTGGCGACGAAATAACTATGACTATGTACAAAGTAATTGATGTATTCCCTGTAGCGAGCGCGTTCCCGTCTGGACGCTTATTTGCGACGTGCGCCATCGGTGGTCCCAGCCGGCGCAACGGGCACGGCCGCCCGCCGCGTGCGCAGGTTATGCAACAGGGCAGACAGTTGGTGCACGTGCATACGCGTCACGCTAGGGTCGCCACTCGCCTCTAGCCACGCTAAGAATTTCTCCCCATGTTCTAGCGCCTCTGCCGTGCCTGACTCCCATCCGCCATTGTACATACTGTTGATTTTAGCATCGTCACTTCCTTGTGGTTGGTTTGAGTTATTAAATAGTAAGTTGTCGAGCACAGTCCGAGCTTTTATCTGACTTCTGCCAGTCTCCGAGCTTCTATCAGACACAGGCTCTTTATTTTCAGTACCCAGTTCCGGGGTCGTTAAAGTTTCCGCTTCAGGCAAGCGTGTTTCCTCATGGTCTGGAACTCTCTGCAGGTCCTGATGGTGTCTCGGTGGCGATGGCGGTGTTATAGTTGCGATGTGTTCTTCTGGTTTACCTTTTGTTAAATGGGAGTACAGAATGTTTTCTGCTGCTTTATCTCTTGGTACCTGCGATGCTGACTTAAGTTTATCTTCTGGTAATGGCATGGCCCCTCCGAATTGTTTGTAGTATTGCCATAACCAAGAATTCCTATTATAGTCAAGATGGGAGCCGATGGGAGGCGCGGGAGCAACGGGTTTCGGTGGTAATGTCGGTTCACTAGGCTTACTTAATTGTAAGGGATGAGCGGCTGTTGTTTGTGCAGTTAGATCGAGCATAGCTTGCTGCGTCTTGAGCCAATACCACAGTGTATCGTCAACAGGCTGATTTGCAGGATTCTGTGGGACACCATGGTGACTTGATTTGGAACTGTGTCTGTAGTGATCCGTTGAATGGCTTGATTTGCTACGATGTTTGTTGTCATTGAGATTTAAGACACCGTTATGTGTAGGTTTGGGGGAGCGAACTGAACGTAAAGCGCGACTTGCGGGTTGAGCGGATAGAGCTGATAGGCCAGGATTCAGTTGAGCTAATAAGGTTAAGTTGGTTGCAATTTCATTAAAGCTCAGTCCTAAATGTGAGTGAGCGAGGCCCGGCAAATGGCCGAGACCGGATAGTGGGCTAATAGCACTCATTGAGACACTGGCTCCGGGATCAGGGCGGCGGTCGCGAGGGGCATGGGGCGGGGGAGAGGGCTCAGCACGTTTAGTGGTCAGTTCGACGGGTGCGTCAGCAGGCGGAATCGGTTGGGATACAGTATGCGGTACGCTGACGGAAGAAGTGAGATCAAGACCAGCAGTGGCAGGCGATTGGGGACCAGTAGGGGATTCCGTTCGTGCTCTCTTGTCTGGGGGTTCTCCATCATTGCTCTTATCAGTTTCAGGTGATGACAAACGCGAAGTCATATAACGGAGTTTGTCCTCATTCTTGCACCAGCCTCGAAGAGTAGATTCGGGAACGCCAATGTCTCTTGCAACTGAAGCCTTTGATTCACCATCATTAACTCGCTGAATGGCTTCGATCTTATCTCCAGGGGTCAGGGCACGCATCGGCCGCTTGCCCTTTGTACTCATTTTGGGCTCTCGCTTACTGTAACAATTAAAACAATAAAGAATTAATTTAAATGACAAAATCTATGTGCGATGTATCACATAACAATACCGCAACAAGCGAGCGTATTGTGTAATCAAAATCGCATTAAAACTAAAAGATGATTTTGATTTAATAAATAACAATCACTAACGAATAAATGCTTACGATAATATATTCCTTCGCGGAATATTAACGACAATATCACGGATTAAAAAAATTGCCTCTTTTGCCCGATAATTTTACAATATTTAAAAAGATATTTGAAATCATATGATTAAACTATAAACCAGTCTAGTTGAGCAATGAACTTTTTAAAATGTGTCATAACAATTAACACCTACAAGTTTACAGCCAAACTTGAATTAGACAAAATGATATCGGAACCAAAGTTTAATTGTAATATGACGATAAAGTTACGAAAAAGATAAACAAAAAGAAGTCATAAAATTATGACCTACGACAACACTCAGCGGCAAAAGTTGTTGGGTCGTTGACATGGTGACCTTGTGACGTTTGTTTGCGCTGGGCGCCGATAGATGGCGTTATGAGTGTTATAATCGCACGACAATCAATATAGCTGTGTATTTTGTTTTGATCATAACACAACAGTATTGCAATTTACTTGGTTTTGGAGGTGAAATCAATTGTTATCGAATAGATAAGACATTACAATGGGAAAAAATAATAAAATCCCACAAGTAGTTTTACTATGAAATTTTAGCTTTTCTCTATTTGTCACGCTATAGGTACGAGTGGAAATAAAAGCTGCAGAAATACTTAGTATTAAAAAAACGAATCGTTTTACGCATTATTACTCCTATGAATTTGAAATTATTTTAAAAACCTAACTGTTATTAAATTTGATTACTTATAAAATATACTTTTTAGTCAATTAGGTTCGTTTTAAATTAATTATTAGTCTTAAGTTAGACTAGATCGTAATGTTAATATGTCTTTGTGCAGAGACAATTTATAAAAATTTTATAACTTATAAAAAACATTAATATAAAACTAACTCGCACTTATAAGTACTGTACCTATATTAAAATTTTAGGTCTCACCAACGACCAACAAATAACTAGTGATTATTTTTATTATATTAAGTTTCAATAAAATATATTTATAATAATTATAATATACTTAGGTACCTATAATTAAGACACATTATACCCTATAATTTTCTATAAAACTAGGTAATCGCGACTACAAGAAAGTCTATAATTTAAAAGTCTTTCGATAACTTATAAACTGAAACTCGGATAAAAATACATAAATTTATTTCCGTATAGCTAAATGCAGCTTAAAATATATTGCACTTTGAAATATCTGATGTTCCGCATTTAAACACTATCTCTATTTTAACAACGTTTTTTTTAAGTTTTACCGAAATTCGAAAATTTTTTAATTAAAAACTCTTAAACAAGTCCAAGAACTGAGAAATGTTGACAAACTTACTTGCGAGCTGGCACGTGTGTTGTGTTTACAATTCTCGACAGGTCAGCCGTTTTGGTTTATTTTAAACGCACTTGAACTGCAATTTTTGCAAAACGCTTGATGCGCACTGCGCGGCTGGGCACGTGTTCACTTTATAGTTTGTGAATACACAGATCACGTCACTACCGAAAGTTGGCGCGAAACGGTCGTCGCGGACCGCGGACTTCGACTGAGTGCCGTGATAAGGCCGGTCGCGGATCGCCGGACGCCGGCCGCGCCTCTCCTTTGTCCGCACCCTTCGCCCCTTCCCCGCCCGCCCCTACCCGTAAACACCGCACTTTATTAATGCAATTAATTCCAAACGCATCCACTTTCTAAAGACAGAACTTTTTCGCAACTTCCGGGGAAGTAACTTTTCTAACTTTGAAACTTTATCTCGTAAAATCGTCTCGGGGCTGTCTACGAATTTCGTCTTAGTTTTATGACATTTATTAAAGTAGGTAACCTAATATTCAACTTTTTCTCAGCGAAAAATTAGTTAATTTGCAATCATTATTTAAAATATTATGGAATGAAATGTTTTATACTGAATCGAAATATCGGAACTTAAGTATTTCGTTTCGGTAAAGATAAGGTTCTAGAACAGGAAGAAAAAGAAAGTGCTCAACGGTAGATTTTCCATTTCATTTCTGAATATATATATATATATATATATATATATATATATATCTCTGTAGAAACTAGTAGCGATACCTATATGTATTTGAAAAAATCTATCGTCTAGAAGGCAATCACATCTAACCATCACAACTGACATGACTCATGAGAATCCTGTTTTGAACAAAGTCGTTTTAATTATTTGAAGTAGCAACATAAGAACTTGAATTGTTTTTGTCGCGTACCTAGTAGCCTTCAGCGTTCATGTATATTACATAGCTGTCCGTCGTGCTAGGTATGTTTGTGCCAAGTCGAGGCCACACAAAGGCCCTTGCCGACTCGCGTCGCGATTTACGACGCGTCGCCCGCACTGTATTTCGGGCATTGCCGATGCCCAAGGATTTTAAAGATTGGATATGTCACTTTATTCTCATACATTATTATTAGAAGAACTTTTATTAAGCAAAATCCTACAAATTGGGATCTTTTAGGGCTATAATAGAATAATAATATTCCAGAAACTGTATAATACCTAGTTCTTCGTTTTTTGCGCTTACAGTATATTATCTTCGAATTTTATGAGGAAATAAAACTATGGTGTGTGTTTATTCTAACAATCTACTGGACGTATTCTAGACGTATTAGAAACTATAGTTTGCTATACATAGTGCGATTTTAATCAGTAAATATCTCTAGAACGCAAAATTACCACGTTTTGTTTTCGCCTTCGCGCGCCACGTCCTAGCGATTTTGTTATCGTCGCGGCACCCCCCGGCGACATCCGACGCCGCGCCATTACCTCCCCCCTTCCCCCTCGTGACACTCATTAGCCGATGGCGCGAGACCGGCTGCATTCGCTGACGCCGCGTCATGAATTTTTAGATGCTACACACGGCTAGATGGGCACTCGACTCACTAGCGAAAGGCGATCTGTATCGATCATTCAAATAAAATGGTGTAGATACCTTTTACCAAAATGCTAATTTAATATTAGAATTTTTATTAAAGCACTGAGCTCTACCATTTTTAATTTGACAAAGAGACAGATTCTTAGTCAATGAGAGATTAGGTAGTTAAAATAAAATGTTTAACAAAAGTTAAAAAGATAATATTTTTGCTACTTACATTTAAAGTTCATTTGTTGAGTAAAAAGTATGACCATTTAGTAAGTATAACCATAAATACACATTAAGTTAAAAATTAAAATACATGATAATAATCATTGATTTAGACGTGATGGGCGATAGGCGGACTTCAATTTAAATTTTTTCGTTCATAAAAATATACATATTACCACAGATTATATGAAATACGAAATGACATTCAGGACAAATATTATTCTTAATTTTTTGAATTTTAAATAGATTATAGAATAACCGTAGTGATTATGTTATACTCGTATTATGTGAGCTTCCAGTTACATTTTGTTACTAGGCGCTATATGATACGCTTAAAGATACGTATTACAGAGTATGCTATGTAGTATTGACACTTGAACGGGTTGAAGTGATAGTAGAGAAATTCAGGAATTTCTTCATAAATATATTTAAAAATTTATTTGGGATTTTTTTAAGGCAAAGTGATGAAGACGTGATGTTTAGTCGACATAAAAAGCTTTAAGGAAATTCGTTTACGTAATTTTTGGCGTACTTTTTGAGTACTACGTATATTTTGAGTGAGAGACGAATGTTAGATGTTTTTATTATTTGAATTGTAGTCAAATTAGGTAACTAGTAGTTCAAGTAACTCTTTAGTTGTTTAAGGTTATAAATACTTATTTATATTATGATTCTTATATGACATTTCTAGTCTGAAATATATAAATAATTTTGTGTAATTGAATGATGTTTTTTAAATAGTAGTAAAATATGTTAGTAGATTAACATTGAGCAGTTGATAAGTTTTATTTTATTTATGTAAATGATAAATAAATATATATCTTTACCATTTTAGTATGCCTTATGTAATCGTTTGTGAAGTTATTCGAAGCGGTCATGTGTCGTGGAAACAATGCATCGCCAACGCACTTTCACGTGTTCAGCTCGGTTTTCGATCAATTCCAGTTTCTAAACATCAACCGGAAATGTGAATAAACATTACTTAGCATTTGAGCTACTTACTACGTCGGTGGCCCAAATTCTAACTTTTATATGTAACCAAAGACAATTAAATTACTTTAGACAACTATTAAACAGATATAAACATAATTTACATATCACTAGTCATGGGGGGCCAGAAGAAGAAGATACAGAGGATGAGAAAAGCAGGAGTTGTATAAAGCAAGTGGATGAGCAATACGAATTTTGACTTAAAACAGATTTTTCGACTCTTCTAATGATGGTGATGATGCTGATTGTGACACGAGTTACGAGTGCTTTACAGCAAGTGTTCAGCGTTTATATTTATAGAATTTAATTTAATCGGCAAAACTTCGCTGCACTATGTGGAACCAGCTGCCCACTGAAGTATTTCCGAAACAATTCGACTTATGTCCTTAAGAAAAGAGCGTGCCATTTCTTGAAAGGCCGGCAACGCACTCGCGCGTCCTCTGGCATTGAGAGTGTTCATGGGCGGTTTCACTGAACATCAGATGAGCCTCCTACCGGTTTGCCCCCTGTTCAAAAAAAAATCTATATACAGTCTGAATCTGGATTGATTGATATGGCGAAATTACCGAATATAATTTAGAATTTATTTTAGCGCTAATTTACCAGGGAAATTTTTATTTTATAATTGAATCTTTGATTAGAAATACGTAGCCGCTAATTGCAAAAGAGGATAGACAGATATTATTATGTTATACGAGTATAACGATAAGCACAAGACTATTCTTTTGTATTTACGTGTTTACTGAAAAACCGCTGTAGATATATACATATACTAGTGGACCCCACAGACGTTGTCCTGAATGATATTTAAAGCGATTAGGATATTAAGCAAAGTATTAAAGTACCGACTGCAGTGCCATCTGCCGGGCTGATTTGTGAATCTAAACCATTCCCAGATCCCCTTGAACACACACAAAAAATTTCATCAAAATCGGTCCAGTCGTTTGAGAGAAGTTCAGTGACATAGGTACACACTCACAGAAGAATTATATATATAAAGATTGAAACCTTTATAAGGCTTTTATCATAAATTCAGTAAAAGACTCCCGTTTTAATATATTTATTATGACAAAATACTTAACAGTGACGTTTCGCGTTACAAGCTGGAGAATTAAAAGTTCCAAATAATTTTAAAATTGTGATAATTTAGCACGACTCAATTTGGTAAAGTAAATTTTCTGTAATTTTCGCGTGAAACACTACATATTTAGACTTTCATAATACAGAGTTACTTTGGGATTTGAAGGGTACTTCTAGTTAGACGAGTCTTTGCCAAAAAGGACACACAGATACCTAAACAGTAATTCTTCTTGACTTTCATGATATAATTGTAAATGTGTTTAAGTGTATAAGTGAAATAAAATTATTATTCTTATTAATACAGAATTACATAGTGTTAAATTAGAATAGGCTAACAAAGTAAAATACCTGGTGCTTAGACTGACCTCTGTTTAACCCGTATTTCAAGTTAATAAAGTTGAATATCGCCTGTTAGAGATAATAACAAAATTTTCTCTGTAATTGTTATCGAGACACTCGCGAGTGCAGCAGGGCCGTACGTCGAGGCCGCGCTGACGCATAGATAACCCAACCCTACAACCTTCGCCCTAAATGTATGGGAATAAAGACCTTATTACCTATCAACATGGGCTGGTTTTGCTTGAATAGCTGTAGGGTTGTCTATTTATGTATTTATAACGCTTGGAGGTAATAATTGGTCAAGTCATATGGGTATTGCAGTATTAAGACTTAACAAGGTTCAAATCTTAAGGATTTTGTACATTAATGCGTCAATTAAACTGCGATAAGGTTCCTTCTGCGTAGTGTTTTGTTTCTCCAAATTGTAAGTCGTAATATTTTCTATGAATTCTTTTATTTAAAACAATTGACGGCTTAGCGAATGGTTTTATCTGTAGCGATGACGTGTCCGCGCAGGCGCAGGTAGCTCGTAATGAATACGCGGAAAAGATCGCTGTCCTTGTTCCGCGAACCTAAAATGTAATTGTCCCTTTGTGCATGATCCGTTTACAAGGTTTCGGCGGTTTATGTGCCTTGGCCTATACACAATGGCCTTTGGAAGCGTAATTAGTGAGATGTAAAAATTGTATTTGTGCATTTCAATTTATTACTGTTTTTCTTTATTATAAAACTGCAGACTAATTTTATTATTATTATATACACTAGAAAGAGCAGTGTTGGCCTAGTGGCTTCAGCGTGCGACTCTCATCTCTGAAGTCATAGGTTCTATCCTGCTCATTTAACATTCACTCGAACATCGTGAGGAAACCGGTTTTAGACCCAAAAAGTCGACGGCGTGTGTCAGACACAGGAGGTTGATCACCTACTTGCCTATTAGATTGACAAATGATCATGAAACAGATACAGAAATCTGAGGCCCAGACCTAAAAAGGGTTGTTACGCCACCGATTGTTATTATTATAATACACAGAGGCTAGGTTTGTAGTATGGTTACTTTCTTTTTAATACTAATACTAGCTAAAATACAAGCCCAGCATTCGCAAGTACGTTGCCGGTCTTTTATGAAGTAGGACGTTGAAATGATATAGGGGAATGCGTAATTCTTCATGGCATTCTATGCATAGTTTCGGCTCAGTTTAAATCACTTTTAGCGAGTCTCTTGCCCGTTTGCCTATAAAAAAGTGCGTGCGTACTAAGTACACATGTCAGAAGTGAAACTTCTTTGGCAAACTATTTTTAAGTCTTGTTCATATTTATATTTTTTACAAATCTAAAACTTTAGATTTCCGAGACTTAGAGGAAGGGAAAAAGGAAGATATGTTAGGAATTAAATGAATTTCATTGTCATTAAAATATTAAAAGTGTCGAAAATTTATACAAATTAAAAAAGAAAATTTATTTATTTCCTCGATAATTCAAACACGTGGGATTTTAATTTACAATTCGTCATTTGAGATTTCAATAAATTATTTTGCATAAAATATAAAATAATAATAATTCATAAATACTCTTTACGAAATTTTTATTTTTTCAATTTATCAATTTATTTATTCAATCGGTTTCAATCGCTCTCTCTTTTCTTCGACAAAAACGCTGCACATCTTCGTGACGCTAATTATTATTATTGCGTTTTATCCGTAAAAATTTTACCCTCATGCGCCTAAAGAAGTTTCACTTCAAAAAGAATGAAAGGCAAGGCCATTATGCAGCTTGACTTATACAGACACGACGACATAAGAGTTTAGACGGTATTAGAAGTTGTACTGCCCACGCGCCGTTAACGCAAACAATGTGAAAGGAAATGAAAGATAGTTTAATGCAGCTGCTGATCCGCTGATCTTGGACTTACAATAGGCTTTAACGAAACGCAAAGTGTGTAAAAGAGTGTCTAAGAGAGTTTTAAAATTATTCTACAAAATGTTTCCTTATAGACAAGTTTTTATTTTTGGATGCCCTACACGTTTTCTTTTAAGCCTGTTTTGTCCGCACGGTTGGACAATAATTAAAAAAATATGTTCATTAAGACATTGACAGACACGCACAAATCACAAGAATTTGTGTATGTGTAATATACACCTATTCTTTATAATATTAGTATTTTAGATGTTAATTTAATAAATGAGATTTGAAGAGTTTCATATTCACTTCTCCCTTTCTCTCAGAGTGGTCCCATAATTATCGTGGTGAGGCTAGGTAGCTTTCAGAAAATCCCCCCACCTTGATCCTCTAATCCTACTCGCTGTGCCCCGTCTGTTACCCTAGGTCTCTTTGTGCAGAGAGTCAATCATCAATCAATATTAATATATTCAGTTATTATGAGTTAGGATACAACTGTATTAGGGATCCGTAGGGATCTTAATCCTCATTCTCTCAGATATTTAGTTATTTAGTGCAGCTTGCTACACATAGTACACAGATACACAGATACTTATTACGTATGAATTTACACCGTTAACGGTCCACTGGCTGGCAAGCTGTTCTATATATGTATTTAAATTATAATAATATATTTTTATATGTAGTCATTTTACTCAGGGATAATTTACAATTGTAATGGTGAAAGAATTTTAGAATCGGTCCAGTAGTTTTGTCAATACAAATCCTTCTTTATAAGTAAGAAGATGCATCAATTTATAATTTTGCACATACAATTTTATTTTATACAGTTAGAATTATAACGTTTTACGTTTTTCAATCTTTATATACGGTTAATGCCTTAATTTAACTATAAGACAAACTTACAAACAGCGTTCATTACAATAACATAATTATCCGAAACATCTTTCGCGTAACAATGCAATTCCTGTACCCTTGCAAGATAATATGTACTGTGAACGCATTTTTTACATTTCCTCATAGACAATAGAAGGGTCTACTCAATGTGGTTCACATTTGTCAAAATGTAAAAAGTAATAAAACTGTTTAAATATTAAGCGAGAGCTCGTAAAAGCCACGCAACAGGTCCGGGAGCTGGGAATGTTTGTTAATTTATTGTTGGAGTTACTATGACGTTTGAGTGCGAATATAAAGCGTGGCTATAGTCTGAACTGTGATTTGTCTAGGAAATTGTCTTTTTTAAAAACATAGATACCAAATTCGTTTTCAGTTTCAACTCTATTCTGTGTAAATAAGTAATACTCGTAAGCAAAGATATTTCTGCATCGCTTGTAATAATATTTTTTATAAGTACAAGTTGTGTATCTCGTTGTTGGCCTAAGGGCCTTTTCAGCTTATCTCGGGCTGTTTTAGCGAGCGTTGCTCGGCCGGTCTCCTGCGATAATCGTACCTTAGGTTGGGACGTCGCGGGTTGGTCAATCGCCAGAAGGGCAGGACGGAAGCTCACTGGAGTGAGTGAAGTACTAAGTAAAGAATAGGTTAAGTGAGAAGGTGATCTTTTAAGGCCTTTTGACTCGAACCAAACTCTTCATGAATGGCGAATTAAATCATCAATAACCACTATTTATACTTTTTTTTGATGCTAAGAGGATTTTATATTAAGAGGATGTAGTTATGTTATAGTTCCCATATCAGTGATCACTGACCGTTCCGCGTTCGAATCATTTTTCTTTCATACACTCGCTCCTACGAAAAATACCGTCAAAGAAACCACAATTTCTTAAAACTAAAATTCGTCGGCGTGTGTCATGTAGGTGACCTCTGACCCCCGAGAAGAAAAATCAAGCAACACAGATATAGGTATATATTCTTAGGTCATGACTTTCAGCAATCATTACAGATCAGTGATTTTAGTTATCGCTCAGAACATTTTATTACGTAGTTATTATTTAACGCGTTTTATCCTTTCGGTTTAAATTTACATTTGGGACTAGTTTGGCGTAATCACTTACGTGAAGCGATGTTTAGGGTAGGTGGTTCATTATTTGTTGGCAGTATGAGACAGAACTGTGACAGTTATGCGTCATGTAACATACAAAAAATATTAAAAGTCTAAACCTAGTATAATATCCGTTTTAATAGGCTGTTTGACAGTAAACTAAAGTATTATCGAGAATAATCTGTATAAAATATGGCGTAAAATAAAATGAAGAATTAATTTAAATAAATGATTTTTATACGTAAGTCATAGCATAGTTTGTTAATAATATGACTTCCCCTTAACTATAATAACAATTTGTGCAAGTTTGTCACGAATAAATACTGTGAAATAGTTTTTAAAATCCTGTCAAATAGCTTACTCTTATACGCTAAAACGAACCCGATCCGATTTAAGCGTAATATAGTTTTGATCAACTAAGCATAGATCATAAAGTTTTGTCTGAGTAGTACTTGGTTGCTACAAAATTGAAAATCATTCGACAACATAATTTCACCAAGCGTGCGTTTTCACGCAAAATATAGAAGCCCCAAACCAAAGACCTGCAAACAAAGGACGAGCGCTAGCGCGCACATTGTGACATTCCGGGAAATGGTGCCACACGAATTGGAGATTGCTCCATCTTGCTCACTGGTCTTAGGGTGATATTTAGAAAGGATTAACGTATTTCAGTAAGTCAAAAATGATGGAATTTATATCGGAGTCATAGTTTGTCTCCGTTCCTAAAACATAACTGTTGAAGAAAGCACGATAGATAACTTGTGATTCACCTATGATTTCTATATGTATGTATGTAAGCATCCTTATAGAAAACTTTTTAATTATAAATGTATTTCTTTACATACTTTGAAATAGTTTGCCATAATTGGTCATAGTTGGTCATAGTTGGTTATAGTTGAGTTAGTTGTCGATTCTGAATCTCGGTTACGCCTCTTAAACATAACTTTTGAAGAAATAAGGATATAATTTGTGATTCACCCATGATTTTAAATCATAAGCACTCTTTTTAATTATAAATATATTTCTTTACCGTATTGTCATTACATTACACTAATTCAATAATAGAAATCATTCAACATTTATTTAAAACTTATACTTTATACTGTAGAAAAAAAATAATTTTGATCCGACTTAAAAAAAGGAGGAGGTTTCTCAATTAAACGATTTGGATGATTCTTTTTTTGTTGCAAACAACATATCGCAAGGGTGGTGCCATGATAAGGAAACCAGGATCTGAGGAATTCTTCGAAAATATGTTCAAAAACTCTGATCTTCAGTGGGCCCATACAATCTTGTAGTCACTTCTTCACCTTCCACAGTTTTACATAGCAATACCGGGGCTCACCTGCCGCTAAATAATTTTGTCCACGTCTTGGGTCAACCCGTCCCAAAGGCGTAGAAACTCATTATCTAGCTTTAGATGTATCAACTATCAGACTGATTTAGTACTAATCTGTTACCCTGAAATGTGGATTACGCTAAAATCGCCTATCAACCATGATCCGTGTGACATTAAAGCGACCCTCCGTTTTATTCGCTATCTGCTTCTAAATATATAATTTTTAACAAAAAAACTGACTTTCGTTTTGAAATTTTTATACATTCAGTGTTTATAGAACCCCCTGTTCTATAAACAAACGGTTTGTTGTTTCGGCAAACGGCGATGGCCACTCTCAATGCCAGAAGGCTCGGGAATGCGTTGTCGGCCTTTTAAGAATTGGTGCGCTCTTTTCTAGAAGGAATCTAACGAACGGAGAACACGTTCGAACTGACAAAAAGGAAACTTAAATAAATTCTGTTTTAAACTTTGTGGTCTTCAATAACTAAACGGACGTTTATTTGTGCACGTTAATTTAACGAGAACTTTTGATTCCTACGAATACTATACGAAATATTTGTACTAAGCGATAAAACAAGAACTTACCTACTATGTAGCGTTGCCGCGAACTCCCCGTTGTAAATCATTATCGTAAAAACTAATTGAAAAGGACGATGCATCTTTTGTTATGGCTTACAGCTACGTGCTTAGCTTAAACAAGGGTTGCCTATTTAACAAAAGATGGTCGCGTTCCCGGAAAAAACGCGGGAACATTCATTACATTGATGTTAATACAGCCGCAGCATTTCCTCAAAACCCTTTTGAATGTCAGTAGAATCAAAATCTCTAATGGTGGTCAGAGAACGGTGTATGACATTTAATGATTAGTTAAGGAATGATTTAAGGAATCATAGGGCAGAAAAAGATCAGAATAGTATGTTTTAATGGTTTAAGTATGGATTAACGATTCTAACTGCTATTATAAGAATACTAGCTGCCCCGTCAAACGTTGTTCTCCCAATTAGGAAACATTTTTTTAGTTCAATAAAAATAACTATCTACTATAATAAAAAATAGGGGTTGATTGTAGAGGGGTGAAAATTAAGGGATGTATGTATTTTTGTATGTTGTATCATAGAAAAAAAACAAAAAACGTTGTTTAAAAAATAAAAATTCATCACCCTTAACATTTAGGGGGATGAAAAATAGATGTCAGGTTCGCAGACCTAACTAAAAAATTTCACGAAAATCGGTCGAGCCATTTCGGAGGAGTTTAATTACAAACACCCTGACACGAGAATTGTATATACGAGATTTATTATCCTTCCTTTGATAGACTTTGTTTAAGTTTTCGGATGCAACCACAATCTACTTCCGTTGTTGTGAGGATTCGTTTATCCTGCTGACGGTCAATCTTTATGATAAAATAAATAATTTTATAATCATTATGAGGGTTAAATGTGTGACTCAAGTAAGTAGTTTTGTCTAGAGGTCAAATTTATCGAGCCGAATTCTTCTAGAGCTTGTACTGAGTATGATTTCACTGCTTCAGACACATTTACAAAAGATTACATATTTATTTGTTCTTTATTCAAATTCAAAGTCAAAAATCATTTATTCATATAAGTAACACAATGTACACTTATGAACGTCAAAAACGAAATATACATTAAATACTTCTAATTTTAAATTTACTGCCAGTTCTCAAATCAAGCGCGTAGAACAGAACAGAAGAACTGGCAGTAAACTCTCCGCCACTCTTTTTAATCGCCAAACATTTTTAACAACCTATCCCTATTCATAAACGTACTATGGTCTCAAATAGATATTGAATATTTTACCCTTACACGTTGCGAATAAATATTTTAATATTTTAAATAATTCAGGCTTATGGTACGGTTCTGGATAAGGATACCGAAATGAGTTTATTTAACTAACCCGCGTGACTTTAAGGAAGGTTTACGGCTTATTACTAATTTATGTACTAATTATAAATAACTTTGTACGAAAATAAATCACATATAAACAAATAAGTATTTAATTATTAGGTAAATTAAATCATTTTCATATGAAACTATCTTTTGGAAGGGACAACTAGTCATTTATTTAAAAATATTTTTAATAATCTTTAATTCTATTTACACTGACTTTTAAAAGTGCCTTTTTAATAGGCCTAATTGAAATAAATGATTTGACTTTTTTACTATTTAAATCAAATTAATTGGACTTTATGATACAATATGTATTACCCTAAAGAATGCGTAAGTTACACCGGAAATTACTTGTTTTATACAATGTAAAAATTATATAAACATATAAATCTTGAATCGCTCTGTCTATTGAAAAACCGCAATTACTCGTAGATGATAAGTTATGACATACAAGAGTCATACTTAGGGTGATATTCAGATCGTTGACGTGTCACACACACGTCAAAAATGTTTTGGATTTTGACATACTCGTAAGTCACGCCTCTGAAGCCAACTGAAAGAAACAAGAAAAACATGTAATTAAAATACGAAATTGCAATGAAACACTTGCGTATGATATTTCTTGAATATCTCCTTTATATAGGCCTAGTAAAAACAAAGGAACACCACTTTTTCTACAGATAATGTAAGATCTTAAAAACTTTTTGTTAATGGAAGCCTAGTTTCAGCGTAGATGAAAATTATTCCTCGAACAAAAAGTAATCATTCGAGTTTCGATTAATGAGATCCTATTCGACCTCAACTATCGAGGAGGGCAGATCTTTTGTCGTATTTTCGATCGACTTTTGAAGTGATGTTTTGTTCTTTGGGCCTTCAAAACTAAACTTTTTTTTAATGTGTAAGATTTGGGAACACTTTTAAGTAAAAAAACCTGGTTCCCAGTTCTTTCATAATAAACTTAACACTTAATTATAACAAAGTTAATATATATATTTATTTATTAACAAATGCTTGCCAACGCTGGCCACACTCATACATTGGTACATAAGAAAAATGAAATACAAGGTTTAATGTGACAAGCACTTAAAATATAACAAATGTAATAATGTATAAAGTATCACTAGTTAAGATTTAGTAAACCAGCACTGAAGATGCGACTAAAATGCTGTGTACAGATGTAATTGGACTTCTGGTTCACAATTGTTAAGTTTGTAGTAACATTATGTATTCACTCAATTGGTTGTCGGTTTCTGTACCGATCATGTAAAAATAAAAAATAATTCGATTGAAACTTAAAGACAAACTTAAAAACGGTGTAATACGAAGCCGTACCTAAAATACTGTAACATATACAAAAGAGTGAAAATGGAAATGGGCCAGTCACATTGCCCGCATTTGTGAGGGCAGATTGGTCAAGAAGACCTTTACTTGGAATGGCCCAGAGGGAATAAGAAAGAGAGGACGGCCATCAGAAACTTTTGAAAATAACAGAATTGGAAAATTGACGCGAGGAACTTCGTCGGAGGTCGAGAACTAGTGTAAAACATATAAATGGACTTAGTGTAGTTTAGTGTAGTGTAGTACTCGAATAAATGCTACTTTTTTATATATTTAAATGTTATATCTGAAATAAAAGACTTTCATTATTATTATTATGATATTAATTCACTCATAAAAAAACGGCTCAAGTTCTTGGAGTATGCAAACGTAGGTTATGTAGTCAGATTCCGTCCCTTTCAATAAGGCTTCTAACAAAAGGGATACACTATAAGCTTTTTGTGTTCTTTACGGCGGAACTCGCGATTGCTAATTTGAGAGGCTTCGTAAGCAGCACTGTGTTGGAATCGCGTATGGTCCTATTCACGTGAGAATAATATAACATTTTAGCAAAAACTAAATTACTATATATTGAGATGATACTGAGACCTAACATGTAGTTACACATTCATACACATTACACTCACTCATTCTCTCACATGCACCCACATTGACCATACACTCACTCATGGACTCACGCGTCAAAAAAAGATATTGTAATTGAAAAAAACAAAAAAATATACTTTGTTATGGAGTTAACTATTATGTTTGCTAAGGAAGATAGAGGAACCGTGACACAGGTATTTTTACTTAAAAGGGTTCCCAAATCTTACACATGGAAATCCATTGTTTTAATTAATAAACACATTATAATTTTTTTTAATAATAATTACTGTTTATTGTATACTAACATAGTCATGTACACAGTCATAATAATTAATTCAGAATTTTCTGTTACGTATACGTTTATCAGGCTTTTTTCAAGGCAAGAAGACGTTCATATATGTAGTACTAATTACAAGGAATGCTTATATGCTATGATTGGTAGTTTTGATATGCTTTGGTTGTGAACTCACCACATGGCCGAGTGCCATGGAGGGTTGCTGCTTTTCCAGACTAGGTTCAGCCAGTCATTTTATGATTTGGCATTCTGATAAGGAGGGAGCTTGTAGTTTATTGTTTATCAGAATGCCAAATCGTAAAATGACTGCTTCACGACTGATTTGAGAGTTCGAAAAGTGAGTTACAGAATCGTAAGGCAGTATAAAAGTTTTTGTTTGAATTCTAAAAAAAATTATAATAATTATGTTTGAGTTTTACTCCATTATCCACAAATCAATGTTTGTCAAATAAATCAGACTTCATAAAGAAAACATGCTTTGACAGCTCGTGAAACTAGATTTCAGTTTGGTTGATGTTCTAAAATAGCCTTAATGTGTAGCACTGATTCAACTACTGACAATATCGTAAATAAATGTTTTTTTTCAACCAATTCGACTTAGAATCCTTCAAGATAATTGCCTACCATTCCTAAAAGGCCTGTTACGTCCCCTGTACTATAAAATATTAATCAGTCGTTTGTATGAAAATGTATAAAATAAGATCGCGTCGCGAATATTGCGCGAATAAGAATTGTATAGGAAATGAGGAATTTCTATACACGACTCGGTCACGGTGAATCATTGTAAATGTATGTAAACGTGACACAAGTATATAATCTCTTTAGAACTGTTTTCCCAATAGGTGATCATCTACTTGCCTACTATAAAAAATGATCACGAAAGACACAAATCTGAAGCCAAGACCAAGAGTTGTAGCGCCGCTGGATTTTTAGTTCTCGTAAGAGTAGAAGTTTTTTGGTTTTTCTGAATGTGGATACAGTGATAAGTTCGACTTCCGTATTGACAAACATAGAGAAGTCATGTCTTGTCCTAAATCTTACCTTTATTGAATTGTTATAAAACACGTTACTTCTATTCCAGAATGTTCGCAGGACGTTAAATAATTGTTACAAAAAGAGCCAACAATAATAATTTAAAAAAATGAAGGCCTAAAGTATTAAAACTAATTATTATACGTAGTCGGTCCCAAAGTTCTGTCATAAATGGAAATAATCATAAAAACAAAAGTACTGATCAGTTTTTAATGAGTGATATATCAATTCATAGTACATTAATTAAGGAATAGAAATAGCATAAACTTATTCGAAATGACCTCCCTTATTTTTAATACAGGCCCTTAGGCGCCGCGGCCAGTCGTCTATCGCAGCACGCACCATATTCATGTCGATTTCAGTGACTGAGTTTTTTAAAGACGACTGCAGACTCTCCAAATTTTTATGGGGTGTATCACAGACCTTCCTCTCTAAGACCTGCTAAAATTTATAGTCCAAAGGATTAAGGTCCGGACTGGAGGAAGGCCAATCCTCATGTCTAATTAAATCGATGTTTTGACGCTCAAACCAGGCTTTAGTGGTCTTGGCTTTGTATGCAGGCTCAGAGTACTGCTGGAACACGAAGTGATGTCCCGCAAATAGGGTGCTGGACAGGTCTTTGACAAGGCGATCCAAAACCGTCTCTCGGTACACTTTAGCTCTGGTTTTGACCCCCTTTTGCAAAAATGAACCTCAGTTAGCCCGTAATAGGACACTCCCAACCAGACCATTACTGATGATGGATGATGTCCATGTTGTACCCTTGGAACTTTATTTTTAGCTTCTTCAGAACTCCTAGCGTACACTGTATCAATCTGTTTATTGTACTTCTCTTCATTATCGAAATTTTTTTCGTCCGTAAAGAGGATATCACGGTGTCGGTTTTTCGCGTACCGCTTAAACAACACCCGCGATCTCTTAAGCCTTATTGCTTTTAGACGAGCATTAAGTAAGTTCCCACTTTTTTTTTGTATGCTCGTAGACCAAGATCTTCATTTAAAACCTTTTTTATTGTTTTCCTACTGACAACCATCTGCAAAGCCATCAACTTCTGTTTTCGGACAGAATTTCTTACTATCCGCGCTTTGATAGCTTTGATTACTGCTGGTGTTCTTGCGGAGCGTGGCCGGCCAGTTATTTTCTTGTCCTCAACACTGGAGACTTCAAGGTACCTATCAATAGTACCGTACACAAACCTAAGCGTTATATTAAAATTTTTGAGCAACTTGAAAATGGTACTCGGCGAGTGCCCACAGCGGTGCAACACAATAACAACTATTCGGTCTTCTTTCAATGTCCACTCCGTCGTGAAAACTTACTGAAAGTTATTGTTTTTTATTTTAAAACAATAGTCAAACATTCCAAAATAGAATGCAATAACTTTTTTATAAAATCCTGCTCGAAATATAGAAATAATGTGCCAGTGACAGAACTTTGGGACCAACTACGTATATATGAATAATACTAAAGTATTTAAAGTATACCTGGATGAGAAATGACACAATCCCAAAGCTCTTAATTACAGCATGAACAAGAGTCACTTGTACATTCGAGTCGCAATGTGTAAGCCAACAATCGTATAACTGGCGCGGACTGGATTATTCAGCCTATACAAATCCGAGTTGAAAGCGGAGACTAAAATACGCGAAACAGTAAAAATTGGTACAGTCGCGGAAAAAACCTTGGCGGCGGATAATTGTAGGTGGCTCGGTAAAGGTAGTCACTAGTCGGCGCGATAATGAGCGCGCAGGTACCGACGCAGATTATTATTACTGGATAGTGTATTTTTTTAGAAATGCTTGGGTTATTTTTAAATCGTTAAACTTGATTCACAATACATGTTTTCCAAAAGCGGGCCATAGACGGACTGCATGTTGCAGTCAAGACCGACTGCAATATGCGGTTTGCTCAGGAACTGCTCGAGCGGTCCGTGTATTGCGAATATAAATTTAGTATGGAAACTGCAGATTGCCGTGCGGCGACCGCATATTGCAGTCGGTCTTGACTGCAACATGCGGTCCGTCTATGGCCCGCTAAAGAGCTACAGAGAGAAATATGCTAAATATCAAGCAGGAACGAAGTTGAAACGCAGATATTAGAGGAGTAACAAATGTAACCGATGCTGTTAAACTGGCAAGTAGCCTAAAATGGAGGTGGGCCGGATACGTCACAAGTGCTAATGACAATCGGTGGAGTGAACGAGCCTTTCATGGGCATCCACTCGATGGGACGAGAGCGCGAGGGGCGTCCTCGCGTTGGTCCGACGACGATAATTTTACTTTTATTTGCACTCATTCTTTTCCTCGAACGCATAGGCCAATCGAGCGGAAGAGAAATAGATGCGGCGCAAGCGTACAATGAGCGTAACGGGACAATGAGTCATGCCTTTACGTGCGTGCATCCGGTGTTCATCGATTTATTAGACGTTATCACGTCAAAAGTTACGCAAACTTGTATGTAAGGAGCATAAGGAGGAGCATATGCTACTTGAAGGAGGATTTTTCTTGTTTAACATTTTGTAGCATGTCTTATGCTTAAACAAGAAAATATATATCACAATACATTCTAGTAACAATACATCGATGTTACATCACTAATGGCGACCGCGAGTCAGGCGATCGGCATGAGCCATTCGAGCGACTGGAGCAAGCCGCGCATGTAAATGAGTCGAGCTCGCATCCTGTCCGTGATTAACTGTACACGACTGTACTCGTTTCACTCAAATACACATGACATGTGTACGCGATTGTACTTGGCTTTTCGCTAATCCAAACAATCAAATAGTCGAGATTAATTAAAACGGTTTAAGCTGTTTGTTGCATAGTTAATGATTGTCACATACACAAGGGCAGGTTTGTTGTCTATTACCAATCTTTTTAAACAAGGAACGGCCTTCTGCTACAGATACACCGATGGGGCACGGTAGATACATTTCTGCGTCTGATTCATAGATAATTTTTCTTTTTTTAGTACTCTGTGTCCTCATGCTTTTTGCATATATCCAATACAAAAGCGTTACGGGGAAAAGTTTCGAGTACATATAAAAGTCAACAAAAAATGCAGTTTGAACACCTACTTCGGGTTTTCGAAAGTCGGTTAAAAAAAAAATTATTACGCCTAATTATTAGTATTTTTATACGTAATCATTGGCGATGTCAAGTTATAAAATAATAATAATTAAAATTATAATAAGATTGATTTTAACGCCACAACACTGGATCATTACATCGGGACATTTTTTTAATAATTAAATATCGCATCTTAATACTAGTATATGGTATTTTATCTCGTCGAAAATACAAACAATATTTTAGGATTATGTAATAGAACATTCTTTGAGCCAAGCGGTTTGAAACTAACACCGAGAGAACACGTTTGAATGAAAGGATTCCTAGAACAAAGCGATAAACATCTATAAATGAAGTTTTTACCTGGTACATAGCGACCGCTTGAACAAAAGATTTTTTTGGTCCGCGAAGGTCCTTGCTGCAGCCGGCAAGATGCACGTTGCAATTAGAATACAAGTCGCGGTTGGTAGGGTTGTCGATTACATTTAAATATTCCTAACGATATGTTTTAAATTGCTGAATCGAGCCTTTTATTTCAATGTTATGGCTGTTGCACACCATGTTTCTATAAAAGAAATATATAAATTGTCTCAGTAAATTTTTTTTTATAAAACTTTTAAGTACGTCAATACTTATTAATAACTTGGACGTATTTTAAGCTGAAAACGTAATTATACCGTCGTATCGTTCAGTATTCAATTAAATGAAATCCGTCGCCATAGCAAATAAAATAGTAATTAAAATTATGTGACAGCCCTGGCTTACAAAAGTATCTCGCGAAGTCGAGGGCCGAATCGCGGATACTCGTGGGAATGGCAAGGGTTGCCGGAAGCGCCGAATTCAGCGGCTCTCACGATGTCGCGGCTCGATCAGTGACAATTGTAATGCATTTATTGCAAATAAAACTTGAAGGATTTAAGCGTGGTTCCATTATTTAGTTAACTATTGAATGCTTCAATCTGTCCCTGAATCCGTGAATGTATATTAATGTGTACTCGCGAAAACCAAGTTACTCGTTTATTGGATTTTTTTTAATGTAATAAAACGGACAGGAGGCTCACCTGATGTTAAGTGATACTGCCGTCCATGGACACTATCAATTCCAGATGGCTTGCGAGTGCGTTGCCGGCCTTATAAAAATTGGTACGCTTCTTGAATAACCCTAAGTTGAATTGGTTTGTAAATACTTTAGTTGGCAGCTGGTTCCACATAGTGGTGGTGCGCGACAAAAAAGTGCCTTAAGAAACGCTCAGTTGTGGAACGACGGACCTCGAGGTTATACGGATGGTATTTTCAATTCTGCCTTGACATCCGATGATGAATATCAGCTGCAGGTAGTCCGAACAACTCCTCTGAACTCTCACCATGGTAAATCCGGTAGAAGATGCAGAGAGAACATCTCTACGCCAAGGCAAATTTTAAACACAAACAACTATATATGTTATATTATGTTTAAAAAAGCATAATATGTTTATGCAAATAAGATTACACATATACATCGACGTTTTGAGTGCTTGGCAGTCGTGGTCAGCGAGAAACTGCCATATTGACAGAAAACAATGCCATCATGCTGCAAAATTGATGTAAATAAAGAAATAATCTAATATATAAAATTCTCGTGTCGCGGTGTTTGTGATTAAACTCCTCCGAAACGTCTCGACCGATTCTCATGAAAT
Source organism: Pieris macdunnoughi (assembly GCA_905332375.1). NCBI lineage: Eukaryota > Metazoa > Arthropoda > Insecta > Lepidoptera > Pieridae > Pieris > Pieris macdunnoughi. The sequence goes on along the minus strand of CAJOBZ010000022.1, from coordinate 2,629,336 downwards.
TTTGTGTGCATATTGGGTATGTCTGAGAATCGGACATCATCTATTTTTCATCCCCCTAAATGTTAAGGGTAGTCCACCCCTAAATATTTTTTTTAATTTTTACATAAATATTATTTTTTTTATGATACAGCATTAAAAAATACATACAACCCCTAATTTTCATCCCTCTACGAACAACCCCTATTTTTTATTATAAATGATATACATGGCAAAACGACGTTTGCCGGATCAGCTAGATCATATAAGTTTTGTCTAAAACTAGTAAAGTTGTATTACTGTTATAACTGTCATTAGCAAGAGGGCGTGGTGACGTAAATACCAATGGTATTTATAAGATTCCCAGTCCTAATAACAATAAGTATGACTTCTAAGTTCAATACTCTTCATACCACAAAGGCCACCGCAACTGATAAATAAGAAATTTCTACCTGAACCCTTCTTACTTGTTTACAATGTTATTGTGTGAATCATGCGCATTATGTAAAGCCTTATCAGTACAGGCTCTTATCAGTTGCTATCGTGAGCTGCAGGTTTTGTAAGATTGTATATCGATGGACTAGCATTCTCAAAATCGTTTTAAAACAAAGCTGTTTTTATGAATTTTCTTATTGTAATGATTAATGACGACTCATTGGCCTAGTTAGTACCCCTGACTGCGAATCCATGGGTCCCGGGTTCGATCCCCGACTGAGACGAACATCGATGTGATGAGCATTTGGTGTTGTGCTTAGGTCTTGGGTGTTTAAATATGTATTTATATGTCTATCTATCTATAATATGTATGTATATCCGTTGCCTAGTACCCATAACACAAGCTTCACCAGCTTAGCATGGGACTAGGTCAATTGCTGTGAATTGTCTTTAAAAAAAAAAACTATTCTATATATTGTAATGCGCAGGTATAACGTGTTAGTATATAAATCGAATAAACAGTAAAGTAAAGTAAGTAACGTAAGTGAAGTAATTACTTACTTTAGTAAAGTAAGAAACGATAGATACACAACGAAATCGATTTTCTCCGGAATTCAAAGTAATTTATCCTCTACCTATTATGATAGGTTAAATGAAAGCTTATGTTTTTTATATTATTTGTAATGCGTTTATTACACAACCTTTTCCTCGTATTACAAGTTTACAAGGTCCCTCTATACATTCCTGTATCATAATACTGCACAGGAATTCAGGACTATATCGTAAAAAGAAACTTCTAGATGTATGACGCATGCCAAGATTTCATTACATTACGACGTTTGAATTATTTTATTTTATTTATTATATACTCGATACGATTTCCCCACCGTCCGGCACCGATTGGTCGCACAATCCGACGCTTTGCTACACGCCTTGAAGCAACTGGCTCAACATTGGCTAGACCTAAGTCTGGGAGACGAAGAACAGGCCGTTCAGCTGAAAATGGGGAAATCATCGACGAAATTTACGTTGTGTTTTTATCACTGATGAATTATTCCGTAAGAACATTGACATGATTATTCCATGTTCTTGGGGAGTAACACGGATGTATTTTACTTTTGTTCACTACACAATTTCAACAACAGAATGACAGGAAATGTCACATTAAAAAAATAAACAAATTTTCTTTAGTGCCAGTACTTTTGCGCCACCCAGTACAATATTACACGAACCAAAACACAACAAGCTAAAGAATTACATAATAAAATAAATTAACTAACTTCTATAGGCACTAACGAATAGTAGAACTTTCGTCAGTTCACTGAACGGACAATAAAAAAGGTCCGTTAACCTGTCATTCGTTAACTAATGTAATACAGCGAATATGCCCACTATGTTATAGTATGTATATATTATCAATTGGTTCGATGTTGTCCGCATGTCGTAAGGTTGGCACCGCTTTTCATACTTTTGTGTGTACGTCAATTTGTTTGTTCTAATTTTTCGGTAAAAAAAAAAATCTTTGCATTATGAATAGGAACCCATTTTCTGATCAAATCTCTAATGCCTTCTCTAACGCGTATACCTGAAGTTGTCGCGTCCGCGATCTTATTACCAGCGAAAAAAAGGGAAAAGAAATCGCCGGCTTGGCGCGGCCTCCGAGATTTATGGGCAACCGGCGCCGGGGGGCTGTCGGTCAATACAACGTGTAGAATCGGAAATGACAGCATTGTTTTCATCTTTTTGCCTATGATGGGTTTATCCGAAAGGCATTGGTGAAATTTGAAACAGATGTTTATGGTTAGAATTTATGATGTTAGTACGTCAGCCACTTAGTCACGAAGTGTTCGATATTTGAAAATTGCTTTACAAATATTCTATAGTCTAGCTCCATATTTTTGTTTGTGTGAGTTAAAATATAACAAATCACGAATTTTTTTGATGGATAGAAATAATTAATCGATATCCGTTGAATTTTGCTTACTTATGTTTACTAATGTTTTTGTAGTAAAGCAATATTATGTGTTTTACTATATTGTGTTTTATTAATATAATTCGTGCTGAAAATTTCTGCCCATGCATTTTCCTAGTTTTTGTCCTAGAATAGAAATGACAAAGATATTGCGATATGTGAACCAAGATTGTTTTTTTATATTGTTAAAACATGTCCAGAGCAGTTTGCAGGAAGTCTGATGCGGGTTCTACCGATCCCCAATACTCGGGTACTCGGGGAATATTGATTATCCGTACTATTAATAGGCCGTGTCCCTCGCGTTCAGCTCATTGCCTTTCCGGCCGTTTCGCTAATTGCCTCGCTTTGGGATCGCCGACGCCGCGTCACGCGTCGGCGTCGTTGAAAGGTATTCGGAAATGGTCTTATGTACGATGAGCATATACTCGTTAATATGAGAGAAATACTTAAGATAAAGCTTTATCCATAAACAATGATAACTCTCTATAAACAAGCCATGCTTGCAATCGTTATTCAGCTCTTTTGTTTGGCTTTTGTGTATGTGGGAGTAGTGTTGGCCTAGTGGCTTCAGCGTGCAACTCTCATCCTTGAGGTCGTAGGTTCGATCCACAGCTGTGCACCAATGGAATTTCCTTTTGTGCGCATTTAACATTCGAATGGTGAAGGATTGCCGTAAACCCGAAAATCGACGGCGTGTGTCAGGCACAGGAGGCTGATCACATACTTGCTTATTAGATTGACAAATGATCATGAAACAGATAAAGAAATCTGTGGCCCAGAGTTAAAAAATAATTAATTTTATAACTGTATATGAGTATTTTTAATAGTTAAAACACTTAAGACTATAAAGGACGCGTAGGAATAATTAAATGATATTCCAAAACTATATTTTCACTGAATGTGTATGAATAACCACAATTTGACGTATCAGCTCACGAGAATAGATATTTGTGTCGCTACGCGTCATTCGCGAATGGCGCTTTGACCTCGCGTATTTACCGGGAGCGTTTACCCGTGTATGCGCTTGCGACAGTGCCGCGTGCGCAACGTGACGAACGATTTATTGCTCGCAATATACGCAGCATCATTTACGTGAATAAATATGTATGTGTTCGTTAGAGATAACTGAGTTTATTGAACGAATATTGCAAATGACATAGAAATTGGTTTTGCGTATTTTTGGGGGCAACGGGCAGGAGGCTTACCTGATGTTAAGCGATACCTCTGTCCATGGACACTCCCAATGCCAGAGGGCTCTCGAGTGCGATGCCTATATTAAACGTCCTAATTTTGATACGACTCTATTATAGTATTTTTTTTATAATATACAAGAAATCAACTAAAAACAACATGCTTCTTTTTTGTGTTGTGTAACTGTTGGTAATTGCTGTATTTTTATCTAATAAGTCTTCTGTTTCTTGCTTGCTAATGTTTTTTTTTACTATTCAAATGTTATGTTTAAAGAACATTATTTCTCATTACAATTTACAAAAAAATATATTTTTATTTACATGAGAAACTTAATATAATATACGAGCGACATACGCGTCGCCATCAGCTATCCTAATTTGAGTCTATTAGGCTCATTTCAATATGTATCTTTAATACCATTTTGAATTGATTAAACACGCTAATATAACCCGAATTTTAGAGGGTAATTGATTAAATAATTGCACACCCTCATACTCAATAGACTTCTTTAAATAATTTGTACGCGGCTTCGGCAAGATAAGCAAACTCGCTCGACGAGTATTTCGTTTGTTTAAATGATAAGCTACTATGGAGAGAGTTATTTTTTTTAAAATTAAGATACAGGTGCTAAAAACAAATAGTTGTTTAATCGTCATAATTTCGGTTTCTTGATAGATTTTATTAGTATTAATGTACAATTAATAAAGCGTAATGTATTATTGACTTAGTATATTTTCCCATTTAAGAGAATTTTGTAATGGTCTAAATGAGAAATAAATCTTTAATCGGAACTGTGATGGAACTCACCAGATATGTTCTACATAATTATATCATTTTTACAATTATAATTAACCGTAACACCCTACTTTGCGGAAACTATTGCGGCTAGCCGAACTATTAATGGGTTTTTGGTATGAAAGTTGAGCAGTGTTGGCCTAGTGGCTTCAGCATGCGACTCTCATCCTTGAAGTCGTCGGTTCGATCCCCGGCTCTGCACCAATGGACTTTCTTTCTATGTGCGCATTTAACATTCGCTCGAACGGTGAAGGAAAACATCGTGGGGAAACCGGCTTGCTTTCGACCCAAAAAAGTCGACAGCGTTTCTCAAGCACAGGAGGCAAATAACCTACTTGCCTATTAGATTGACAAATGATCATTAAACAGATACAGAAATCTGAGGCCAGACCCAAAAAAGGTTGTAGCGTTGTTTTCCGGTATGAAAGCGGCTGTTTACAATAATTCTAAGTTTTAATGTTTATGAAAGATTAACTTTATTTAAAATCTTTTTTACAAACACGTGATTGACAGTATTCAGTGAATACAGATTTAAACCAATCAACCACTTCATTTGCGTAATTAACAGTCCTGAAATAGACCGCTTGCGGCGTGGGTCACTCGCGTCGATGTATTGCAAAAATAAAGGAACCGAGATCGATATTTGCTATATTTGTCTGGTGATGCATTCATTAGTTATACGTAAGGCGTCTTCAGTACAACTCTAGTCCAAATCGTCCAACATTTGTTGGTTCAACGACATATCTAGAAAAGGTAATTATAATACTTTATTATAAGCAACAACACTTTGGTTAGTAGTAGTTGAGAATCGGACAACATCTATTTTTCATCCCCCTAAATGTTAAGGGTAGTCCACCTATTTTTTTAAATTTTAGATAAATTATTTATTTTTTTTTTTTATATACAACTAAAATACATACTCTAATACTCTACGTCAACCCCTATTTTTTATTATAAATGATATACATGGCAAAATGACGTTTGCCGGATCAGCTACCTAGTCTAATATATAAAATTCTAGTGTCACGGTGTTTGTAATTAAACTCCTCCGAAATGGCTCGACCGATTTTCGTGAAATTTTGTGTGCATATCGGTTAGGTCATAGAATTGGACAACATATATTTGTCATCCTTCTAAATGTTAAGGGTGATCCATAGCTAATTTTTTTTTTATGATACAGTATACAAAAATATATAAAACCCATAGTTTTACCCTCTTTGATCAACCCCATATTTTTTATTTGTTAATTAAAAACTTATTACTTGAACTCTGAGGTTTATATAGAGAAAAAATCACAGAACAACCTAAAAAGTTTTCATTCCGAAAAACCGAACAGTCTTTGGGGTAGAATAGCAAAATGTTCCATGTTAGTATATACTAAAAAGGCAGGCTAAGTAAAATCACATGAAGGAGAAACGAAGTTCGCGGGGGCAGCTAGTAGTAAACATATTTATAGTAAAAAGTAGAACGGGGACTTTGGTAATGGACATTTAAATATTACCTTCTGAAATATCAGCTACATTACGAAAAAACATCTATTTATACCGAATCAACAGCCTATAAAGTAAACCCTAAAAAAGGTAAGCAATTGAATCGTGATGGTTATGTGCGGATTGGTAACACACAGTTTTTAAAATATATATTACCGTTGTTATTCACGCAAGAGAAGTGTTAGTTGCGGATAATAAAAATCTATAACTGCCGAATCAACAGCCTTTATAGTAAACCCTAAAAAAGGTAAGCAATTGAATCGTGATGGTTATGTGCGGATTGGTAACACACAGTTTTTAAAATATATATTACCGTTGTTATTCAGCAAGAGAAGTGTTAGTTGCGGATAATAAAAATCTATAACTGCCGAATCAACAGCCTTTATAGTAAACCCTAAAAGGTAAGCAATTGAATGTGTGGTTTGTGGATTGGTAACACACAGTTTTTAAAATATATATTACCGTTGTTATTCACGCAAGAGAAGTGTTAGTTGCGGATAATAAAAATCTATAACTGCCGAATCAACAGCCTTTATAGTAAACCCTAAGAAAGGTAAGCAGTGTTTATGATGGTGGATTGGTGGTACACAGTTTCTAAAATATGTATTCCTTTCACGGTAAGAGCAAGTGTTAGTTGCGCACAATATCTACATGACCTCAGAGGTACTTTATTGCCTACTACTAGATTCCGTACTACTAGTCCCTAGTATTCGTATTGACATAGACATAGACATAACATTTATTACTAACAAAAACACACACACATAAACACACAAAATAACAATAATCAAAGAAAAAAATAAAATAAAAAATATAATGAGATATACAGAAAAAAAAAATCCCCTTTCCCATTCGGTTCGTTTCAACTTTCAAGTGACTAATGCGTGTGTGCTGTGGCTGTAATTGGCCCTGGTTCAGCATTATGCTGAGGAGCAGAATGTTCCACAGCTGGCCATTCTGCCAGAGACCACATGAGCTAGTTTGCGCCTCAGTCGCAAACAAAGGAAGAAAAGGAATTAATAATACTTAGTAGAAAAAAATGATAATAATATTAGTAAAAGCTAGCAGTGTAAGTAATGAAGTCTTGTGTAAAGGTGTATAGCAAATAAAATATTAATGAATTTATAAGCTGCAAATGCTAAGGCGCATCTAATGGTAACGCGAAAAAGTAATAATAATATTGTGTGTCGACATTCCGCGCGAACTATGCCTTCATAAAAACAATCAGTTCAATACCACCGTTTTAGCTAAAGTAGTCTCTCCTTCACAGCATAAATACAAATTGACCGAAAGAGAAGAACGAGTTAAAGTGGGTTAGACTTTGGTATGTCAAAATCTAGATTGTACATTTCTTAAGCTTTTCACGGTCCTTATGGTTTAATTATTATCAAACTTGTAGAGACCACATCAAGGGAAACTAGTTCTAATAACTTCAAGATGAATTAGATAAAATTAAAATAGTAAAAAATATTTCAAACACATTAAGTAACTAATAGGGCATAGACATATGCCGATATTGCCCGTAAGCAGTAGTTACGGACCTCAGCTGAAAATTTAGCCCATACAGCATTTGCACGTGTGCAAAGTAGATTTCACGACACGCATACTAATGGAGCTGCCCGTGGAAACCGCAAAACGTTTAATATGGTAACAAAAAGCAGAGAGAATCGCATGATTTATGGCTTTATACGGCTAGGGTTGGCCACTTTGTGATATTAATTGAATCTTATGTAAATAAAAACATTGTTGTTCACGTTTTAACGATGGTTGTAAGCTTATAATTGTCTTTGATCAGGACATCTTGTTCAAGACATCTTTCTACTAATAACTTGTAAAGAATTTCTACTGATGTTAAATGCGTAGCCAGACAAATAATTTAGTATTCCTAATTCTCGTTAGAAACTAATTATTCTGTTTAAAAGCTTTGAAACATTTTAGAAGCATACGAAGTTCATGTGTAAATATAAAAATCTATACACAACCCTATGTGAAACAATAAATCGTGGTGGTTGCTATTTTAATGGCGCTAAATCGCTAATAGATCCTCGACTTTTATGTAATAGATATTTTTGTATCATTTGACAGTTTCTCTTTTTATTTACGTATAATTCAAAACTTAACTAAAAAAGCAGGAAGCTTCTAAAAATACTTTTGCAGTTGGACCCGTATCCAGAGTTTATACCAAAACTCATTATAAACTTTTCATCGGCATTGGCGTAATAAATGTATTTAAAATCGAAAGTTCTTGAAAATAATAGTTTGAGAATCTGTAAGTAAAATTTGCATAATAGTTTAATAATGTCAGTAAAACACTCCGCCTCAAGGGTATTTAAGTTTTTTAAATAGCGCGATGTATTTTACATACTGTTTAGGTAATACACAGTTATCCATACTCCTCCCGCGAGCCGCAGCTACCTGTCCGTAAGTTAGTTACCGTTAGTTGGGTCGACCGAACAATTTGCCCCAAAACCCCCGCCCCCGGCTAAGAACGACCTCCAAACTGATTCCCAGAACGAACCTTTGTTCTACTTGAATATTTAATATGGACCTTTGCGGAAATTATCAAATAAATCCACTCTATCGTCAGATAATATTAAATACCTGAAGATAGTTTTATAGCTTGGGGACTTAATGGAGCGAAGAATATGGCATATGGTATTTATAATACAAACCATATTGGTTTTCAAATGATTTAGATTATATTATTCTGAAAAAAATTTAAAAATAGGGTAGTCGTAACGTTTGCATCGAGTCCACAAAAAAAAATCAATTAAATATAGTTAATGGTAAAAATATACTATAAAAAGTAATAATTAAACAATATCAGCGGAATATCTATCCCTGGAAAAGATAGTTACTTTGTGGACAACGGAATAAATACAAAAAATCTACTTTTCAAAAGTGTTATTGTGTTGGTGACTAAAAAAAACGTGAACAATAAAATATAAGCAAGTGAAGTGAGAAAGAAAAATTTGCTTAACTTTCTACGTGGTTATTTTGTATCTACGACCGTGTTGCTTAAACATAATACCAAATAAAGTTCGAGGTAAATACGTAGAAATTACTGTAAAGAGCATTTATTGCAGTGACATTTGTACTGTCACATTATTGAAGGAGCATTTGTTACTGTGCAATTTCGGAATTCTTTATATTTCCTATACTATAATTTTTTAACAACACAAAATGGATGGTCAATTTCAACTTTTATTTGACAAAGTGAAAAATGAAATGCAAAAACAAACCACGGAGCTACAAACTTCTATAACTAACAAAATAATGGAGAGAATGGATGAAAAATTACAACCTATCATAGCAGAAAATAAAATCCTAAAAATAAAATTAGAAAACGTCGAGAAAGACCTGGAAACCTTAAAAAGAGCTAAGAAACAAAATAATTTAATAGTTTTTGGTATAAAAGAGGACGAAAACTCTAACCTAGAACTACTACAAAAAGTGAAAAAAGTTCTTAAAACCGACTTAAGCATAAATATTGAAGATCACGATGTGAATAACATCTATCGCATTGGAAAAGCAGGTGATAAGTCAAGACCTACCTTGGTATCTTTCGTGAATGAATGGAAAAAGAACGAAATAATGAAAATGAAGAAAAATCTTAAAGATGTATACATTTCAGAAGATTATACTAAGGAAGTGCTGGAGAAAAGGAAAACACTGCAGCCACAACTTATAGAGGAGAGAAAGAAAGGAAATATCGCATACTTAAAATTCGATAAAATAATAATAAAAGGAAAAAGCAATACAATCAATGGAAAACGGAGAAGAGAAACATCAACATCACCAGAAAATAATAATCAACCAAGGAAACAACAAACCTTCATGCCATCGAACGCCAACAGATTAAATGCTTTTGATTTAATGCGAACTAGAAGCAATTCCCTCCCCTCAAACTCATTAGATAATAAGCAATAACAATTGAATATCGGTAAACGGAAAACACGACATACCTATAACATAAACAACACAAGTACAAAACACCACGCTCCCCCAAGCCGACTGGTCATCGTGGGGGAAAATGACCACGACCCTCTAAAGGTTAAAAATAACGTCAACGTCAATACTCACACTAAAAAGAAAACGAATGATATTCAAATAGCAACCATCAACTGTCGATCTCTTAGAACACCCGAAAAACTTGAAGAACTTGAACTAGCTATACAAGAAATAAAATGGGATATTATAGGGATCAGCGAAATGAGAAGATTTGGAGAACATATAGAAGACCATGGAAAGTATATATTATATCATAAAGGAGAGACGCCGGGTATGTATGGAATAGGATTCATGATTAAAAGACATCTTATAAACAAAATTGAAGAAATAAGGGGAATAACTGAACGTATCGCAATTCTTAACATTAAACTTAATATAGAAAAAGAAGAAGATTGGTCCATTATCCAGGCGTATTCACCGACGGAATCTATCAAAAAGGAAGACATAACAAAAATCGAGAAATTTTACGAAGACCTCCAAAATACAATTGAAACTGCATATAAAAACGTCATAATAATGGGAGATTTTAATGGCCAAATCGGTACACAAAATATCGGAGAAGAACTTAGTATAGGAAGCTACGGGTTTGGAACTAGAAGCAAAAATGGAACAAGGTTAGTAAATTTTTCATTACAAAACAGACTAAGTATCCTAAATAGCTTTTATAAAAAGAAATTAAGAAATAAATGGACATGGATCTCACCGAACGGCCTTTATAAGAACGAAATCGACTTTATTATGACTAACAATAGAAAAATATTCAAAGATGTGTCGGTCATACATAACTTAAATTTTAATACAGACCATAGAATGGTTCGAGCTACACTGACAGGGATACGCCCTAAGAAAACAAGACGATTTCATAATAAATACGCAGTTATTCAATACAAAGGCGAACCAGAAGTCCTACTTAATAATTTACAAATATCAATGGACAGTAAAGAAGGCGTATCAATACAAGAAAAATACAACAAACTACTAAACCAACTAAAAACTATACCTAGAAAAGTAAACACAAACAGCAAGAAGAAAGTCTCACTCAAAAGTAAACAACTACTACTGAAACGTAAGGAACTACTACAAGAAAAGAAAACTAAAGACAACCGTCGAAAAATCGCAGAAATAAGCAAAAGTATAAGCAAAGAACTACGGAACGAAAGAAAAACGAAACGATCTAATACTATGAAGAATTATATAGAAAAAACCGGAGGAATAAAAAAGGCACTGAAAGAACTAAATCGAAAAAAGGATTGGATACTAAATATAAAAAAGAAGGATGGTAAAATTACAGAGAAGAGACCCGAGATACTAAAAGCTGCTACAGAATTTTATCGAAATTTATATCAAAGTCAAAAGTTGGGACAAGTGGTAAGAGAATATGATGCAACTACCGATGAAGAGGAAATACCTGAAATACTAAACGAAGAAACCATAAAAGCAATTAGTACACAAAAGAATGATAAAGCTCCAGGATCAGACCTCATAACAAATGAAATACTGAAAATTACATCACCAGTAATTGGTCCGATGCTTACAAATATATTTAACGAAATTATTAAAACGGAAAATATTCCAGACGATTGGACTAAATCTACAATTATATTACTACACAAAAAAGGTGACAAAGGAGATATATCAAATTACAGGCCCATAAGCTTAATGTCTAATATTTATAAGGTATTTTCTAAAATTATACTATTGAGGATTACAAATATTCTTGAAGAGAATCAGCCCAAAGAACAAGCTGGATTCCGTCGAAATTTTTCAACCATAGATCATATACACACCCTTAGACAAATATTACAAAAATATAAAGAATACAACAAAAGCTACTACCTAGGGTTTGTCGATTTCAATAAAGCATTCGACACACTAGAACACGGATATATCTGGGATGCACTAAAAATACAGGGTGTACAAACAAAATACATACGATTACTTCGTAATGTATACACCAAGAGTACTGCGCAAGTTAAGTTAGAAACTATAGGCGAAGAATTCCCTATCATGAGAGGTGTACGCCAAGGAGACCCTATCTCACCCAAATTATTTTCTGCCGTTTTGGAAATAATATTTAGGAACCTAGTCTGGACAAATGAGGGACTAAACATAAACGGTGAAAACTTGAGCCACCTACGCTTTGCAGACGACTTAATAATATTCTCGGAAAATTCAAGATCACTAGAAATGATGCTGCAACAGCTAGCAGATGTAAGTGACAAAGCTGGACTATCGATGAATTTAAATAAAACAAAAATCATGACAAACTCATCACAAACAGACACGATAAAAGTAAACAATGAGCAAATAGAGTACGTACAGGAATATGTATACTTAGGACAGCTAATATCTACTGAAGGCTGCATGGAAAAAGAGATTGAAAGAAGAGTTACCAATACTTGGAAAAGATATTGGTCACTCAGTGAAGTGATGAAGAACAAAGATATGCCTAGGAAAGAAAAGAGGAAGGTATTTAATATGTGCATTCTACCATGTTTACTATACGGGTGCCAAACTTGGGCATTGACAGAACATCTAGCAAATAAAATTAAAGTTTGTCAAAACAGCATAGAAAGAAGTACAATAGGTGTCAAAAGAAAAGACCGAGAAAAATTAATAGACATCAAAAGTAAAACCAAGTTTAAGAATGCATACACAACATACAAACAGCTGAAGTGGAGGTGGACAGGGCATATGATGAGAGAAAAGCAAGAAAAATGGACAAAACTTATCACAGAATGGTACCCTTTAGACGGAAAGAGACATAGAGGAAGACAGGCTAAGAGATGGGAGGATGACGTTAAGAAAATAGCGGGTTCAACATGGACTCGCACCGCAAAAATGAGAAAAGACTGGAGAGCTTTAGAGGAGGCCTTTGTCGGAAGACAAGTTGTATCCGAACTACCGTTTGCCGATAGTCAATAAATATTAAAAATTGTTAGTATATTAGTTAAACTCTAGTTAATAGTCAAAATGTGTTTGTTTAGATAGTAGTCATAAGTAATTTTAGGCACACGAAACTACTCTGTGTAAAACTTGTTAACAACAATAAAGGCTTTTTATTTTTATTTTATTATTTATTTTATTCTGAAAAAATAAGCGTCAATATTATCACTCAAAACAAAAGAAACCCAATTTCGATATAGTAGTTCTTTTAAAGCTGCAAACTTGGAATCATGTGGAGAACTCTTGGAATGAAGGTGACTATTGGTAAATAGTAAATATAAGCCAATTCCACGCACACTCCACGTGTCAAATGCGAGTTATTTTTGTCTCGTCATAAGTGAAATAGGTGAATCACACATGCGCTGAGCTACAAATTATCAGCCCTCATAAATCTTTATTGGTTCATCGTCGTTAATCATGTTATGCTTTTTTATTTGCAGATTGTCATTAAGAGATATATATGGTGATATATTATTGTGATTATTTCGTTAATATTTTTAAGATTTGGTTCAAAAGAAATTTAGCCACGGAGTTTTTTCTAAATCTATTTATTTGTGATTAAAATAAATATTGCATCGACTATTTGTCTTAAATTGATTATTTTATTTATTATATACTTAATATACAAGTATATAATTATATCTATATATATGAATGATTAACCTTATTTAACTTTTAAACCTATTTTAGTAATTTTTATATATAAAAAACTAAGAATTAGCGTTAATAAGCTATCGGGCTTCATACCTCAAATGAAAAGATATTCTTTTTCTTAAATAAGTATTAAAGTTGCTGTCAAGTTTGTATATAATTATTACCCATGTAACGTTTTAGGATACTTCCTATTTAATTAATTTTACTTCTTTCTGTTTCTATTATAGCGATGTGTCTTTCCTAAAAAATAAAGTTTGGCAAACAGTTGTCTATGACTATGACCTATGTTAATTCCAGCAATATTTAAGCTTTCCAAAAAAATTTAAGAGATTATTTTATATTATTATATCGTCCTTTTCACACGTTAATCAAACTACAATATTGTTTACAATTTCACCGTTATTCTTGATATGGTTTGAAATGTGACTTAAAAAGTATTTTAACTCCCTAGAGTACCATGTTCTGTGCCAAGTTTCCGGATTGAAGGTATGCGTTTTGAAAGCAAATTTTGTTGAGTGGTGTAAGCGCAGACGCAGGGTCCGTGAGTCACCGGCGACTCCCACGCTGCAGTAATGGCTTCCCTAATACAGAGGGCGATCGCCCCTCCGGCCTCCGCATAATTGTATGCTGAGTGACCGCGTGAGGTATTGTGATGTGCCCTGGATGTATTGTATGTTAATAATAGGCAGAGCTTTTAAGGGTGCTGGTAGGAAGCACAGTATCAATACAAATACTGTCTATTTGTTCTGCCCTTTTGAAAACTCAGTTTCAAAGTTCTGCGGACAAATCTTTCAATTGTTAAGGTTTGTTTATTTATCGATTTTGCTATTTCAATTTGTTCAGGGTTTGTTATTTCAATATAACCAATTTAAATAACTTTTTTCAATTAATTTAAATACATCTAAATCTTCTACTTAATTGTTTACAGGATGTGATGATCGATGACAATTTGACGTAGGTAGTTCGCGTTTGTCTCAGGATTTTAGCCAATAACAATTTGGTATACTTTTTTCTAGTATTACTCATTTGTTTTTTGATATACAGTGAGCACTTACTTGAAGATGCTTAGGAAAATTGTCTTGAATTAGTGGTATTTAAATGTTAAGTGAAAAATCTTATGCCACAAGCAGGAGATTGTTAGTAAATCGGTAGCGTTTTTTTTTGTTATACAAGTGAAAGAATCGAGCGATTTTATAACAAGGTTTTGTCAGATTTTAAATAATAGAGATTTACAAATTAAAAATATGTCTAGAGGTAACGAGAAAATTAAAAGACATTTTATGGATTTATATGATAACAAATAAAAAAAAATAAGTTTACTCGACAGCGCAGTTGCTGAGCATAATAATGGAGGATGTAAGTTCTTCCACAATTATAACCATAAAGTGACCTGATTGACCACAACTGAGAGAAAATTATTACACTTTTTTTATAGTGCCATCTGCTTTCGAAGGTTGGTGATAATCATGGCTAGGTACTTTTATTTTGGATGCCGCGCTTCTGATCAATGAGCTTTGACCAAACTATTGTCTAAGATTTTTCAACCAGAGTGCATCTGCGGCCAGGTTATCTTCTATCTGTCACCTTGTATGATTGTCGAGACGTGTTCGAAATACTAAAGTTTATGTTTCTTAACCGTCATAAACTCTTATAAATTATTATATTATACTTATAAAACCACATATATAGAAAATCCCACACAATACATTTATATGTAGGAAGAAAATATTTTATATTTTTTATTTTATGTCCTGGCATTTACAACCTAGAAGAAAATAAAAGACAGTCGTTATAATGAAACTATACTCAGACTGTTGTTTAAACGCTGTCAAAGTATAATAAATCTCACATGGATACGACATAGGTTGATTCTCGTGTCTTACGTCAAAGTTCGCGCAAATGAACGCGGAACGTGGAACTGCGCCTACGCATACTGAATACAACTAGTTACATGTTATGAATTTGGGTTTTGTTTTCTATTTTTAGGTATTAGGTATGGTCTATATAAAATGTTGTTTACACGATTAGTCAGATTTTATATTAGGTTGCCTTAATCTACCGAAAAGTGACATGTTTTGTTGACAATTGATAGGAAAAATAACGCTTTTGCCATTATTACTTCATTTTTAATTACCAATTAATTATACAAAGCTGAAATGTACATTCTCAAACCAGTGTAAGTTATATTTATTAATAAAGTGTTATTATTATCATTTATAATAATAACACTATTTACATCACAATAAAGTGGAGTTATTAAACTTTATCAATATTGATCATATATTTCTGCAATTTTAGATAAATTATTTTTATTTACTTCGAACACTTTCTTTACCTAATACCTATAACGAAAACAGCAACATTAAATAAATCGCGTTCCGTTTTACGCGTAATTTGTTTACGTGTATATAAACATATTCTTGTTCACCTTTTAACAAATAAAGTCTAATCTGAAAGATGTATCACGACAATAAATATCACATCTCTACAACCGTTTAAAATGTGTTATCCTTTTGTAACAACATCTCACTTAACTGCTGAATAGCACCCTTCACTGCAATAACAACTTTAGTGGTAATAAAATAAAGTCCAATTCAGTTCACAACAATAACTATGATGATATTAACAACACGCCAAAGAAAGACCATTGTAAAATGACCTTTCAGCCCCCGTGTTTCATTTGAACAGTTGAGTTAAGTTGAATTGTGTAGAGTTCAAGTGTGGTTGGTCGATTTATTGAGTCGTGCCGGAAAGTTTTGCAGATATTGAAACGAATGGCGCCACCTGTTGAGTTCTTCGCAAGTTTGTTAATGGCCGTATCTATTTGCTGAATTGTGCGGCTTCACTTTGCCTGTGTATTTAAATGCGTAGCGGGTTACGTCCGTTCATTTGGCAAGGGAATTAACTTGGTATCATTATGAGCTCTATAAAATACTTTTATTTATTAACTCTTTCTACTGAGCCTTAGGTTGATTTGAGCTGTTAAGTAGGTCTCTCGTAGGTCAAAAACGTATTCAATTTTGACATAGTCACAGTTCGTCACAGTCTCTATAATGGCAGCTTGTATATTATTTAACCGTAACCTTCAAATAGTTTTTTATATAAATAAATTTAGAAATAAACAGGTACACTACAGAAGAAAAAAAATCAAACAATATATTTGTTATATCCTTGAACAGTTTAATAGTTTAGAAACGAATTACAAAATTATATACAAACATGACAGCAGAACGGTAACATAAGTGAACAAAATAATATTTAGGTGATAACATATATGGAGACGACCAAAACACTATTTAGATACAAATGTGGGTTAGTAATTGTATTAATCTATTGTTAAATTATGATTCTGTGAATAGGAATCCATTATTAACCAATAGTCTGGGAGTCAGTTGGTAAGAAGTGACCAGCCTTCTACTACTGCTACAGTAATCGGTGACGAGGTTTTCAGATTTAAACATGTTATAGTTTCGTTTTATTAGAATTTTCGTTTGCATTTCGTTATAAAACAGTCATAAATTCAAAATCCTTTTTCCCGCAGTGCGCACAATTCGTCGGTACTTACTATCAACATTTGTGGAAAACTTTTCCGATTAGAATCACGATATTGGGTGATTTAAAATATGTTTGCGATAGCTTTTATTTGCTTAAGTTATTCAGAAAGTTAAATTCATATTATTTTTAATGAACTTCGACACAAGAAAACGATTCCGGCCCATTCATGTTTATTCAAAAGCTAATCCCGTAATCCAGCAAAATTGTGAAGTGTTCATACAAGCCATCGAACGTTCTAGATCGGTCCGAGTGAAATTAGACCGTCGGACGTGCGTTCCTTTGTGCGCCATTTAATTTGGTGACGTAACGGAGAGCAACGCAAGCAAAGGGGAGCTTATTACGCTCACTGGCGCTTTACGAGCGTAGCGAGCGAGCGCTTTTTTGTCCGCGTTTGCCGCCCGCCGCCCGCCCGCCTTCTGTCCATTCCGCCCCCCGCGATGTCACGCGCGACTCGAGATGGGGTGGCAGTCGCCAGGATCAGCGTGTGTTCAGGGCTGACACAATTAAATAGTGATTTAATGTTTTGCTCTAAACTTATTACTACGGTGACGCAGTGACCCAAAGTAACTTTTGGCCTCTGAAACCACAGAACAGCGTTTTTTTAAAACTTATAATCTACGATTTTTGAAGTTATACTTATTTTGGGGCGTTAGGGACAAATTATAAGAGTACATTTTTACGATTGTCATTTTCACACTGTCACAAAAAACCTGAAGTTAGCTATAGTTTTTTCTATTGTTAGTGTCGTTTTTTCTACAAATATAGAATAAGGCGAAAGATAATTTTTTTTAAAGATTTTTATCTTGTTACGCCAAATTATAATTTCTAACGCGTGTACATAAGTACACAGACGTTTTTTTTACTGAATCTAAAATAGTCCTTAGTCGATTAGCCTTCTCAAACATGGACTGGCGATTGGCTGGTTAAGTCAATATGAGAGATGTAAAAATAGAAAATTTATATTTTTAGAGAGTAAAATGTTTTAATACTTTAAATTATTTCTTTAACATTGCTACAACTACAATAATGCGGAATTATTGTTAGTAACCATCCTACAAACCTTTTTTTGACATCTTCTATTCCTTAAAAAGTTTTCTAAAATAGATTTTATCTATATTCGTTTGTCAACCCTAAGGTTGAAGCATCGTAGTCTTCATTGTAATACCGCCGGAGGCCGCGTCTCGTTGCCATAACAACCACCCTCTACCTGCCTTCATTAATATGTACCGGACTGGACTGGACACTGTCTTGATATCGAACTCGCAAATCGACAACTGAAAATTTTATTAAGCTACGAATTAGGATCAGTGCTACTACCGTTCTGATTAAAATCGATTATTTATCCTACTGACAAAAGAATGGTGCTGATACTATTTTTAGTTATACACTACGGTAGGTACTCCTTAGGCTTTAATAATGCAGTTTCTTTTTTTCAATGTTATAACAATCTCTTTTGTTGTATGTACATATACATTGATGGCCAAATAAACTCTTTTTCCAAACAAAAAACAGTCACCTAAAGATGACGTATTAAAGTGGATTTCAGTTAGTTAAATGAAATGTAATTGTCTGTGGTAGTCTGTATACTTATAATTGTATAAATTAATACGCGTAACTTCATTAATAAAAAACAATCTTGTGTTTACCAACCACTTCTTATAATTTGGCCGTGTACGGTTTTAAAGAACTCATCGAAATTAATAAAAAATTGCCAGAATTCGCTTCACGTGTATTATTTTACACGATTATTTATGTTAAAAAAATTAAATTTAACTCAAATCGATTTTAGAGCGTAAATTTCTTTAGGTGCTATTATTTTTGTAACTATAACTTCTACTATGTATTTAATTTATACTATTTAACTTGTATGTGCCAGCTAAGGCTTTGGTGAAACATAGCTAGCTATATTGACCATTGAATCTAGGTCGTACGGCGAACCTATCGAAGCGTTTTCCCAGAATTACCTAGGTCCGGGCGAGAGCACTAACTACCTAGTGCTAGATATATATACGTGTATAGTAGACACTTGTGAAATTCTCAGAGATAGATATATCATAGAATGCTTTACAAAGTTTGATTTGGTAGAGAAGCATATTACCTATATGTTGCTATGCTAAAGTAAATTATTATATCCTATCCTCCTCAATCGTGACTTTTGTAATTCTTGTATTTCTTATTCTTTTGTATTGTCAATCATGAATCCGTGAGATTAGCTTTTAATTTTTAGTTTATTTTATTATTATTTTTTTGTACAATGTTAGATTGTTTGGAAATTGTAAAAAAATTTTAGTGTTACTTGTGATTTTGTTTTTGTTGATGTGGTTATACGTATTACACTTCTGGCACTTTACCGTTAATAATTTTGTTTAGTTTTTTCCTTTCTAGGGTCGCCTGCAAGAGATCGCTTGATAGCGATAAGGCCTCCCGTTGCATTCCTTATAATAAACTTTGGATAAACAATAATCCCTCCTAGTAACACGGTTGATTGGTTCCGCGTTGTACGAGTATTCTCGCATTACGCGCATGACCCCATATAACGCGTTATGTATAAATGATTGACGTTTAACGTATCTCGTTAAAGGGGGTTTAAATCAAATCTAAAAATGCTTTAAATCATTACAAATGTCACAGTACAGACGTGTGCAAACCCCGCGTTTTATGGGGGAATACCCGTGTTATACGAGGGACTGAAATCACGTAATATGAAAATGCGTTTAAGACTACCGTGTATAAGGTAGGGGGTTTACTAAATAATCGTTTGAAAATCACAATAGAGGATCCATATCAAAAGTTATTATAAAAGACATCAACGATCGTGACTGCTCGTAATCAAATATTTTTATAGGCACGAGATTTAATACGATTTTAAAGTCACTTTCATAGTATGTTTGAAATATTTGTTCAGTTTGAAATATTGTAAATATAAACTAAGATTATAAATTCTATACTATGAAACATACTAGGATGAAACAGGACTAAATCGAAATAATTATATAACAATAAGACAGGATAAATCTTTAACTTTAATTTGTATTTTATGATCAATATATCTCTTAATCATTTTGTTTCCTGGCAAACACAAAGCAAGCATCGACAGATACATAATACAAATAAGTAACGACTCGTTACTTTTAGACCGGGACGGCAATAATTAGTGAAAGGCAGTGTGAAGTAAACTGAGCAGTGAGCACACATGTAGCGATTGTCGCCGAGGTCGCCCGCACATCTGCGCGTCGCATCTGCCGCGGAATGCGCGCGCGCATGCCTGCCCATAGTTGTTGATAAGCCATGCGCATTCTGAGAATTGAAAAAAGTAGTTATTTTAATCTAATGTGAGGCTACATTTATAGGCATAGAAAACTGTTACAAAAAGTGTTTATTAGTAATAAAATACATACATATTTATTACCAAGCAATTTGTTTATGTATAAATTGTAATAAAGTATTTTCAATACAGCATAGAAACGTGCTGATTATAGATACTATATTTCACCAAAGTGAACGATAAGAAGAAAAAAATTCAAAAAGCATATTTAAACAATAACTTTGATAAAAAATGGGCCCAAATCAGCTTTATGTTTGTGTCATTAGCAACACATACACATATATGATTAACGTAATCTTCAGTCGTTTGTTAAGTAACATTTAAGTTATATATTAGTCCACTATAAATATTGAAAATAACATGTTGTGAACGGGTTAAGAAATTCGGTGCCGGCGTGGGCAGACTATCCGCTCACCGCGAGATCCTTTTTTGTCCTCATTTGACTGTCCGTAAAAGCCTATGTATAAATAGACATCAAAGAGAATCGTTATTCACATTACAATGAACACATGGTATTTGAAAATATGGAGGTATTGGTTCATCGTATCAGAATAATAACATATGTTTAATCATATTCTTGCTTCATTGAGTAATCCTTAATTAATTATTTTAATAGGCCTTTGAACACATCCTTTCTACAAAGTATTAAAACTGTCTATTGTGTGATTTTTTGAAGAAAAAAAAAACGGCATTGTAACTTCGCATTTGAATTCAAAGTCAAAATCATTTAGGTAATCTTATAAATGTCAATAAAAAAATCGGTTGTCTGTAAAGTCGGTTTACTGACGATAGTTGAACGTGACAACGTCATAAGAAAATACTGATGGATCGGTTGCATTTTTCATAAGAAAATTTTAATTTTATTTGTTTGATAGATATTTTGTATGGATATAGAGGAGGTAAATGGAAATCACAATTGAATTGATCAAGTTACATTTATTTGAACGCATAAATACAATCATGTCAATTTTAAATGGAACGCCTCAGAGCGAGGTAACGCCGCATGAGTCATGTTTTTTCGTGAATTAATGAGAATTATAAGACGTTGTTACGTCCAAAAAATACATATTAAATGCTAAATGCTTTTAATTTTACTGCCAGTTGTCTAATACTAAGCCAGCTCGGTTTAATTCTTTAATTTTCCCTGTACTTTTGGGTAGTTAGAAGACGCTGGAATAGTTTTAATTATACATAAATTCATCCACCCTTCTTCAACAGTAGAATGTACATTTCGATGCAAAAATAACCAAACATCATAACTAAACTTTAATCGCGTTTCGTCATCGGACATCAAAGCAGAATACGAAATTCCACCCGTATTACCGCGACGTCCGTCGTTCTACAACTGAGCGTTATTTAAGGCTGTTTTTGGACCACCACTCTCTTTGTCAGTACTAGTACGTGAGATCAAATCCCAACTGCGCTTTTTTTTCTTTCCAAATGCGCAATTAACCGTTGTTGTACGGTGAAAACACGATGAAGAAATCGGCCTTTAATTAAAAAATCTAAAAGTGGAAAATTCAGACACATAAATGAGTATGCTACGCGAGCAATATTAAAAATCATATCAAAATTTATTCACTTAATGTAAACCTATTATTATAACAGGTTTATAGAACCTTCTTGTGATAACAAGTAAGGGTCAGTATATCATATTGTGATTTTAACTTGTTTTCTTGTTCCAACTGGCCGCTACGCCCCAGAAACCTGAAACTTAAAACAACTTTATTTTACTGTAAGATTTTGTAGAACGAAAACAAATATATAAAAAAAAGACGAAAAAGGTTTTATATCATAAAAATCGAAGATTTAAATTATCGCTCCTTGCATTCTAAGCAGAACCTTGCTCTCTTGTTAGGATTACTTCAAAGCCTTTTATTAGCTTAAACAGTGTATACCTTTTCGCACAGTATGAAGTGCGTTCCATTCTCAAACTTTCTAGTTCACTGCAGTAATAACATTGAAACTGTATCTAAGCGCTATCGAGTATATAGTACATAGATGTCCGGTCCAGTAGGTTCGGGCAAGTGCTTGGAGTAGATTCGGCGGCAATTATTGTCCGTCAGCAAGGCGGGGGTGGGTAGTGGGTTGAGGGGGGGTAAGATGGCCACCGTAATTAATTGGCGCGACGCGAGGGGCCGACCGCGCCGCGTCTCTACCGCGGTATTGCGCGTTTGTTGTGACCATAATGAATAGAGGATTTAGGATGGTCTACGATTTTCAATTCGACAATTGTATACAGAAATATTTAGTTTTTTGGGTGGTGATATACTATTTTTTGTATAGTTGAGAAGGACTATTATAATCTCTAGGAAATAGGTGGGCTATTAGTAATAAATGTCTATGTCTAAGTATTTTGCTATTAATATCAATTGTTTCATAATTTTGCAGATCAATTGCTATTGAGCATGAAATTTCGACCTTAATTAGCATATTACACTATCTTATCTTGTTAATTGAAACTTTACAAAGGCATATAAAATAATAATATTTCTACTGTATAGAATGAAACGGGTTTTCAATGAAACAAAGTAAGAAAAACGTAACTTTTATTATGAGTGAGTATATTATTAGATTAATTAGTATTTTGAAAATAAAAATCATGGGCCACCTACAGCTGTCGACCAGCGATCCAACCGTAAACGTCTCACCCACACGCCGCGAGCGCCCGCTTGCCATTCGCCTCGCTACACATCTACTATAATATCCACGAACAACGACCATCGTAGTCAGAACCCTCAGCTTGCATCAAAAACCTTGACAACCACGCAAAACTTAAAGGCAACTGAGGAAAACGTAGTTCAGGATAGACTGGCCAGCAACCAATACCGCACTATACCGACGTTCAGTATAATTAGAGCTCTGACCGCGAAGTTATTTAGACCCTCTCAGGTCTCAGTTTCGTGATAGTTCGGGAGGAGGAGCGGGTCTTGTTAGGTTGGGCAGCGGGTCATACGTTGCACGGGTGTGAGTGAGTGTTAGTGCCAGTGGACCTCGGTTCGTTTAAGCGTAAATTCTGTTGCGTAAGTTAGAAAAGACGTCTGCTACTCGA
The DNA here is from genome assembly GCA_905332375.1 of Pieris macdunnoughi. Classification (NCBI taxonomy): domain Eukaryota; kingdom Metazoa; phylum Arthropoda; class Insecta; order Lepidoptera; family Pieridae; genus Pieris; species Pieris macdunnoughi. The sequence goes on along the minus strand of CAJOBZ010000022.1, from coordinate 2,605,934 downwards.
GAATCGAGATAGGTCGCTCCGAGATGGAAGGCCCGGGGCCAAAAAACTTACAGTCACCGGGTTACGGTACTCTCGTAATAGAAAACATCTTCAATAAATTTATTTGCTATTTTGTTTGGCTTGTTAAGATCGCTTCATGCAAATTGAGTGATTGCGTTTCAGAACGATAAATATTAAGATTAGCTATTTTATTATTCATCAATATCCACAAACACATCTCGCATAACTAAACAAATTTGGATGCAATTTTGTCACGCAACCATGCTTGATATACGCGAAATGTTAGGTTTAGAGTAATTTTTGATTTATCAAAAAATCTACGCAACGATAGTACAGCGGTAAGAGAGAGTAGAGAATTTATTGTTCATTACTTAGTATAAAACAAAGTCGCTGTCCGGCTACTTGGATCTTTTAATCACCGCTTTTTACATAGTCGCGCGGACTAAAGCTATCATACGTGAGCGATGTTCACTTGCACTCCCTTCAAACAATTATATCAAAAAACTTATCAAATAAAAATGTAGTTTTAGTACACGTGCTATTAATATTCGTCTTTATAAACGGTTTAAATAATGTAGTAATCCTCATAAAGACTAGATTCTATAACAATTGTTTAATTGGACCATGGATATTATAAAGAACAATATAATAATAAAAGTAACATTGGGAATTAAAAAAAACAAATTGTACTAGTCTTTATACAAGTTTGTCCACAACTTGGCCCTTCATCGGTTAGTAGTGAACTGACAAAAGGTTCAATGTCACTTCATGTAAATGCGAGAGCAAAGTATAATGAAATACAAAATTACATGCGATCGCGATGTATGTATATAGCAAACGGACATTACATTAATACAGTACTTATGTAACTATTTCAATCTATTGAGGCTGGATTTAATAACGCGCGTCAAGTTTTTGGTTTTTCTGGTTTTAATTAATTAATAATATGATAAATAATCTAAACAATTATTTTTTTATTTATTTACTTATTACACAATCTTAAGACTCTTAATTACAATGTTAATTTTTACTATGATTATTTTTACACTATTTTTTTTCTTGCGTCTGAGGCTAACTAACTGTTGTGGCCTCTAGCAGAATGACCAGCGCCGTGGAACACGTCTACTTCACAGCATAATGCTGAGCCAGGGCCAGTTACCACACACACACATTACACACTTAAAATGTACCTTATTCCTTAAAATAAAATTGTTATTTTTCTTTCTCTTTTGTGATAATAATAGTATATTATTATTTTGATGTTTTCTGTGTGTGTGTTTCATTAGTAATAAATGTTATGTCTATATCTATGTCTAAGTATTTAAGTAATCTGTAGTGGTAGCTTAATTTGTTAAATAAATAAAAAAGTTTTATTAATTCAATTCTATAGATAAAAAAGTGCTCAGTTAGGCGTCGATTACCTTAAGGTTGTGCAGTCGAAGACAGTCCGGAAGCCTATTCCAGTCAACCACCACTCAGTTTGGGAGAAAGTTCTTCAGGGAATTTGTATTAAATTGAGTGGTCTTCAGTTTTTAAGAACTCAAATGCGTGTTCTCACTTAAAATAAAGCTTCTCTATTCCTGGAACATAGTGGCCAGTAAGGATTTTGTAGGTTTCAATGAGATTTACTCTTAATCGCCTATTTCCTAAATCAGTAAGATCAAGTGCTTTCAGGCGCTCATTATAAGGTTTGTTCCTAAGAGCTTTGAGCATTTTCGGGGATTTTCTTTGAAGCCTTTCAAGCAATTAATATCTATGCCTAACGGAGTTTTCGCAACTAGTTTAACAGATTCGTAGTAGATTTTAGTAGATTCTAAAACTGACTCGACTTATCGCCAATATGTATTCAATAGTCAATAATTTAGTGCGTTGCATAATATCTGCGCCGTTGTTACGTCAAGTCAACGCGGTCATTACACAGCTATCTCTAGGCTTCGCGCTTGAATGCCTGTCCGGATGCCTAGACGAATACGATATCGAAAACTGGTCCCCGAATTGTTACTTCGTATGGAGATTAGTTCTGGCGCCGTGTATATAGTATCAGTATTTAAAACTAAGCAAGACCCACAGGGGGCAATTTGATTGTTAAGGCTATACAAAAATTGTTAAATTATTTGAAATTGGAATTTCAGTTTTGTTTACTTTAGTCTGTTTCGTTAACTTCCTAGTATTTTTTCCTACAACCTATAATTGAGATTTCTTATTTGAATAATTAATATTGTATTATACATAATATAACAACAAAAAAGGTTTGGAAACACTAGTTTATTCGACGAATGGAAACCAAAGTATATAAACAGAAGCGGCTATATAATTTTAACATTTTTAAATGTCGAAATTATCCGCGTTTTATGATAAGGTTATATTAAGTTCTGGCTCAAGTTGTAAATAAATAAAGTTTTTAATTACAGTACAACATAACATAGCCACAAAGTTGACAAATAGTTAGAAAAAGAAGAAACTTCTTTAACGAATATAAACGCGAATTAATTACATAATTTCCATAACGCGACGTCCCTCGCTGACAACGATTGACAATTTTTTCTTAAAATTTGAAAAAAGGTTTTATTTAAACTTTACTCGCGTAAACCAAAGACAATAAACTAAAATTCTTGCATGTCTAGTACTAAACTAGACTTTCCGGTTACACTCAAACAAAAAACCTTTATCTATACGAAACTGTCGGGTTTGATATATCAGATCTTTCTTTGTTCAATGGAGGTCGCAAATCACAAAACTATATGAAACCTAACATGGGGGCTTCACGACTAAGCAATCGTTTTTACTCTCATACATGAGTGACGTCAAGGGCCCCCGGTCTCAGCCTGAACCTTTAAAAGTTCGGAAGGCACTGTTAGCCAGCACGGGGCCCCAGCTATATAAGGTACGCCACTGGCTCAAAGGTAGTTTAGTATAAAAGTTATTCGTAGATGGTGATAGTACATAAAAAGAGCTCCGTTAGTGCTGAGCTGTCCTTACTGTAGAGTCGCGCTCGCAGATAAGGTGCCAAGTGCTAAAATAGTTCCAACCTAACCTCTACCATTGTTTTCTCGTATAAACTTAACTTCCAATACGAATCTTCATAGTTATAGGAGTATTTGTTAGTAATTGATTAGATTCACGAAGCATGTACCCATATTGGTATTAATAATTTTTAACAGCTTAAAAAATTAGAATATTTATGAAACATCATGAATTTGACATCAATCAATCATGAAATTTAAATCATTATTTTATCAGAAAACATTTTTTTGTATAATATGTTTATAAATGTGTATATATTTTAAGCGTTTTTGGCATTTATTTATTTATTAGAAATCCACAGCTTAAATTACACTATATACGCAATACTTAATTCTAGAATATTCTATACATTAATAAATTTTAAAGTTAATAATGTGCAAGTGTGCGTGTATATATGTCAAGGCCTTTTGAGACTTTCTAAATCTCTTGTTATGCGTGAACAACAACATAATATCTTTGTAATATAATTTTGTAATTTGTATTTGTAATATAATAACTGATGAGAAATAAATTAAAAAGTGAGATAACCATTATATCTAGAGATATAATATAATAATATACAATTATTATAAAGGAAAGATTTTTAGATATATTCATTATTTAACAAGCGGCCTCAAAAAAAATACAATCATCCGAATGATTGTATTTTTTTTTTAATATGTTGGATATATATACATAATGATACTTAGGGATACATAATGTGAATGCTAATGGTGAAATAATTTTTAAAGTAGCGTTTTTGAGTTCAAATATACATCAATTAGTAACTTCTCTTTATAACATTAGTTATAAGTTACACTATCATTGTTTGAACACATCAAAAATCACGATAAAACCTACAAAAACCAATGGAAAATTCGTAAACGAATTTCAATTCACGAAACATTCAGATAGATATCTCTGAATTTGTTAGCGCATTTCAGAATATTATGTCATCGCAGTGATTGTAGGTGTCGCTACTAAACAAAAATTACAATATGTAAGATATTTTTGATTTCGTGTTTCTCATCGAGAACCAGTGGTACCGCGCAGTTTCCTCATTACGAGTCGAATTCTTGCCGGTCCGCCCGCGCCATAAACCCGACTCTAGCGCCGAATGTGAAACGACACTCGTTTGTAGACGCCCGCTTTGATGGCTCTTTACCAGACGGGTGGTATACGGTATTTATGATAATATAGATGAAAAGGCTAATCACCATATAACCTCTAAGCTCTCAGGCTGATTGCGGACCTTAGCCTTCAATGTTTTGCAAATTTAACTGCACATACTAAACTAGTAAAATTTTTATGGTCACGTGACCGAGAAAAATTTCATCGTCATCTGCACAAAAAGCAACAAGGGCATGTGAGACGCAACTCTCTCCAGGCACTCTGTTACTCAAAGATCCGCGAGAGCTATACCCTTGAGTACGATACGACCGCTTCAAAGAGGCCCTCGTCGCTTCCGGTCTTCCAAGACCTCAGCGGTATATCCAAATGTCGTCGACCAAGTGTGGACTACATAGGTGGCAGAAGACTGGCGAACATTCCATTCTCCCCTCCATTTCCCATACTTCGCACGCTGCAAAATAATTGTGGGTAGATATTATTCGTACTCTTATGTGCGACTATTAATTCGTTCTCAACGGCATTAGGTTATTTTATTGCCAGTTCTTCTCTTCCATTCTACGCCCTTGATTTGAGAACTGGCAGTAAATGTAAAATTAGAAGCATTTCATATATATTACATTTTTGACGTTCATAAGTGTACATTTTGTTACCTATATGAATAAATGATTTTTGAATTTTGAATTTTTTCCTACTATATTAATAAGACATTATCTCTAATAGTTCTCCCGACCAATCCAGCCTTTGTAAAATATAGGTATACATTACCACTGTTTTTGTTGAATTCGAGAGCACAGTAACAATGCTAAATAAGAAAGCTTGAAACTTGAATGTTATGTTTTTATGTAAATTGTGAAATGTTGAGCTTGTAAGATCCTGGGGTTAGCCGGAGGACATTGGTTGAGCGAAAGCGATTAACATTATTGCGCCAAGTTGTAAAACATAGTATTGCCGTAACAATATGCATTTAAAAAATTATAATTGTAACAGTAAAGTATTTTTTCTTCAAACTGTATATGTTTTTCTCTTCCAATATTTGTTAATTGACACTAACTGTGACGTGATTTTTTTTTAATTAAAGAGTTCTTCGAAACATCTTTGTTCGTTACCAATAACTTTTCTCTTGATATCGGATATTTGATAGTTATATATATGCGTATATATATATCTTGGGCTCGATCTCCTACTCGCTGGACCGATCAAGTAAAGACCTTTCTTCTTACTTATCTTACCATCACCCAGGCGCAAGGGCTAACTGAACTTCGCCACCTTCATTTCTGAAGGATATCTTTAAAAACTAATATTAGGAATCGCTATGCTACCCGCTACCGCTTATCCCAAGCCTTTAGTGTCCCTTGGCAGGCGGCGGTGTAATCACACGGCACGACGACTCGTAATGATAAATGCGACACCTCGCTGATGTATAGAAGTCACGGACATTTGCATATCACGACCATTTACCACCACTCGTTCTCCGTCCGTCTAGTTCTCCACTTAAGTGGATTTTGTTTAACTGGATCTTCGATTCGAATCGAGATTTTTTTCTCTGTGAACGACCGACGGAATTGGGGCGCGTTGAATGCCGAAAAGACAAAAGTTAAAAAAAATCCAAAGTTCGATCTTCCAATTTCAAAAAATAATTCATTTGGTTTCACCTATAACTTGGAACCTTTTATCTCAGTACGATACAGAAATCCCGACTCTCGGGGGGGTCTTCTCTGGGAGATACGACCTCCTACTGTTAAAACAACGAGTATACTCTAAGGCCGGCAATGCACACAAAATGCCCATGCGCTGCGATTACTGACCATGTTGGGCGTCCCGTAAGGCTCGTTTTAAAAAAAAAAAACAAAATTCCTAAATCACCAAGGTATTGTAAACAAGGAGGTTAATATTATATTCCTTCCTACGGTAGGTTTGTGACAAGTCTTTTCCTTATGCTCTTTGCATATCCTTAATCAATTACGGCCGGTGGCTGTCAAACGAAACACGGGGGGAGGTTGGGGAGGGTCGTGTTATCGAACCGCGATACCTGTCCCTTCAAGGGGAGATGGGGACCCGCGTCAATCGTGACAAGCCATCTTCGATCCGGCTTCTGTTTGTACGCATTGAAACAATGGCATTCAATGTGTGGTTAAAACTTGTTATAATAAACGTATAGGTAATATAGTACTGTGCGTTCAGGGATCCTTTCTTTGAATTACAAGATTCCTTCAATGCCTGTGAGTTCTACGTAATTTATGCAAGTTGTGGATTATATACCATTTTCTTAAGCACTGTATACTTTTCTTATGTACTTCTTCTTAATTATTTTTTTCCTAAAAGTTTTACAATGAAAACTCTTTCGTTGCACATATTGCAGCATATATCTAAACTATTTCGTATTGTATTTACATCTTTAACCACGCGAACAGTTAAAGTTTTTTTATAAAAATAGGCGGCAACAGGACAGCCATAAAACGCAGCCATCCCATTGGTAATGTTAGCGGATGCGTTGCCGGCCTTTGAGATAGGATTTTTATTTAAATAGGTTTAACTAAATGATAAACGTTTATTTTTACGACTAAACCGTCGCCTGTGCAACCATTCCATAAACATTCGCGCTAAGTCCGACTGATCGCATCGCCTAACGTTATTTACATAAAAAACATCAACGGATAGTTTTAACTCGTTGACCAACAAAGGGAAACGGTTTACCTACGCTTGAAATTTGAAATACAAAAGTGAGTTGTCGGAACGTCCGCACTTTGTTTCAATTGTGACGCTCGGCGACCGATTAAATCGAATAAAAAAAACTCAGCCGCGACCCGCTGCGATAACAAACAGTTCTGAAAAACCGCTCGGCAGCAACGAACCGATGACCGTAGCGCTATATCAAATTTATCGTTTTTGCGTCCATAACTTGGCACCCTCTGCGCCGAAAGCCAGTAAGTATGTAAATTACGGTCGCGGACGTCCTCGGCTGCCCACTTATCTATTCAAATTCGGATTCTGAACGGGTTTGCTTCGCCGGGCCTCGCTAATCAAAATCCGATCAGCCATTAAGTCGCACTATCTCCGCTTAGTTTACGAGCGGAGGGGGGAAAGATCGCTTATTTATGTGGCTGGGTTGAAAAACTACCCCCTGCCAGAAGTAACTCCGCGCCCGTATGTGTGTGTCCATAAGCCGACGCAGCTTTGTAATCAAGCGAGCCGCGGTTTTTATGATCTCGCCTTTTGCAGTTGCCGCTCGGTGTAAATTTAACCCTATCTGATATACGCTAGAAATAAGTCGCTATAAACGAGATGGCTATATTTAGGTTTTTCTACCGTTGTTTAAGTACGGGCGTAGGTGCGGAGTATTGAAGTGTGTGCTTGTGTAGGCGGCTGTCGGCCCTCTACACGGTGACGTTCACGAAATGTATTTTTACCTACGGCTAGGCAATATAAGGCGAGATGCTATTCATTGACGAGCGGGTTTCTTATTTTTTATTCTTGAGTTTCCCACGCAATTGCTATGTGAAGTAGATTATATGGTATGCAATGCAAATAGAAGTTTTGACTCTACTAAATGAAACATTATGTATTCAGAAAATGTTACTTATAAAATTTGTTAAAGTTGAGTCGCTTTGTTTGGTACCCTGTTCGAATAATAAATATTTAAATTAATACAAAATATACAGGAGACTATTACATATTATGATAACGGATAAAAATGTATTCATTAAATATTTATAATAGGAGAAGACATTCCATTAGTCTAAAGTGTCAGTGACTTTGTAACATATGAAATTTTATTTCTCATTACTGTATCACGATATATAATGTTGTCTGCTTCATAAATAGATAATTATTATTGAAAATCACTAGTAAAACACTAGGTGATTTTCCTTCTATTGATTCCGTCTACAATAAATCGCTATCGCTAAGCGATGTTCGTTATCACGCCCTCAGCGTGAGAGCGAGCGATAGGCAATAAGGGTATTATCGTATTTTTACCGAGATCGATGGAGCTTGGTCCATCCACCTGTGCTTTCAAATGTACTCATCTAAGCAAATATACCAGACATGTTTTCTTATGGAAATTGGGATATCAAGGACGTGATAGAGTACCTACTCTCTGGTTTTGTTGATATATTGGAAACAAAATGTATTTAAAGCATGTTTACATAAAAATTCCTTGTGTTGCAAATTTATTAGATTATATATACGTTTCAAGTGCTTTTCAGTAAAGTGATTTGAGATACTGCCACATCAATTAATTGACAGATAATATTTTAAATTATGATTAGTTTTTAATAATTTGTTACATGATCATGGATACAAGTCTTTTAGCCAGTATTACAATACGTAATACTGCTACTAAAATGTCGCCATATTAACTTAGCGTTTTGCTGCGGAGTTAATTTTTGTAATATTCACCTGGATTACAATAGTCATAAGTCATTTGTCTAAAAATTTCCTGTACTGTATTAATGTTTCGATTAAATTCAAGCTAAGTGGTAGTCGGAGAATAAGCTATTGATTTTTTTGTTTCTTGCTAATGATCCTGATTAATTAGTATAATGGAGCATATATATTACAGCGTTTACTCAAATATAAGCTAGAAATATATTCAATTTATAATTATGATAGTGTATATCTTATCTTTACTTGTGTATGAGAATTGACGGCGAGCCAAATCCGCGTATTGGTGACCGGCGCGGCGACCCGCGAAAACAACTTACAAGTCTGCGAGAGGACGGCGCGACCTAATGTTCTTGAAAATGTCGTTTTGACCTACGCTAAATGTAATTATTATGATGTGTTTGACAAAAGATTGGGTTCAAATCAAGGCCAAAAAATTATTTTCTAAGTAAAACTTTAATGGTAGCATAAAAACAATTAAGTAAAGAATTTTTATTTTGGGGGAACATCTCGATCTAGCCTAACTTAAGACTAATAAGTAATTTAAGTCTAAACTAATTTACTAATAAGGATATTTAACATAAGAAAGTGTCCGAAATTAAGGGGCACTGTGTTCTTGAGTATTATTTTCACTTAAGTTAGGAAGTAAATGTTAAGTTGCTATGGTAGTTAATAAGATAAATAATGTTTGAAAACCCTGTGCCTCCGTCAAGCTATTGGCTTCTGATATTCTGGTACTGACAGTATGACAGTTTTTTTACAGCGTACCTACTGTAACAAAAATTATTATAATAAGAATTTAAACTTTTAAAGCTTATTCATCAAACAAGAAAACAATTTTTAAGAGCATAAAGCCGCTCTTGTATTTCTGTGCACACATAATATACTTGTATGAACTTTGATATCTCTTATAATAAATCTCTTGTAAAATTAATTTCACTCACAATTAAAATATTTCCTCAATCGATTTGACTCTAATACATTAAGAAGAGTGTATGTAAATAACATTATACATAACGACTTAATTTTAATTATTTACGCTATTCACAGTAGTTGAAGTCATGACGTTATAGGAGGGATTACTGTGTTTTTATGGGACAGGGTGCAAGCCACCCATGCACACCTGCAACACAGGCAAGTGTGTTGCCGATTATGGACTGCTCTTCTCTCAAAGGTCCCTCTTAGTTGTATAAATATTTTGGCAGATTATAAACGTTGTAAACTATCGCGTACGACTCTCGTGTAGGTGAAGATCGTGAGGAAACCGGCATGCTTCGACAGTCGACAGCGTGTGTCAGGCACAGAAGGCTGCTCACCTACTTGCCAATTAGATGTAATCACGGAACAGATACAGAAATCTGAGGCCCTGATCTAAAAGGTTGTAGCGCAACTGGTTTTTATTTTATTAACGTTATAGACAACTGATGCCCGTTTCTTAGGCTGTTTGATTAAAGTACACCCTTATTTATTTTTACGTAATACGAAATTAATTTAACTAAAACACTAAACACCGCTTATATTGGTAATAAAATATCCTGAATGTGACATTAAAATTAACTGATATATCGTTTGCATTTTAGATATTTATGAATCGGATTGATTGCCCCAAACTTTTAACTAAATTTAAATTTCGTGTCAGATACCCTAGGCCAGAGTTCCCCAAACTTTTTTTGTGTCGTAGACCCCTTGCCATGTTTTTCCGTGTTGGGTAGACCTCCTACTTACCTGATATTGATTTCCTGTAAATTTCCAACTCTAGTGAAGTTTAGTGTTAAAAACTTAAAGTAAAAACACATGTTAATTTATACATTTATTAATTGAATTTAAATTGAAACTACTCAAAATAAAATTTTGTATCTGTTTGTTTGTAATGTATCGGTCTTACTAATAAAAAATCACTATACATGCGTTATAACAAGGTGATAGTTATTCAGTGAATAGAGCTTGTACAGGGCATAAACACCTCTTTGACCAATAATCGATGTGTATTGGTTGAATAACTAAACAACCCTTATTTATTGTTACCCTGGCAACCCGCCGTGTTTGTTTGACGTTTCATTTAATCATTCTGATACAACTCATAATTCTAATGTAAGTTGTATTTATTTTATTAACCAAAACAATTATGTACACATTTACTTAATATACTAATATCATTTTATTATTTGAAGCTAATAGAAACTCCAAAACCTCAAACAAAGAGGACTAGAATTTTACATAAAAAGCCGCGTTCTGTAGTACAAAAGTTGGGAGAGGTTAGTATCAATGTGATAGAGAGAAAAAGGACTATTTCATTTAAAGCCCTCAACGATCATACTTAAATTTTTAAGGCTACTCAAAGAGTGGAAAGTGCCAAACTCCGCAACACGGTAGTGTTCTAGTGTTTGCAGGAAGAGCACGAAACAAAACTTAAGGCAGACACAGAGACTGAAACACAGAGGCTGAAACACATGAGCTCAAACAGAAGCAACTTGCCGAAGCTCACGAATGGGCTAGACAGGAGCATCTTCTAAGGCTCAAATTATTACAGCAGCAATTAAATGAATAATTATATACTTATAAAAAAAACCCCTGTTTTAAATGAAATATAACTTTTTATTTATTTCACGTCCTTAACTATACACACCACTGTAAATAAAACAGCCTTAAAAATATGTTTCAATAAAACCAGTCTAGAGCTTGTCCCGCCTGATTGTTGGCGGCGTCTAAGTTGGCCATGGTTCTTCTGGAGCATTCTCAGTGTCATCATACGTAACATTCAGGTCTTCTTTCATATCAATAGCAATATTGTGAGAATTGCCAGTGTACTATATATAATTTGGATTTTCTAATGACACTGAGAAGCCATGAAGAAGACACCTAAATCAAAAACCCTCCACCTCTATTACTCTTTTCGACATCAGCTTGCATATGTCACAGATTTTTATAACATACATCTTTGAAAAGCGGTATTTTGTTTTGAAATGCCATCCGAAAGTAATACGGATTGACGATTGGACCTAGTTTTGACTTTCCTTGGAGGCGGCAAATCTTCAATCGTAGTATTAGTGCATATCAATATTATCTAAATCTTCAACTTATTATTTTATTCATTTTCAACAAACACAAATACCTACTAACTTAAATCTTTCCTTGAACTAAACAGTCAAAAAATGCTATCAAACGCGAAATCAGATCAAATGACGCAATTTTTGTCTTATACACCCGTTAAACTAGGCCTCTGCGTTGTATAAGCATTGTACAAGTCTTCATACAAACCAGACACTTGTTATAACAGCCGTATACATCAAACTTGTCAATTCAGGAATTATTAGTAACATTTTTCTTATAACAGGCTTATACGATGTGATAAATTTTTTAAGTATATGTTTTGATATTATAAGATAGTATGATGTAAGTAAATAGGTACTATCAGTATGTGTTGAGATCCACTATCGTGGACACCCATTTTCATTTCATGGACCCCCAAATTTTTTTTCGCTGACGTAGACCCCTTGCAGGTTGTCATAGACCCCTAGGGGTCGATATAGACCACTTTGGGAATCACTGCCCTAGGCATACCATCATCTCATTTGTCCTTTTCAGAAGAATCCATTTTGGCCAAAACTCACCGATATCTAGATTTTCATTTGCATTCTGATAAACGAGATACTCACACTTTGAAATCAATTTCCCTTTAATTGTATAATTTATAAATTGATGTAATGTTATCTTCGCGTTTGTTATGTTTGCCTATAAGTGCTTTTCTTATTAAATTTCATATTTTACTTTCTTGTGTACCAATGTATCCGTATGCCAAGCTTTTGTGAATAAAAGGAATGCCTATAGTGTCTTTTATCAAATCTTAGCCGATTACGAATGTCCATTACGCAAGAATTTCAAATCAATTGTTTAAGGTACAGATATCAATTGTGGCACATTTTCGCAGTTCATTTTCTTTTCGTATGGCAGGAGGGGTCGCTGACGACTTTTAAACTTAAAGAATAACTCACTCATCATGTTTCTTTTTTTTAGTTTTTCCTCTTTAACTAGGGTTGCCTGGAAGAGATCGCTTATTAGCGATAAGGCCGCCCATTGCATCCCTTATAATTTGTATGTATTGTGTATGTGTTTCTTTTATTTTTATTGCAACGAAGTGTAAATAAATAAATAAAAATACAGTATAATCTCACTAATTCGGCACTTCGATAGATCGGCACGTCCAATAATCCGGCACCCTCCGCCCACGCCTCCCTCACCCCTCTATATCTGTGCGCTTCGGTCGCTGCGTCGTCGACTAGCAGTCTAACCTCAAAACGTATCACGTGCACGTGCAAACGTATTTATTTTTTTCAAAAAGAGAATAGGTTATACTTAAAAATGTCGAATAATCGCAAACACAAGACACTAGATTTGTTTATTTTATTAATTACCTATGACTTTTTCACTATAATCCAGTAATCCGAACATTCCAATAATCCGGCACCCTCTGGTTTTTAATAGTGCCGGATTAGTGAGATTACACTGTAAATAAATAAATCACAAGTTTTGGGTTTTTGGGAACATTCACTAAATCTATCAGTCCATTATATTATTCTTTAAATGTTTATTAAATTAAAAATTAAGACTACGTAACATTGTGATTAATGTTGATGGTGTTTAATTAAATAATGTTTATATGAATAAGACAGTGTCATCCCCATTCAAACAACGCTCATCATCATGCTGAAGTTTCCCTTCGTTATTGACATCCCCAGGTGCCCTGCACAATTTGGATCTTTGTTTCTTGTAAAAACAGCAATGGAGTGGAACTCCTTGCCCCCTTCCATTTTCCCTAGACAGTGTAATATGGGTTCATTTAAACAGGGGTAAATAGGCATCTCTTGACTGCCCTCCAATAGGCCACATCTCTTCGGACTAAGCGCGAAGTATTTTTCTCGTATGTCAAAATTTGTATTTCCCCTTTTTCAAATAGTCTTGTAAAAACAATGTATAGAACATTGTTATTGTATATTTTTATTAAGATAATATGGTTGGCAATGTTGGCTGAATAGGTAGGTATCATTCGTACGATAACCGCGGTCGTCTGGAGAGCGCGTGCAACTCACAATTTAGCTTGCGACATGTATTCAGGGCTGTGAAAAAGGAGATTTTGAAATGTAAAACAATTTTGGGAATTTTCCCTTAGCTTTGAAGGTTTATCGTATAGTTTTATAGTGTTTAGGCTGTTCTAGGTTTTTATAGGACAGAATGTAAACGAGCAAAACCACCAACAGTACGTGCAATGCCGGGGACTAGGACATACCCGATGTTGCCTCTTCTCTCAAGGAATGCTCTATGATACTTTAGTGTGTTTGAGACTAACTGACAATATTGTTTGATATTTATGCGTTGGAGTTATATGTCACGAAGGGATTTTTATATATTTTGACTCTTGAATCGCACTTGGAAGCTGATTTCAAAGGTAAGGAATAAATAATAAAATTAACTGTATCCATCTATTTCCATATCTAGGGGTGGTTAATGTAAATAACGTAATACCAATCAGTATCACTAAACTCATAGTCCCACAATTGCCAAAACCTAAGAGTCCTGGGTTTGATTCCAAGCAAACCAAATATTGTTTCTGGTCGGTACTACTTGTCTCGTGTACAATTGTACACAAAAGAAGGTTGTTTCTATTTTCCTTGTATTATATTAGTAGACCAACTACCTATATTAATGCTCATGTTAATTCAATTGCAATGTTTATTATTTTTTCATAAGAGACAGCCCTAGCCCCGCCGCGGTTAGGTATCGCGAACAGCGCGGGCGTCGCGTCCGGCCGCGGCGGCTATCAGCCCGATCGGAATCGTTGACACCGCGCCAGCGCTCCGTTGCGGAGGAATGACCGCGCCACGTTAATTGTCGCGTCACCTTTACAAGGGCACCCCCCTTGCTCCCCCTTGCCCCCTCGATCGCCGTTTGCATGCGTCACGTCATGTCTTTGTTTTGAAAGAAAATGTACTAGGTTTAATTTAAACTATTCTTGCTGTACAGCGTCAAAATGTATTGGTTTTTGACATACCCTAAATCTAGTTTCTAAATCTCTACCTTAGAGATATGTGTATTACTTAGACTTGATTACTATTGGCGGTCTAAGAGCGCTAAGTATTAGTAAAATGACTTTGAGTCAATAACAACATTGTATGGAATTATATAAGAACAGATGTAGTGAGTTAAGCGACTGTCATCTCTAAGTACGTACCCCGGCTGTGAACAAATGGAAGATATATTTAGGGTATTTATTTCTTTCTGGAGGATAAAATAAGAAGAATACAAAAGTAAAAAGCTAAAATAAAGACGAAAAAGAAAAGTTATAGACTTTTTACATTATAACAGAAGAGTGGGCGGGGCATATAGCAAGATGCACAGATAAAGATGGACTTTAGAGGCAACTACATGGAAAGGACCAAGGGGAAGAAGGCGAAGAGGGTGTGCTTGAAAACCGCGGATAGAATATTTGGAAGCGTTAGCATTAAGCGAATGGAGAAGGAAAACCATAGATAGAGAAATTTGGAAAAAGATATAGGCGGGTTTACGAAGGGGTTCCGATCAAAGGTACTGAAGGAAGTTAGGATAACGAGAAACAAGAAAAATTTAATATAACTAAAAAATAAAGGAGCTTTATTATTATTGGAACGAAGTTCCTTATCGCGCGTTGTGAAAGGGGGCTAGACGGAAAAAATTCTTACGAAAAGTTGTCACGACACTTTTTTGCTATTTGCTATTGTAATACACCGGTTCTCGTCCGATCACCGAAGTTAAGCAACGTCGGGCGAGGTCAGGTACTTGGATGGGTGACCGCCTGGGAACACCTCGTTATATTGGCTTTTTTTTTTTCGTCGTAAGATTGGTGTCGAGAAAATCTATCATACTGTTATGATACCAATTAACATATAAATTAATCGAAAGGAATTTCGTTCCATCCGGGTGTCCCTTGACACCTCTAAAGATTTTTTTATTATTCTTGGATTCACGGGTCACTGCTATATGTGCTGGCCACTGGCTACTATATTGGGCCATAGATCCAACGCGAAGGGCAAATTCATACAAACACTTTTAGATGTAGCTCATATTGTTGATGTGTTGGAGAAAAGCTATTAACTCCTTAAAAGTGCGTAACCATTCTTAAAAGGCCAGCAACGTACTCGCGTGCCCTCTGGCATTGAAAGTGTCCATGTATAACATCAGGTGTCCTACCCGTTTGCTGGCATATAACAAAAAAATAGATATGTACGAAATATATTACAGTCAGATAACCATCTTTTATATAAAGTAAATCAGACGTAGAAGTATTCTGCCCATGACCTAAGGTAACGAAACTTCACAGAATTATATCCCAATTAAACTGAAGTATTCTATAATCACCACAATTTCCACAGTATCGAAAAAACAGCAATAAAACATTTAAAAACCGTAACAAAAGTTTGCTTACAATTGCTCAAAATAAACTGCCTCCCTTTCGCTTTCATTCATACCGAATGCCCAACTAAAACAAACTTTATTTCATTTTATAAATGTGTGTATCACAACTTCGCTGCGCATGTTTGAGTTCGATCAAAGATTAAAACCCGAGACTGGTTGTTGCAGGAAATCCAATTACTGCCTATAAATGTCAATCCTTTTAAGGGTTTTACATTTGGACTCGCGAGCTACAAGTGAATAGCCGTGTTCCAAGCTCGTTTATTGCATATTGTTTTATCGTGCACGCAACATCTTGCTGTTTTATGACACTGTTTCAATCAGCTATTTGTTAAGCTTATTGCGTTATCATGCAATGGAGAACATAATGTACAAATGTAAAAAGTAGCAAGTGGATTTCGCAATTATTTATATCATTGCAATT
The DNA here is from genome assembly GCA_905332375.1 of Pieris macdunnoughi. Lineage (NCBI taxonomy): Eukaryota > Metazoa > Arthropoda > Insecta > Lepidoptera > Pieridae > Pieris > Pieris macdunnoughi. Next base: position 2,589,550 of record CAJOBZ010000022.1, on the reverse strand, counting down.
TAGTTATTCTGTTCAAGACAATTGTTTTAATTCATTCATTATATTTTTATTGGTTATTAACTAAATGGTTAATCTGGGGTTGAAAAGCTTCTGTATCTAACACTTATTCATTAATTCAAATTTGTTAATCTTTTGAAATAATTAACTTAAGAACGGAAATAATGTAATTCAATTCGATGGTTCGGTACACCTGTGAGTTATTAAATGTAATATTCTTTGGCGGTCGCAAACACATAAATATGTAGGAGGTATCGCCGCAGATAAACTTGTAAAAAGTTATGAATGAAATCGAGAGTACTGTAGTAGAGTTGTAGACTTCCTCCCTCCTTCACCCCCTTTCCCCGCTCCCGGGCCCCTTTCGTAGTCGACGATTTGTTTCATGCATTTAGTTTTAATACGTTTAAACATAATTTATGGTGTCGTGAAAGTTATTCAGTAAGATTTTGCTTGTATCGTGTTTGAATTTTGAATGTCGGTTGGGTTAGGTTAGTTTGCAAAGAAAGTGGTACATTTAGATTGAATAGTTATAATAAAACCGCACATTGAGCCTTATAAAAATAGGTATGCAAATGTCATATTAATTTTCATATTGTCATAAGTTACGTTATTTATAATTGTTGTCAAACCTATGGTATAAATACTCGCCCACGCTATGAAGGCACCTTGCCTATTAAAAATTTAATCACCTTCCGCTTGAAAGCATTACACGGGAGTGATCTATAACTTCTAGGAAGGTGATTAAATAGTTTGATAGCCATGGCGTAACAATTTTTTTTTAAACATGCAGCACGCAGACGCACAGCAGAAACTGCATAAAATAAATAGTTAAACAGATTGAGAAAAATCTTCTGCTTAAAATTTGTGTAATTTAGTATGAGAAAGTGAAAATGTCATGAATTTTCTTAACAAAAATCTTCATGTACGCTGAGCGCTTGCGGTTGAACGGTCTTTGTCGAAACTCGGTGATAGGAACTGGTGCACTGGTACTTAGCCTATAGAGTCTATAATTGTTCTTACGGGGGAATATACCTAAAGGAACTCAATACGCAAATGTTAGAGATTCTAATAACATTGAAACGGACTTTTTTGTTAGTAAAAAGATTTGTATTGAAAGAACGGTTGTAAGCATTCTTTACATTGTTGCAAAACGTTTCTTCAATTTAGACGGAGACGGCATGTCACGGAAATCTTCTTCTTTTTTTATCGAGCTGCGTTTTAAGATGTTTTAACTAAATACGATAGGAACATGAAAGAAAGAAAAAGCTTTATTATACACAGTACAGGATATTTAAATTAAGTAAAGTGCATTATCCCCCACACTAGGATTCCCTGTATTTTATAAATTATATTAATGATTTCTACATAGTTTAAATATAAACGTATATTTAAACAATTTTTGCACAATCAGAATATTTTCAGTCTCAGCATATGACAGGTTAACAAGATATTGTTTGAGTGGTTTAGTGAATGTATGTATTTGTGATTTTTGAAATGTTAGTGATAATTTTGTTTTTAAGGAAGTGGTAAAAGAGACTTGAACTACATGAAAGAGAATAAGATGTCATTATGATAACAGTGTTTGGCCTAGTGGCTTCAGCGTGTGACTCTCATCCCTGAGCTCGTAGGTTCGATCCTCGGCTGTGTACCAATGGACTTTCTATGAGCGCATTTAAAATTCGGTAGAACAGTGCAGTTAAACATCGCTGCATTGTCATGAAACCGGCTTGCCTTAAACCCAAAAAAGTTGACGGCGTGTGTCAGGCACAGGTAGCTGATCACCTATTTATATATATTTGCCTATTAGATTGTAAAATGATCATAAGACAGATACAGAAATCTGAGGCGCAGACCTAAAAAGCGCCCACTTACTTAAAGCTCCTGATAACTTTGATTCACTTGTAATTAACAGTACCAAAAAAAATCATCTTACCTTTTAATTTTTATAATTTCGAATTACCTAAGAAATGGGTTAAATAATATTTTCTTTTATCGCAATGAACTGGAATGCGATACGGCATTCAAAACAGAAGACGTCAGACGCAAATGCTGTGAAGGCACTCGCTGCAGTATTATGTAGACCTTACCCCTTGGCCACAGTCACCTCGCGCGGTTTGCGGCGCGCAAAGCGGCGAGCGGCAAAAACAAATTGAGAAAATTGTATGAAGTATGCCACAGCTATCGGCGACGCGCATTGCGGTGCGACCGGGGGGGGGGGGGGGGGGGGGGGGGGGGGGGGGGGGGGGGGGGGGGGGGGGGGGGGGGGGGGGAAAACCAAGGCAAGGGGGGGGGGGGGGCGCCCCGAGGGGGGGGGGGGCCCCCGGCGTTGGTGGACGCATTTAGCATCGCGCGACAAAACAAATAATTTTGTTTTTATCGCGCATTGAGCTCATATAAAATAATGGATACAAAACAATTTATTAGTAGAAATACTGAAGTAGACCAGCAATATGGATGTCAAAACATCCACATCATAAATATAGGCATGTTATAAAAAAATTGTGGGACGACTAATAAAACTAACTAATATACTCTAAATATTGGCGCCGCGGTCGCAACTGGTGAGCTGTGGCATACCACCGCAAACCGCGCCTCTCGCAGACCCTCTTGCCGCGCCGCGCTCCACACCGCCAGAAATTGAGTCTTAGATGTCATGACGGCCATTTGCAAGCCAGGTTACTTGATCGAGGCCTCTGATAACGTTGATAAGCGGAGCGAGTTCTTATACACAGGGATATTGGTTCTATCTAGATATTTCGAATTAGATACTTATTACAATTACACTCTTTTACACTAGCACTCGCCACCTCCCATCTCATCCATTCCTTTCCTGACATTATCACAGTGGTGTGTACAAAAGTCTCAACTATGTAAACCTGTATCTTTATTTTAGTAATAAGTCTTAGCTTTCTATTTTTCTTTATATAGTATTTTGGTATCATTTGTTAAGTTACAATTTCATTAGACAGTTGGAAGAGTGGAGTACCCTGTGGTCCCTAGACTTAGCTCAGGGGCTCCGATATCTGCTTAAACAATGTAACTTGCTATTGAATAAAGACATTTTGAATACAGGGCATGAATTTTTCATAAAGGATTTTGAAAGGGTAGGTATTCCCAATAATTGATATTTAAATCAAAACCCTATGGTGTACCATAAATGTAAAAGCCTAAAAATGTTGGCCTTAGTCAGGTAGTTGCCTGTAAAAACAATTCATTCAGCGTTTCAGATATTCATAGTCTGAAGCTAAGACCCACTAATTAAAAAAAGCTACTAGGTTATTATTATCTAAACTGTCGAATTAGTTAATACATTTTGTATTTTCATAGAATAATAAGAATGAAAATGCGAAATAATAATATTTTAAGAAATGACGGTAAAGAAAAACTCCGTCGCCGAAAATTACATTTATGGGCAACAAGGAAAGTATACCAGTAAAGGTCCTTTTAGTAAATAACTGAATAATAATAATAATAATAAAAGCCTTTACTCACTAACCAAATACATACATTTACATAATTTTAACCTAAGCGATAACATACATTTTAATTCTATTTTTTATAACACACTATTTATCAGTAGGCAGTTGGTCAGGATGCCTTCCGACATAGGCTTCCCCTTGTCGTTTCCACTCATCTCTTTCACGAGGTGATCTTCTCCATCCTTCCGACATATCGTCTTCCCTTCTCTTTATTTGATCGCCTTTTCCTTCTTCCATCTCTGGGATACCATTCTATGACGTCATTAGTATATTTTTCTACCTTATGATATGCCCAGTCCAAATGTCTTATGGAATATTAAATATCGATTAATAAAAATAAGTCGCTCCGCTCATGTCTATAAGCAGGGTATCACCAAACGTCGGTCATTAGGAGCGAGCGACTAAGCTCCCGTCCAAGTCTTTCGCGCTCGGCGCACGCAATACATAGCCTATGTACTATATACTGAAGATACCTTTGAGCTGTCTTGTCTCTATGTACACGGGTATATAAGCCTTCTGCAGGTTTGATATAAATAACAGTTATTTTTGGGATTGCTTAAGCAGATTTCCCTCTGATCTTCATTTGTTTGACGATCGTAAACGCAAAACTTATACCAAAACTATATTTCTGGGATATATTTAATTTTGATTTATCAACTATTAAATGTCACTAGTTCTGGTCAATGATCAACTCTGTTGTATGAACTTTGAAGATAAGGCTTTGAGATAACGGAAATGTGTGTTAAAAATAAAATTCTTGCAAAAAATTCCTTAAAATGTATTTAAAATATGTTCAATATACTGATAATTCAAGACAATTGAACGGGTAGGATAATTAAAATAAAATGTATTGAAATTATTCAGCATTAGCTTTTATGAAATCTTTGATGCAGTGCATACCGATTCGTCATCCAATTCGAGGTGATACAAATTCTGTTTCGGCGTTATTCTCAGTTCCAATGCATTCATAAGACGCTGCAGTGAGGCGAAGGGAAAGCCGACTCGGCTTATTGCAATATGTAAAGCCATTAGAAGGCGAGCTTATATAACGTCGTGTGTTATATAAACTGAGAAGGCTGGAGCCGTAGCGACCAAAATACGGGCACCTGACGCCCGGCCACTCAGCGGCTTCGGGTATGGCCTGACTTATACATGGTAGCGGACAGCGGGGAAATGTATCTATAAATACAGTAAATAACTCGGTAAAAATTGCGTTACAATACAGAATACATTTTAAAAGCTATAAACAATAAAAAAAAATACAGTTTTCAATTGGAGAATCTAATGACGGCGTGGATGTGAGAGTATGTCAGAACGTATGTCTGAGGTAGGTAATTATAAACACTGTTTAGTAATTAATTCAATTCTACACATTAGGGAACTGTGGTGACTCTTGGTGGAGGTCTTCCCTGAGAGATACGACCTCCAGTTGTTTAAAAAGAGAGCATACTTCACCCTCAATACCGGCAACGCATCCACTAAATGTGTTCATGGGCTGTGATGACCCTCCCCTGATGATGATATCCCGTAAAAAAAATTAACTTCAATCTCGCAGTCGTTTCATCTATCTATTGGTACGCTACAACTATGTAACGACAAAAAAGTACTATACCATATAAAATGTGTTGTCATGGTAACGATGTTATTTACCTATTAAAAATTTTAAAAGTGTAAGTCGTATCTCAAAAAGGCGCTGATTTGAAAGAGCGGTAAGTTAACTTCATAATTTATATTTGTTTAATCTAAAAGTGTCGCTTGTGACGTGGCCACGGGTGTTATTCAACATCGAGCACAAAGCCTGCCCGCTGCGGTCTCTCGTCTTACCATCGCCCGATTGTGATATAAACATAGTATGTACCTATACATGTACTTAAACCACAGTATATTGTGCTTTGATAGGGGTTCGCTTAGACCTCTGATTCGATTCAGCGTTTTATAAGTTCAAAGATGTTTTTTAAACACATCTTATTTATGTTGGTGCAATGGCGTTACTGTCAGCTGTCATTGTCATTTTAGGTCACAGCTAATAATTAATTTAATAATAATTGAAATGGAATCACTATTACTATAGAGTATAGACCATTGAATAGATTATTTATAGAACTAATAATATTGCCAAAAATTAACTACTAGTATGGTTTTTTAATGATTTGACTTCTATAAGCTCTGTGATATATAGCTGACAGTAACGCCATTGCCCCGACATATCTTATATTAATTTACAAAATAATTCATTAATATTATGTTATATTTGTTAATTTTTAAATATCAAACACAAATAATTACTTTGTTTGAAAAATTTACGTGTTCATTAAAACCTCCAATTTTCAAATTTGAATTTCGATTTATTGAAACAAGTAAACCATGCCTTATAATGGGAGGGCATCATATAAATTGTTATTAGATTATTTTAAGTTCAATTCATATTTAAACCATGCTTAGTGGCGCTAAATTCGACAAATATTATTGGTTTTAGTATCCCAATACCAAGAGTATAAATTTTACCCCTTTATTCGTAGCCTACGTCAGATAACACAGTTATAATTATCACGGTCCTTTTATGCATAAATTTAGTCAAATTCCAATAAAACAACTGAAACTCAACATTAAAGCAAACAATCTGTTGCCATTACTAAAGTTGTTTATTATTTTTACTTTGTAGTAATGTGATACGAACATCGTATTTATATACACACACCTACGTTTGATTATCGGTGAAACATTTAATATTCTACACATATTGCAAGGATAATGTATCAATAAAACGGCTCATAATCCGCCTCACGCCCCACTATGAAATCTAGTACATAAAAGCTAACTCAGTGAAAAGCTCTCTGTTGAAAATCTAAACTTCAAAAGACAACAATATATGTACCTTAAGATTGGATTTTCACAAGTACTCTGTATCGGTACCTGGCTCGGGTATGAATACACGAACTACTGTTGGAAAAATATTGAAATTTAATATTATTTAATAGTGTTCAACTTCTTTAATATTAAAAAATTGTTGGAACAAATAGCTTGCTGATTCGCTTGTCCTTTAGCGTTTCGTAAACGAGTTTTGGTACATTGGGACACTCCCCTTAAGCCTCAGCATGTATCGAAACGCTCAGCGTTGACATAGCGATCAACGTTCAGTTTCACGGTCATTCGGAGTATGCTCGGTAAGACGAAACGGTACTTCACTCCGGGTCACCGCTTGCAACTGTATAAAGCGCAAATTTGGCCCCACATGGAGTACTGTTCTCAACTCTGGGCACTCCCCAGTACCAGCTCCTTCCATTTGGTCGTGTTTGCGTAAACATGTTGGTTCCCTTAGCATCATCTGCAGCGGCTGAATTCCATCATCGGACGTTGAGTCAGAATGCTATATTACATCCTATCCATCTTGACGCCTGGCATGCACTTTTTGACGCGCACTACTTCTGTACCTGGAACCAGGTACCAGTAGAGGTATTTCCGAACCAATACAACACAGATGCCTTGGAGAAAAGAGCGTACTTCGTCTTTTTTTCTCTTGTATTTTTATTAGTTATGATGAAATTTGCTTTAAAGTGTAAATCAACCATTGGAAAAAGTACGTCACTCGTTAATGGGGGGGGGCATCCACCAAGTACGTCACACGTTAATGGGGAGGGGGGGTATCACCGAAGTGTGACATCGTGTGACAAGGGGCATTTAAAATACTAAAACGCAAAGTTTGGATGTGAATTAAAAATTTACGAAATTTAATAATTTAGCATTCTCGCTATGCGATAATCTCTCATGCAACGTCATTTAACTTCTAGAGCGGCGATGTAATGCGAGTGAGACACTCAAATTCACGAGAATTTTGAATGTTCAGGATTTAAATAGGTTTAAGTCGTCGGCGAGTGCTCGCTCGCTTTTCTATCGTTCCGCACGTCGGTGGTTTGCGAGACCTTCGACAAGTGCTACCTCACGCGCCGGCGCAGGAAAAAATGTGTGACGTCACATCAGGAGGGGGGATTATAAAAATGTGACAACCTGTGACAAGGACGGGGGGAGGGGTTCAAAAGTCCTAAAATTCGTGTGACGTACTTTATGGATGGCCCCTTGAGAAAAACGACCCTCTGGGTAGGTAAACAACGGTTTTAGTCGTGGTTGTCATACAGTTTGTGATAGTGTAACCCCAGCTTTGAACCATAGACTATAAAGCGAAGAACATAGAGCACAGATTGTTATATTAATTATATGATATGTCGGCGTAAACACTAATAGTTGCTAATAATGTAACAGTGAATGCACTTAAGATGCAGGCTAGAGAACAATAGGCTATAACCTCGCGTGTAGGTGATAGTTGATGCTGCACCGTTACGTGCCTCATATGTTTTCATGAATACTTTTTAAGAGCCAGACTTTGAGCTTTATGACGGAGGCTTAGAATTTAAATGAAAGACGAATCGAATGGTATATGAAATGGTAGTGCGTTTTGATTGTATGTATTCTAATCACATTTGAAACAAACTTTGCTTTTGAATAAAGCGGAACCAGTTTAGCCAACATCTCGTACGATCGAAGACATGCAACAAGCTTCGGTATGAAAAACAACGTTTAAACAACGTTGGGGGACTCAGTTTCCGCACTTATACACTCACTAGGTCCGGAGTGCCTAAAGTCCTGGCTAACTAAGCCAGCCTAGCTCCTTCCAGAAGCACATAAGTTTCCTGGGCACTTCGCAGGCTTCACGAAGCGACCTCACTACTCCGAGGATTTCTGTATGTTGTTTAGCCACAGCCTCACATTCCAGGACTACGTGGGTGACTGGTTCCTCTGCGCTGAAACAGCCTCTGCACATGGGACTGTCTTTCGCGCCTAGGACAAAAAGATGTTTATGAAGGAGACAATGGCCATAGCACTAAATCACCTGCATCATGAGCGTATGATATATCATGTCATATGTGGGTACAATGTACATACATACGCTCACATATATACCCTCTCATTCATACCATCACACAACACATCCGAATTAGGTATTACGTATTTAATCATTTTTATTGATTATTTTCCTTTCGTATATATTTGAAACTTAAATATATTATGTATGTTTAATAGATAGATATAATTGATTTTTGTTATATACAGTTTATGTCAGCTATAGGAATACGAAATAAATAGATATAACCTTAGCGGTCTGAGTAACTTTGCTAAAAAATAGATTGTATTGATTGTGTCTGATACAATGCAGACAAAGTCGCGGGCACAGCCTATTAAACATGTTGGTGACCTGAATGATACGCCTTTAGCCTTTAGGACCTGTGTAATAAGAGTGTCCGATGTTTTATTGCGAACGTCTTAACGAACTTCAGTAGCGGACAAGCCATAAAAGGTGCCGAGACTCTAGAACATTTTCTGTTTTACTACGAGTTTTCTACTTTGTTAGAGCTAGGCTTGGAATATCCTCCATATTCACCGGACCTAGCTCCTAGTCATTTCTACCTAAAGGTTAAAGGAATATTTCAGGGGTCATAAATTTGAAGATGATGACGCAGTCGCCGGGGTAGGATTTTTTAAAGGATCGGAAGATTATTTAAAAAAAAAAATTTTAGCTTTAGAAAAAAAATTATAATTCGTTATCGGAGAGTTATTTAAATAATATATGTTTAAATATAGGCTAGCAGTAGCCGTCTTGGTTTAGTGCGACTCTTCATCCCAAAGGTTCGATACCCAGCTTTTCTTGTGCACAATAAACAATTAACTAATTTAAATTATATAAATCTTATTAGAAAAACCGAAAATTGTATCGCCACTGATTTATTTATACGGACAAGTGAGCATAAATTAATTCATTCTGTGCAATAAAAAATAAATAACACATTACTATAAATAAGTACTGTATTTATAAATAAGAGATCGTATAGAAAAAAAATTGAAAAATTTAAAGTACCATGAACACGACAAATCTGTTATATTCTTTAATTACAGCTAAAAGCTTTCGTTTAACTGACATCGGTGCGAGCGATACCCATTCAAAATGATCGCTTTGTCAAAACAACGCGAAAGGGATCCGTTGCGATTCAGTTTAGATGATAGAAATATGATGCTTGGATATTGGAACTAGTTCAACTAAAAACTTTTATATAGAAGCTTTCGATTATATTTTGCTCCCTAACTCCCATATGTAGACATATTTTTGGATCTATTTTATTGTTTTAGGCCAGATACGGGCATGTCAATCTGCATTGGAAAGAGGCGTACTAAAAATAAGAAGAATACATGAAGTAAAAAACAAAAATCAAAAGTTATAGATGCCTTATATTTTGCCTTAAAACAGAAGTGGCAATAGCAAGATGCACAGATAGCAGGTCTTTTTTAATGTAACAGGAGGTAAACAGCAAGAGTCTCAACTGAAGTGATACTGTGCCCATGGACACTCGCAATGCCAGAGGGCTCGTGAGTGCGTTGCCGGTAAGAATTGGTACGTTCTTTTGAAGCGTCTTGAAGTACCTTAAGTCGGTTTGGTTCGGAAATACTTCAGTGGGCAGCTGGTTCCACATAGTGGTGGTGCGCGGCAAAAACTGCCTTAAAGGGAAGAAGGAGAAGAGGGCGGGCTTATAAAAGGGGGATAGAATGAATAGAAACGTTAGAAGAAAGCGAATGGAGAAAGAAAGCCATGGATATTTGAAAAAAGCTGGAGAAGGCAATGAAGTGGTTACGATAATGGTACTGAAGGAAATTAGGATAACAAGAACAATAAAAATGTATATACAAATCTAAAAAACTAAACTGTATTTTCAACATTTGTAAAGATTGGAAATAAATGGGCTTAATATTAATTATTATTATTGTAAAGCTAGCCAGCCAGTGGACAGTGAAATGTGTGGTTAAATTTATATGTATTAAAATGTCAGGAGTGTCTGTATAGTATATCTAGTGTATGAGAAAGCTGCACAAGATAACTAAATGTATGAGAGTGTGAGATGTAAGAACCTAACAACCCTACGGATCCCTAAGCCCTACAGACGTACCTTAACACATAAATAGTATATAAATAAGTACGGGATGTCTGCACCAAGAGACCTAAGGTAATGGACAGAGCCTTCAGGCACGGAAGCTCACGGTGGTGGGATTATCTCAAAGCTTACGGGCAGGCTAACCACGATAATTAAGGGCTTGAAATAGTCTTCGCCACTTTGAGAGGAAGCCAGAAATAAATAAGACAGAGCAATATTCAAATCTGATTTATTGTTATAAAACAACATCTTAAATACTTACACCTATTCATACATACATAATATAATTCTTGTGAGCTGTTGCTGTATCGCGAACCTACAGCTGTTAAAATTTAGAACAAGCACGTAAGCCGTGTCAGCTGGTCAATGTCAGAATAATACATATTTAAAATACACTTGTGAGCTGTTTGTGTATAGCATCTTCAATTATAAAAGTATAGAACACCCACGAGAGCTGTGTCAACAGTTGATCAATGTTTAAATGAAATTTGAACAATTTGTACAAATTACTTGCACGTCGCTATCGCGATGTTTTCCTTTTAATATTAATTGTAAGCGCTATACCATTAAACTTCGAATTCGCCAAGCCTGCATTAAATAGAAGTTTCTTATGTAGGCTTTCGATTACATAAAGCTTTCCTTGTTTATCTGTTTTGTTTTGTATTGTTAATATAAAAAAAATGCTCCACAAGTTTTTAATTTCAGTAAGCAGTCAAATGCTGTTTATCTTACTTAAAGACAAAGTAGTAGTAGTGTGGTCTGAATTTCTGCATTTTAACGCTCATTTGGTCTATGCATAAATCCCTGGCTAACTAAGGCAGTCTAACTCCTTCCAGAAGCTCAGAAGTTTCCTGGGAACTTCGCAGGCTTCACGGAGCTTCCTAACTGCTCCGAGGGTTTCTGTTCTAGGAAGCCACAACCGCGCATAATACAAGTAATAATAATTTATTTGCAAGAATATGGTACAAAAATGTTATGCATTCCAGGACTACGTGTGTTACTGATTTCTCTGCGCTGAAACAGTTCTTAAACACAAATAAAATATTCGTATTTGAAAACTGCAGTTGATGTTTGCGGCTTAAATTCGTTGTTACTTAATTAAAAAAAGTTATGACGTAATTGAAAACGTATAATACCAATATTATTATTTTTATTTTAATGAGTGACCTTTTCCATTCCTTTGTCTGAAATTATCGTTGGATTTAACAGGGCAAAATGTCGAAACAAGAGTACAGTGTTCGTACGCGAGCGGTGGGAGGTAGGATTTTTTTCAATGAGCATTGTGTGTACCGCCCGAGGCGCCTGAAAGATTTTATAAAGCCTCCCATACTCGTAGCACACGATATAGAAGGGAATTTTTAATTTCACCTATATTTCAAATATTGCACAAACAGCTACAACACAAAGAGCTGAATCGGCTATTTAAAGTTTATTTATAATTTGAATTAATTCATAAAATAGATAAGTATTGTAACAGTAGTGGTTTTTACATTCACAGACAACATCATCTAACGTATCTATAGTATACAAGAATGTATTTACTATTGTAATGTTTATTTAGTAAAAATATATTCGATATCGACGTAAAATATAAAAACGCAAGAGACACATTCCTTTGTTATTCTTGCATTCATTTGTTTTTAAATCATTGAATTGTTTTTTTAACGAATAGTAAAATGATAAAAAGCATATTTGTAGGCATTCTTTGTCATTAGATGTTTATTTGTATTACAATATTTCCTATAATTAGAACTAAGAATAATGAAGAATTAACTTGAACTAATTGATCATTAAACATCTTATTACTCAACCCCAAATAGATCCCTCACGAGACAAATCAAAATTGAAAAAATGAATGGGCCCGGGTTCAATAGCTCGCTCAGGCGATAATTTGGCATAAACCTAGCCAACATATTATCGTGTGCATGTGTGTGTCCGGTACCCCGCCGGGTGGACCATTCTTGCTCTTTTTCCGTTTTCTTTTCGATGCAAATTCCTCGTCACTGGCAACGCGAGCGTGCAAATGGAAATTGAGAATTTTCACTAATGCACGTACGTCGAGGAAACTCGGCTGCCGTTGCTTATTTTTTGTATTGCAGCGAATGCGGTGCTTTTTTGCTATTAATCAATGGCGCATTTGTTTTGGCGATTGGGATTTGGACGTGCAAGATTTATTTTGATGAAATGTTTGGTAGTGAATTAATTTGGTCCGTTTTTTGGTTACCTAGTTTGATTTCTATAGATTCTAATCTTTAACATACGTGACATAGATTTGAAAAAGATCTTTTCTGGTATATTATAAAAAAAGTTTTTAACTTAAATTTAAGAAGCGATTTATTTACGCATACACAGTATTTACTTTATTTGTAACCCAAAGACAGATATATAAAAGTAACTTAGTTAAATGTTATGAAAGTAAAAATGGTTTATTAAAACCTAAACATAATAATCAAATATACAGTATTTACAATATTCTTAACCTAAAAATAATTAAAAATTCATAAATAGAAAATTAAAACAAATTTAAAAAGTTTGGTCCCTGTGACATTGTACCTTTACCGCTGACAGCATTTCCTCGCTGTATTGCGATACTTATTCGTTGAGCGAGGATAGCACCAGCTCTGGGATCCCCGGTACTATCTACCAGGCGTCAACTCAAATCTTAAATTGGTACCTGTGCACTAAAAATATAAATTTTAGTTAAATGTTATTTTAGTAAAATAAATAAAGAAATTTCTAATTAGAATATATTAAAACAATAGAAAAAATCACATCAATATCCGGTATATTTATATAACTGTCATTTGATCTGTCAAAAGGAAACAAATGAAGTGCGGATCACAGATTAACACTAGATTTTTGATAAGAACATTTTCCGACAGCTTCGTGGCCGGTGCAAGGGGTATGGGGGTTTAATTAAATTTTCTTTGAGCACTGACAGAGATACGGAAGTATGCTTTGAGTCGTCAGCAAGTTACAGTTTTGGTTAGTGACAGGGATGATCGTTTTTTAATTAAATAACACCAAGGTATCTTACAAATGCTGTATATTACAAGCCCACTAAAATGAGTGTCTATGGGCTGCGATGACTGCCCTTATTGGGCTCTTTTGTCCCCTATAGAAAAAACCTTGAATGATTAGGTACTATTGGAAAGCGAACTGGCATAAATATGACGCGTTATCAGCTTATAGTGTTAGTTCCAGCGCCGGACTCTAATTACCGTAGCAATCTTAATTAATAATTAATTAAAAAACTTATAATTAAATTAAAAAGTTAATTATAAGTGTTTGTACCGCGCATTCTCAGCTACTGTTCAGAGACCTATATCATTGCATTCAAAAACGTCAGCGTAAGTATTGATAATCGAAGTGACTTACTTGACTTAAAGTAAGTATACTCAATTCTTTTTAATCCGAAAATCCCTTTTTATCTCAAAAATCACTTCAAATTCTTAGGTCCTTCTAACTATATGGTACGCTCTTCTAATAGATGTTTATTGGAAATTCCATCCCACAGTTCATCCTTCTTAGGCAATTCATTTAGGATCTCTGCTATTAAGTCGTGGAATAGGCTGCCCGACTCCATACGATTGGCTACCTCTCTGTCATCTTTTAAAACTCTTCTGTATAAACATTTCTTAACCTTATCCTATCCTGATCAATCGTGGCTTGTGTAATTCTTGTGTTTCCTTTTCTTTTGCATTGCATCACTATTCGCTGTTCATGAATTTTGTTGGGGGGGGGGGGGGGGGGGGGGGGGGGGGGGGGGGGGGGGGGGGGGGGGGGGGGGGGGGGGGGGGGGGGGGGGGGGGGGGGGGGGGGGGGGGGGGGGGGGGGGGGGGGGGGGGGGGGGGGGGGGGGGGGGGGGGGGGGGGGGGGGGGGGGGGGGGGGGGGGGGGGGGGGGGGGGGGGGGGGGGGGGGGGGGGGGGGGGGGGGGGGGGGGGGGGGGGGGGGGGGGGGGGGGGGGGGGGGGGGGGGGGGGGGGGGGGGGGGGGGGGGGGGGGGGGGGGGGGCGGGGGGGGGGGGGGGGGGGGGGCCGCCCCCCCCCCCCCCCCCCCCCCCCCCCCCCCGGGGGGGGGGGGGGGGGGGGGGGCCCCCCCCCCCCCCCCCCCCCCCCCCCCCGGGGGGGGGGGGGGGGGGGGGGGGGGGGGGGGGGGGGGGGGGGGGGGGGGGGGGGGGGGGGGGGGGGGGGGGGGGGGGGGGGGGGGGGGGGGGGGGGGGGGGGGGGGGGGGGGGGGGGGGGGGGGGGGGGGGGGGGGGGGGGGGGGGGGGGGGGGGGGGGGGGGGGGGGGGGGGGGGGGGGCGGCGGGGGGGGGGGGGGGGGGGGGGGGGGGGGGGGGGGGCCCCCCCCCCCGCCCGGGGGGGGGGGGGGGGGGGGCCGGCCCCCGGGCGGCCCCCCCCGGGGGGGGGGGGGGGGGGGGGGGGGGGGGGGGGGGGGGGGGGGGGGGGGGGGGGGGGGGGGGGGGGGGGGGGGGGGGGGGGGGGGGGGGGGGGGGGGGGGGGGGGGGGGGGGGGGGGGGGGGGGGGGGGGGGGGGGGGGGGGGGGGGGGGGGGGGGGGCCCCCCGGGGGGGGGGCCCCCCCCCCCCCCCCCCCCCCCCCCCCCCCCCCCCCCCCCCCCCCGGCCCCCCCCCCCCCCGCGGGGCGCGGGGGGGGGGGGGGGGGGGGGGGGGGTGGGGGGGGGGGGGGGGGGGGGGGGGGGGGGGGGGGGGGGGGGGGGGGGGGGGGGGGGGGGGGGGGGGGGGGGGGGGGGGGGGGGGGGGGGGGGGGGGGGGGGGGGGGGGGCGGGGGGGGGGGGGGGGGGGGGGGGGGGGGGGGGGGGGGGGGGGGGGGGGGGGGGGGGGGGGGGGCCGCCCCCCCCCCCCCCCCCCCCCCCCCCCCCCCCCCCCCCCCCCCCCCCCCCCCCCCCCCCCCCCCCCCCCCCCGGGCGGGCGGCGGGGGGGGGGCCGGCCCCCCCCGCCCCCCCCCCCGCGGCGGGGGGGGGGGGCGCCCCCCCGGCCCGGCCCGGCGGGGGGGGGGGGGGGGGGGGGGGGGGGGGGGGGGGGGGGGGGGGGGGGGGGGGGGGGGGGGGGGGGGGGGGGGGGGGGGGGGGGGGGGGGGGGGGGGGGGGGGGGGGGGGGGGGGGGGGGGGGGGGGGGGGGGGGGCGCCCGGGGGGGGGGGGGGGGGGGGGGGGGGGGGGGGGGGGGGGGGGGGGGGGCGGGGCGGGCCCGGGGGGGGGGGGGGGGGGGGGGGGGGGGGGCGCGCCCCGCCGCCCCCCGGCGGGGGGGGGGGGGGGGGGGGGGGGGGGGGGGGGGGGGGGGGGGGGGGGGGGGGGGGGGGGGGGGGGGGGGGGGGGGGGCGGGGGGGGGGGGGGGGGGGGGGGGGGGGGGGGGGGGGGGGGGGGGGGGGGGGGGGGGGGGGCCCGCGGGGGGGGGGGGGGGCGCCCCCCCCCGCGGGGGGGGGGGGGGGGGGGGGGGGGGGGGGGGGGGGGGGGGGGGGGGGGGGGGGGGGGGGGGGGGGCGGGGGGGGGGGGGGGGGGGGGGGGGGGGGGGGGGGGGGGGGGGGGGGGGGCCCCCCCGGGGGGGGGGGGGGGGGGGGGGGGGGGGGGGGGGGGGGGGGGGGGGGGGGGGGGGGGGGGGGGGGGGGGGGGGGGGGGGGGGGGGCCGCCGCCCCCCCCCGCCCCCCCCCCCCCCCCCCCCCCCCCCCCCCCCCGGGGGGGGGGGGGGCCCGGGGGGGGGGGCCCCCGCCCCCGGGGGGGGGGCGGCCCCCCCGCCGCCCCCACGCGCGGAGGCGGCGGCGCCCCCGCCCCCGCGCGGGGGGGGGGGGGGGGGGGGGGGGGGGGGGGGGGGGGGGGGGGGGGGGGGGGGGGGGGGGGGGGGGGGGGGGGGGGGGGGGCGGGGGGGCGCCCCCCGCGCCGGCGGAAGCGCGCGCGGGGGGGGGGGGGGGGGGGGGGGGGGGGGGGGGGGGGGGGGGGGGGGGGGGGGGGGCCCCCCCCGGGGGGGGGGGGGGGGGGGGGGGGGGGGGGGGGGGGGGGGGGGGGGGGGGGGGGGGGGGGGGGGGGGGGGGGGCGGCCCCCCCCCGGCCCCCCCCCGGGCGGGGGGGGCGCGGGGGGGGGGGGGGGGGGGGGGGGGGGGGGGGGGGGGGGGGGGGGGGGGGGGGGGGGGGGGGGGGGGGGGGGGGGGGGGGGGGGGGGGGGGGGGGGGGGGGGGGGGGGGGGGGGGGCGGGGGGGCGCGGGGGGGGGGGGGGGGGCCCCGGGGGGGGGGGGGGGGGCGGGGGGGGGGGGGGGGGGGGGGGGGGGGGGGGGGGGGGGGCCGGGGGGGGGGGGGGGGGGGGGGGGGGGGGGGGGGGGGGGGGGGCGGCGGGGGGGCGGGGGGGGGGGGGGGGGGGGCCCCCCCCCCGGCCGGCGGGGGGGGGGGGGGGAGACCCCCCCCCCCCCCCCCCCCCCCCCCCCCCCCCCCCCCCGGGGGGGGAGGGGGGGGGGGGGGGGGGGGGGGGGGGGGGGGGGGGGGGGGGGGGGGGGGGGGGGGGGGGGGGGGGGGGGGGGGGGGGGGGGGGGGGGGGGGGGGGGGGGGGGGGGGGGGGGGGGGGGGGTGGGGACCCCCCCCCCCCCGGGGGGGGGGGGGGGGGGGGGGGGGGGGGGGGGGGTTTCTGGGGGTGGCGCGCGCGGGGGCCGGGGGGGGTTTTTGGGGGGGGGGGGGGGCCCCCCCCCGCGCGCGCGGGGGGCCGCGCCCCCCCCCCCCCCCGCGGGGGGGGGGGGGGCCGGGGGGGGGGGCGCCCCGGGGGGCGGGGCGGGGGGGCGGGGGGGGGGGGGGGGTTTTTTTTTTTCTTTATCTTTCTGGGGGGGGGGGGGGGGGGGGGGGCCCCCCCCCCCCCCCCCCCGGGCGCGGCGGGGGGGGGCCCCGGCCCCCCCTCCCCCCCCCTTTTTGGGGGGCCGGGGGGTCCCCCCCCGCCGCCCCGCCCCCTTTTGCGGGAGCCCCAAGGAAAAAAAAAGAAAAAAGAATAAGATTAACTTTTAAGTTTTTAGTTTGTTATTAATTTTTTGTATTACTAAGGTTCTTTTTTTTTTTTTTTTTTAATTTTTTTTTTTTTCCCCTTTTCTCCCTTTTTTTTTTTTTTTTTTTTTGGTGGGGGGGGGGGGGTTTTTGGGGGGGGGGGGGGCCTTTTCTTTTTTTTTTTTTTTTTTTTTTTTTTTTTTTTTTTTTTTTTTTTTTAAAAAAAAAAAAAAAAAAAAAAAAAAAAAAAAAAAAAAAAAACCCCCCCCCGGGGGGGGGGGGGGGGGGAGGAAAAAAAAAAAAAAAGGGGGGGGGCTTCCCTTCCCCCTTTTTTTTTTCCCCCCCCCTTCCCCCCCCCCCCCCCCTTTTTTTTTTTTTCCTTCCCCTTTTTTTTGGGGGGGGGGGGGCCTTAAATTTTTCCCCCCCCCCCGGGGGGGGCCCCCCCCCCCCTTTTCCCCTTTGGGTTTTTTTAAACCCCTACAATTTGCCCCCTTTTTGTATAGCTCCCTAGCTGATGGTTACCGATTTTCTTGGGCCAGAATATTCCAAGGATTTGACGAATATGGGATATTGGAAGTTATCTGTTACTCCCGTATCACATAGTGATCCCGACTTGGCACCCCTTATAAATATAATACGACAAGGTAAAGACTGATTTAAGAAAGACCTTTCTGTTTGGGATAACTAGAACTAGAATTAGAATTAGAACTAGAACTGGAACTAGAACTAATTTAAATCTTTAATTTAGTCATCTTTAATTCTTAATAAAGCACAACTTTTCAAGACAAAACCTTGGCGATTTAGAAGATTTATAGAGAGTTTAAAGCCAGTTCTGCTCGTCCGTTCTATGCCGTTGGTTTGACAACTGGCAGTAAATGTAAATTTAGAAGCACTTTTGACATGAATAAATGATTTTGATTTGGAAAAATATTCAAGATTTTAACGATATAAGCAGCGTGCCATAGATAAAAGCAAGAGATATCTCGCAAATGCCTCATGAAAGGTGTCAACAGTGCCTGGTTCTAATTAAAAACACTCATCGGTTGAATCGAGGGGTCAACGGGGCCGTGAGGGGTGGGGGCAGTATCCGCGTAACGAACGCACTAATTAATAAGGGTCCGTCGATATTGATTTACGATGCCGCGTGTGAGACCCGCGACATGTATCCCTTGGATACACGATATGGTGTGAATTTAAATGCGCGGCATTTCCTGCTATGTACATAGGTCGGGAACTAATTAGACTAATTTTATTTATTTAAAATTGTAACTAGTGTAAATATATAATTTATTTAGAAACTTTATATTATTACATTATTTAGTATATCTTAGTTAATTGTATGCTCTTAGAAATAAATATCTTTAAAGCTTAAAGCAAAAGACAATTCGTTTAGTTGAACGGAAAGACGGATCTGTTTAAAAACAATATCATTTTAATTCCATTGATGTATTAAAGCAAAATGCATGTAATAAAACACATTAAAAGACGACTCTAAAAAATAGTGAAACGTCCAAATCAAAAAAAAAGCCCAAATACTCAATATTTTTGCCACGTGTCGAACCCTGAAGTTCAAAACTTCAGATAGTATATATCCCACAAACGCAAGTTTATGTTTTTATAAGTTTATATTTAAGCATAAGTCGTTTAAATAACTATTAGACAAAAAACAAAACATCCAATATTAAAGATCTATTTCTACGAAGTTGGCGCTGCTCCGTTGTTCTCACGTCCGAACATTAGATCGTCAGGGCTGCGTCATCAAGAAAAGATTATCGGCCGATGTTGTAAATCGGGAGCACTCCGGAAGGCATAGTACAACCCCGCGGGCGCCTGTCGCGTCCGGCACGGCGTCAATTAGACGGGGGAGCCCCCACGGGGAGAAGAAGGGGCCGGGTGGGACGCGAGACGTTGCCCACGTATACGATAGGTATGTGCCCGGAAATTCGAGCCTATATACCGAGCACACGCCTCAGGCTACGTAATTAATACCGAGAGGCCGATCTCAGACTCCTAATCATTATTCGGGGTTGTTATGCAGATGAAAGAAATTGGGACCGCTTTTCGCGGGTGCAATGTTTTTGTTTCGTAACAACGTTCTTTGTTTACTCTTCTGGCTGTCCCAAGTACC
>CAJOBZ010000022.1:2465000-2565000 GCA_905332375.1 Pieris macdunnoughi | reverse complement strand
TTGTTTTTTTTTTGTTTTTTTTTTTCTTTTTCGTGGCGGTTCCCTCCCGCCCCCCCCCCCCCCCCGTTTTTTTTGTTTTTTGGGGGGGGTTGGGGTTTTTTTTTTTTTTTTTTTTTTTTTTTTTTTTCCCCCCTGGGGGGGGCGGTTTTGTGGGTTTTTTTTTTTTTTTTTGTTTTCCCTTTTTTCCGCCCCCCCCCCCCCGGGGCCCCCTCCGCTTTTTTTTTTCCCCCCCCCCTTTTTTTGTTGGGGGGGTTTTTTTTCCCCCCCCCCCCCCCCCCCCCCCCCCTTTTTTTTTTTTTTTTTTTTTTTTTTTTCGGGGGGCTCGTTGGGCGGGTTTTTTTTTTTTTTTTTTTTTCCCCCCCCCCCCTTTCCCGCCCCCCCCTTTTTTTGGGGTTTTTTTTTTCTCCCCCCTTTCTCTTTCTTTTGTTTTTAATTTTTTTTTTTTTTTCCTTTTCCCCCCCCCCCACCCCCCCCGCCCGCCCTCCCCCCCCCTTTCTTCTTTTTTTTTTTTTTTTTCCCCCCGACGCCGCGCGGGGGGGGGGGGGTGTTGGTGGGGGGGGGGGGGGGGGTGGTTGGGGGGGGGGTGGGGGGGGCTTTTTTTCCCCCTTTTTTTTTTTTTTTTTTTTTTTTTTTTTTTTTTTTTTTTTTTTTTTTTTTTTTTTTTTTTTTTTTTTTTTTTTTTTTTTTTTTTTTTTTTTTTTTTTTTTTTTTTTTTTTTTTTTTTTTTTTTTTTTTTTTTTTTTTTTTTTTTTTTTTTTTTTTTTTTTTTTTTTTTTTTTTTTTTTTTTTTTTTTGGTTTTTTTTTTTTTTTTTTTTTTTTGGTTTTTATAACAAAAAAAAAAAAAAATAAAAAGTATATAAAACATGTTTTCCTGTTAAGTCGAATACATATATTTTTGTTTATCCAGATGTAAGATTTTATTGCTGGGAACCTTTTTTTTAAATAAATAATATTCAAATATAATATGAAGAGACAGCCCTATTATGAGGAGAGCCCGTCTGGAATCACAGACTGTTTTATGTGTTATCATTAATTTATAAATGTTCCCTACTTAAGTACTTTGTAATAATACCGGGTCTTTAATTAAATTATTATCTGTTTGGTTTGTTACGTTCAATCACAAACGATTTAGTTGATTTTAGCCGTAGAAACTTTCTCTTATTTTACTTATATTACTATTATTATCTCTTATTTTACTTATATAACTATTATAATCTCCTATATTACTTCTTAGGACAGTTCTAGACTTAAAATACTATATATATGACTCCGGTATTTAAAAAAAAATTAAACTTCTGCAAGTTGCTATATAGAAAGCAAATATCTTTCATAACATCGACATTCAAATTTTTTAAAAGAAATGAACAAATTGTGTTGTTTGAGTAGCCGCATCAGTTCTTTGAGAACTGAGTTCTTAAAAAACAATCTCGCTACAACCCTTAGCTTAGCCATAGATCTCATTTCAGAAAGACAAATATTTGTGAATCAATTGGGTCTTTATCGTTTAAGTATTAATTGCGAACTTAGGAAGAAAAAATCCTTTGAATTTCAAAAATTCCTGTATTAGTAATCTATATTATCAGTTATAGATTCAAGCTCGCGTTTTAGAACCCTCTAGAAGCCTTTAAGATCAATAATGATCAAGAATTGATACATAATTAGACCTTCGGGACACGCGTTTGTAACGTGCGACCAACTAAATAAGCCAATAGCGGTACAAAATATAGCTGACCATTTCCTTTACGCAATTTTCGACTTTCTGCCAAACTGATAAGAGCTAGAACTCCATGAACGGTTAAATACGTAGTTAGGTAGAGTACACACGTGCTATCTACGTAGGTAAATCTGAATACAAATGAAGACATTAGGCGAATCCCGTGTGGTCTTTCGTTAGGATTTGTAATACCACGGGATAGGTCATAGTTGTGGCTTTGACCCGTTAGTATTACTTAGTAAAAATATAAGCATTTATAACTAATTCGGTAAGAAAAGACATGAAGGCAATTAAATTTGTTAATGCGAGAAACTTGGACTTTTTTATATACTTACAATTGGAAATGCCGTGATTTGTCAGGCTTAGATAGACATGGTTTAAGAAAGATATTCAATGAAAGACCCAAAAAATTGAGGTTTACATATCTACAATAATCCTTGAACATTTATTACGTAAGTAAAATTTGTAAAAATTAATGTAAAAACATGATAATTTTCAAGACTACACTAATCGGATCATTACCCTGAACTTACAAGTAAAGATTACTAATACATATAAACATTTTTTATAAAAAAAATAGTGTAATTTATCTTCTTAAAAATAGATATATAATATGTAGTACTAAGTTTACTTTGTTCTTTTGCAAGAAATAAAAAGGCCTTTTTTATTTTTTTTTATTATTTATTTTATATACATACATTGTTTTGCATTTTGAAATATACCTTGCGATTTTGAAAATTAATCCCACAATTTGTAGGCATGCGATATTGGCCAGCCCTCAGACGTAGCTCGGTATAAATCACTGTTCGATATCACGCGAACGCTGTCGAAGGAAGGCAGCGAGTATTTTGGCTAGATATTTCAACAAGCAAGCCGGCTAGGTCAGAGCCATTTACTTAGGCGGCACATAGCGGCATGTACCCAGCGGTATAGCGAACGAAGCGAGACGCGGTAGTGATGTGATTCGATCGGTATTTTAACGTTGTTAGTTGTTACTCAACTTTCGTTTGTTTAAATGCGTTTTGCGTAACTACCTTGTGATTTTTCTGTTTAATTATCTAGGGAGATTATTCTTTTCATAATAAAACCTCCGTCACTATATGAACTACGCGTTAAACTTTTATTTATTGATGGAATGTTGGCCATGTTTGCGACGACAGTGTTTAACGTATTCGCTTCAATGAGGAACTTTATTGACGGCGCCAACATCGTCCAATTCAAATGCAACAGGCTCAAGTGGTTGGGACATGTGCACTAATTGGGGGACACCAGAACCTCGCCTCAAGTGTTCGAAGTTGGACGCAAGAAGCACGAAATAGCTTGTGATGGCGAAATATACGGCTACGGGGCAAGGAGCTGTATGACGATTTAGACGTTGAAGTTTTTAGTTTATTACTATATCGACGGTCTTCTTTATAATAAAAATAGCCTATATTCGAATATATTTAGGATTTCATTACGTGTATGTTTTTATTTAGTTTAATATTAGTACACGAACTTCCACGGAGTGAAGGTCCTCAAAATTCTTTCGTTTGTCTCTTTTCTTCGCTACTATTTTCACATCTTTCTTTTAAGTTTGGTGGCGGTTGTTGTATGGATATGGTTAGATATAAATTAAATGAAACACTTTGTTTGAAGCTGGGTAACAACTGACTTTAATTGCTTAAAAAACGAGCTTATAATTAAGATAACATTAGGGGTAGAGGGGTTGAGAATGGACTAACAAAAAACTAACTCGACTTATTGAAGAGTTCGTAAATCTAAGTGACACGTTATTGAACATTATCGGAAACGAGAATGTTAATTATGATTGTGGTAAAAACTAAAAGGCTCAAGGGTGCGACGATTGTTTACATTTTGTTTACGCTTTTAATTATTAACTTAACGAATGTTAGGTTACATAACTCCTGTTATATCTTTTGTTTCATCTTTCCAGGTGGCTAGGTGCCTTGACTTTTTTGTCCCATGGCCATTACAAGTAAAGGTCTTTTTGACCCATCGGGCCCATTTCCACTTTAACTTTTTGAGTGTGTTACCACGTCTGCTATTTTTGAATGACTTTGCGCCGTCTTATCGCAATGACAACCATTGCCAAGCGTTATCGATACTAGGATAACGTAATAATAACGGTACAGTGAAATTAGTCTCGAGAAATTTTTGCATATGTAGTGGTGTGTATATTATCAGATCTTAGGGGTTTCCACTATATCGTTCTGGCCTATACAAAAATGTTTCGATATCCTAACATTACTATTTAATATTATACTTATCCCTAGAACTCTGTTTTTGTTATCAATAAAAACAAGTTTTTATTTAAAAAAAAGGTTTTGACTTTATAAAAAAAGGTGTGTGGATCAAACGATAGAAGTGAAACTTCAAAGAGGAAGACCGATATATATTTTTTTTCCTTTCATCTAGGTTTTTAAAACTCCGGGGTCTACGGGGGGTCAAAATTTATTTTTGGCTAGGACGCACCGTTTCGAGATATTTCAATCTAAAGCAAAAAATCGTCATTGATAGTGGAAAGTGGAAACACGCACAAAACCAGAATAAACCAGTTCGTGTCCGCAGGTGGAGTCCGGCGTAGTCGCTTGGTACTGTTAGAACAAAAGAACATTTCATTCAAAAATTATAATTATTACGTTAATTGTTAAATTTTGATTGGAGTTGATGGATATTGTAAAATGTTGAAGTGTTAATTGTGTGAAGGGCAACTTTATATTGTTAATTAAAAAGGTCCAGTGTAAAAGGTCGAGGAAGCCTTTGACTTCTCAAACTAAAGAAGTTTTGTATGTTTGTACAAATATTTCGAAAATGAGTGTAATAACAACCCGAGAGTATATGACTCCACTCAATTAGTTGCTAAATCAACGGGAATTTCAATAGCATCCGTAGAAAGGTAGTATAGAAAGCAAATGTCGACCTTCAGATAGGAAGTAACATTTAAATCTCCTAAAAAGAAACCGAATCGTAAACCTACAATAGTATCGATAACTTTGATCAGCAAGTTATAGAAAAAATTCATGACTTCACATCACAAATAAAGAAATTCCCACTTTGAAAACTTTGACGCAAAATAAAAGAAGATATCGATATAAAGGTTGTGTCAGCACGTTACGAAAACACGTCATGTCATTAGGTTTTAATTGGAAGCAAAAGAAGAAACGGAAATTTTATGGAAAAACACGAAATTAGATACTTGCGAATTAATTATTTGATGAAAATTGTGAATATCGTGAAAAGCCGACCAATTGTAACCGACGAAACATATAACATACATCACATACCCTCTCGAAATCTTGGTAGATGGAAGATTCAGGTTTGAAGCAACATATATCGAAAGGCAACCGCTAATCATTGTTCAGGGTGGTATGGATGGTTTATACCAAATGATTGCTTATGTTTAAAGCCAACCAAAAAAGTGGAGATTACCACGACAATATGAACTATGACAACTATTCAAGGTGGATTCAAACTCAATTAATACCCAACTTACAACCAAATAGTGTTGTTGTTGTTGACAACGCACCATATCATAACTCAATACAAAAATCCTGCACCGAATAGTAATTCTAGAAAACAGCAAATGATTGACTGGCTGACATTGCGAAACATTGAGCATTCATCCACGTTGCTTAAGCCTCAATTATATGAACTGATTCTGCAAAACAAGGCGAGATTTGTAGAGTACAAGATAGACGAAATATTACGACAGCACGGTCATACTGTGCTGCGTTTACCACCATACCATCCGGAGTTTAATCCTATAGAAAATATATGGGGGGATAGTGAAAACATATGTCGCAAAAAAGAATGTCGCAATGAATATGAAGGTTATAATGTCATTAGCTGAAGAAAAAATGAACGCCATAACTGTAGAGGAATGGAGAAAAGTTTGTCTGCATGCTATTGAGGAGGAAAACAAATATCAGGGTAGAGACGCAGCTTTAGACACAATATCAGAACGAATCATAATTAATTTAAATAATTCATCTGATGAAAGCGAGGATGGGGATGATTGTGATTGCCTGGGGTTGATGAATTATTAGAATAAAACATTTATGGCCGGAGAACACCTAATTCATACACGTCTTCACTGAAGTGAAAACCGGCATTCACTGCTTGTAATATTTGGAACTGGCTTATCTGCCTCATACGTTCCATAGATTACAATGCAGTGGATACACATTTTCACGTCCGTATTAGTACGTAGTGCGTATGCGTAGACGTGTACGCATTGGGTGCTCCAGCCACAAACGTATATTACCTTTAAAAAAATAAAAACTAAAAATAAAATGTTGTTTTTTTATTTGCTGACCATACACTACTACAAACGCAAAAATTTCTCAAGTAATTTACCTTACATCCCTAGCGGCGAGTGTGCGCGTCGATAAATTCCGAGCGCGTTGTCAATCGTTCGCGAGGAGCGTTCAGGAATTAACGGCGCTGCGCTGTCAAGGCGCCGCCCGGTTGTCCCCCCGACAACCTTAGGGTTGTACGTAACTATTATTTTTTTATTTTAAACCTTTACGGTTCCTGGCTCAGAACTTTTGATATAGAGGATATTATATTATAACCTCTCATGTATAGCAAAATTAATGCTGATTATTGTATTAAATGCTATGTTATGATTTACCTGCGACTGGCTATATCTTTGGGGCTCAGTTTGAGTGATTAAAAAATCGTTTTAAAGCGTCGCAAAAAATACATACGTTTTGTAGTAAAGTGGACTGCTCTAAAAATTTAGTTTTTACGAAGTACCTTTAAACAGTTAATAAGATCGATCTAAGAAGTAAAACATTTACGCGTATATTCCGTACATATTTGTTATTGTTTTGACTTTTGAAGCAGTTTCTTACACTTCTGATTATCAGATATTTAGGGAAAAACTACTTGTATCTGAACATTTTTTAAATTTATAAATATATCTAAAATTATCTTAATACCTAAGTACCTAGTTTTTTTAATAAACCTAATGTTTTGACGGTTGACAGCCCTATGTAAATTGCACGTATACGCTAGGCCCGTGAATTATACGGATTACGAGTTTACGACGCACATGCGAGCTGCAGGCGAGTGGGCGAACAGCGCTCCCGACTTACCATTATCGATATTACCTTCGGCTTGCTGGCTTTACTGCTGTGACGTCACTCGCATAGACAATAAACAGCTGTGTGTAAATTCTTTTTACAAAATTCGAAGGAAGTTTTATGTGTCTTTGAAATCTTGCATATAAAATTGTTCTCAAATTGAGGGTAGGATTTAGAAATGACGCCCCTATGTCAAAATCGAATATATGTTTGACGTAAGTGAGTCAGACTTAGCGCTGAGTTTCCTTTCTGAATATGTCCGAATGAGCCGAACATAGAAGAACTACTTTTCTGTGTGTTTTGCTGATGTTACTTAGGCGTGTATCTTAAATAAGAATGTTTTGATTGACACGCTATGTTATTTCAACAGAACTGTGCTGTGGTCAGAATCGCGAATGGAGTTATGGCGTCACTCTTTTATATGTCCAAACAAATGAAGGCAGTCAATGAGTACCAACGTTTGAATTTAACCGTTTGATACAATTTACAAAACACCATGCAAACAAACAGTTAACACGATCAATGGCTTTTGAGTGTCCGCCAAAGAATTATGCTGAACGCTGAATCTCATTAACAGCATCTGCAAATAAATGAGGTCGTGATAACAGTGCACGCGACACTGTGAACTCAAAAATAGAACTATAATTGGTATACGAAAATAGTATGGAGCAAGGATTACCCAGACTTTACTGGCAATCTAGCAGGCTTTGTTTTTTCTTCTTTTCAGTCGGTAGTTAGTCTGGGCGTCGTGGATTGTAAGCAAATCTGTTTCCACCGGTTTCTGTCCAGCGTCTCTTCACAGTGGTGAGTTTTGAGGACGACGAGTCTTTCGCTTGATTTAATTTGGTTGAACGGCCACGAGATCTTTTGCCTTCTGTGTTGTAACGACCTGTTTATTCAAGTGCTCATCGCCTCGTACGTTGTCTGCATTTGTGTGTATTGTCTTTGATAGTAATCATTAATTACTTAGAGATAGCTCGCTATCGTTCTCTTGCTGACCATGACTCATAAATAATGTAATTTTTTGTTTATATTTTTTTTAAATTAAGCATCTCAGTGTATTCAGAAAGTGTTTAATGGTCTTAAATTGGTACGGCTTTTGTTACCCTGGTTACTTTTTGTATGAAAATAATACTGTTAACGGTAAAAAACACGTTTTTAAGGCCGAGAAAAAGGTATTATATTTAAATTTATATTTTCTATCAATATTTTTCATTAAAAGCTCTATTAGGCAAGCAGACAACCAAGTGATCAGCTGATTATTCATCACCACTTATGAATATATTACAATCCATGTGAGAAGTGTACACCACAGCACCAGTCAAGTGAGAGCCGTACGACCCTTAAGTAGGGAGGTGGGGTGGGATCAGGTTAAGCTGTACGTGACTCCTAAGCCAATACTGCCTCTATGTCCAACAGGTAAGACCCGATATTGCATGACGTAGAAACGGTGGAAGAAAACGTGCATAATTTACGCGCGTCCGATAAACGCTCACGATTGTTATTACGCGATTGCGTTTATTGGATTTGGCTGGCGTCGCGCTGCCGTCGCGAGATAATGTCGTCCAGATGTTTAATAAAGGCGGGCACCTACTGCGCAAGGAATCGAATTATCCGTCTATCTATAGTCTGTAGCAGCGGAAACTTAATTAACTTTTCGGTTAAGTACTCCTTTGAGGTCCTTGCTTGATGAAAGTTGTCTCTTCTTGATGACTCGAAATACATTATTATTGTAACAAAACCCTAAGCATATTCAATTTATAATTACTGGATAGGTATATATCAATAATACATATTTTCTTATAGATAAGAGCGGTAAAACAAACATTTACATTTCCAATTCATCTTGGCAATCTACTAGTAATTTCGTGGAAAGGCAAAAGTCGTGTGTTTTTTACGGGCTAGTCGCAGGCTTGAGGCACGTAATTTACGCGTGAGTGGTCACCGTGGCTGGTGATTACGGCTCCTGCCTCGCCCTGATAATCCCGGTCCAATGCTTGTGACGTGTGTTAAGGATGCTTATACACTGTACGACATGCGATTTAAAAATCATGCTAAATTTATTTAAAAAGTAGATAAAGTGTATTAGATATTAAACAATGATTATGGTTTATTTTAATTAATGTAAAATACCTATAAAAGTTCAACATAACGTTAATTTTTAGTTTATTGTTAATTAATGAAGGTAATGTTCGTCAAGTTTCCGTTTCTGTCCAGACCTCCGAAGTGTAAAAAAAAATCCTTACGTCATTATGGTTTTGTTACACGTAATAAAGAGTAATACTTTAACAAACCTTCGTCAATCGTCAGTGACATTAAAATTATTAAATTCAATAGTATTGTGATTAAACTATCAAAGTACTATCTTATTAAGTAAGTTTCAACCCAAAACTATGTTTGTTCTAGAGATACACAGATAAATTCTCCGTTCTCAGAACATCGCTGTGTAGTGTGTACTTACATTATGTCTGCGTAGAGCAAAGGGCATATTAGCAATTAAGAATTTAATGATATTATAACGCAAGTGAAGAAACTATAGACATTTAATACGTAATATATACACATATAATATGTCTGGTAGTCGCGTCGCACTACATGAACCGCCTATATCGCTAGTGATTTGGAACGGAATCGCCGCCCGACGGACGTGGCGTGGGCGCGGGTCATTAAGATGGCGTCGCGTCGCGTGCGCTCGTTACGCCACCCGGGGCTGGGGCTAACTCGATTATACATTCACTGCAATAGCCTAATTCGAGATGTCTTCGATTTGCTATACGTTGATGGACGGATTCAATAATCTAACATTAATAAGATTATTGAGAGAATAGCGCTTTGATTGTAAATTTTAGACTTTATTATTCGATATAAAGATTCAAATATTTGTTAATTTACGTATTCTATATAATTTGAAGCTTATACTATATATATGAACACATAAAAAGTATCTAGTGACAATGAAAATCTTCGCAACAAAATATTTTGACTATTTCATTTTAGTGCGTTCAAAAGTTTGTAATTAAATCACGAAGTAATTTTTTTCTCCATTTTTATCCATTTCAATATAGAATATAATATAAAATTAAACAGACTTGAAAATGAATTAAATATATTAAAATCATCCAGATCGATCCACGGACGCGGATACACAAAAAAATAACGCGTTGAACTGACAACATCATCTCAACATCATATGTCTATTTGCCTTTTTATAAAAATAAAAGAAATCTCATACTAAGAATAACAGTATTACTTTTTATACGATTATATACACGTGTAACTATTTGAACTGAGTTGACCCATTATATATCTTGTATATAGCAGTATGTTCTCGAAACTCCATTGTGCCAACGGCGGGGGCCAGGTGCCGTATCGTGCCACCGTCGAGGGACCCGAGCTTAGAACGTTGTCCTGAAAATCCTCTGTACATTTGGAAAACCCTAAGGGCGCTGTCACAGTTTTGCTCTTATTTAATACGTATACTGCATGTATTCAGATTGGTTAAGATTTGTCTATGTAGTATAGAATTGATAATTGACAAATAATTGTCCATAAAAAAACATAAGTTTAGGTTGGTGATGTATCGTTTGCCATTAAGATACTTAACAATCAGGTAGATTGGTCAACCTTTTAACAAAATTTAAATTTCGTGTACCCAGTAGATATCCCAGACATCCCATCATACCATTTTCTGGAGAACGAGTTTTGGCCAAAATTCACCGATGTCCAGATTGAGCATTCTGTTAAACGAGCTGGATCTGGATATCCATAGTTGCTCCTCTCACACTTTAAGAGCGATTTTCGTTTAATGTTTATCTAAATTATATAATTGTTTTGCTTAATTTCTTTTTATTATTTCTTATATGCTATGTTTGTAAGTGCTTGACACATTAAACATTGTATTTTATTTTTCTTTTATCAATGTATCAGTGTGCCGAGCATTGGCAAGCTTTTATAAATAAATAAATATACTAAACTAACATTAAAAGCATTCGTATCAGATCAAAGATTGAAGATTATCTTGAATCGAGTAAATATATACCAGTTGATTGCATTATGAAAGAAAAAAATCCAGACACTACAACTCTGCTTTTGGCTTCAGATTTCTGTATTCTATATTCTATATTATTTTCTAATAGGCAAGTTGGTGACCTGCCTTTCTTTTTAGGGGCTAAGGTATCCCGTTTTCCTCACGATGTTATAAAAATGCCCGTGTCAACGCGCACAGAAAACTCCATTGGCACACTACTATGTAATGAGTAAAATACTAACTGCCTTATTGAAAACTTACAAGAATACAAATTTTTCATTTTTTTATTGAGAGATAATTATTGTTTGTTGTTCAGTGGCAACTTATCTATTTAAAATGTAAATAATTTCCTATTCTTAAAACGAAGAATTGATAAACTAAATTTAATCACTGCACTGTAGTAAATGTGATTCAGTTTTATAAATGTGAGACTTTTCATTCGATATTTACAAAATTTTTTATTCCCTTATAAACACCGCCCTACAAAAACGTGTTGGCCATCGGACGCGGCCCGCGGAATTCCATTTAAAGATGTCAGGATAATTTAGCGCTGACGAGGCGAAGGGCAAATTGACGCGCCCCTAGGCGACTACGTATCGATCACGAATACGCAAGGGATGTAAACAGACCCCCTTGCGATGGAAAAACGTGATGTCACAATACTTACGACACTGAAGTACACGAAACAAAACACTGTCTGGATAATACTATAAATATCTGGATATTTTTAAAGTATACAAGCTAAAAATGAGGAAACCGCCATACCTAAGACACAAAATTGACCACGTGTATCGGACACAGGCGGCTGATCACCTACCTATCTTTCCCTATATCTATTGAATGTTTTGTCGTAATCGTTATCATGAGAAAATGCATGACAGAACTATTTATTTATTACAGAAATACAGTAAAATTAAAATAATCATTTAATTTTAAAAAAGGCTGCAAATCGCTTTCGGACGATGTCTTCAACCACGATTATAATTAATTTTAATGAAATGCAACGAAAATGAGTAATTCCAAATAAATCACCGAATGTATAAATTAAATTGGCAAGATGCTGGAAACAATAAAACTTATGCCAAAACGTGCTATACGAGGTATACAATTATAATTATAGGTCCGACAATTATAGTTAATCCAGAAGGTAATTAAACTGTGATTATCTAACAGTATTGACCAACCTTGCCTATATATAACAAATAAACCTAATTAATTTGTCATTAAAACACTCTATTAACCAACACGGGTGTCTCAACCACGATTGCTAATAAATCCTTTTACATCTTACATAATATTATATATGAACTATACATATTACTTATTATTAATCATCATTTTTCATGATATAATTACAATACATTATGTACAATTGCACATAAGACATAGTCTATAAATGTCAAATCATGAAGTTATCTTAAAATAAAACAAAAAAAATTAATAGCCTTAAAAAATAGTTACTAAAATATATTTTAAGTAAAATATGTAAATATATTAAAAGGAATCCCTTTAAATAAGTTCCCCCTTTGAATAGCTAGAGTAATTCTTTGTTCGAGCTGCCAGCTCTTCGGTCTCCTGTGATAACGACTAACCTTTTTGCTATTTCCTTAAAAAATAAACTACTACTACTAGTACTTACTTATTTATTACTTTCATAAGGTTACTTGTAAGACAATACACATATATAGATAAAAGTTTTATTCGAAGAATTCGTAATCAATTCGGCCTCACAAAGGAAGTCTCTAGGTGTCTATTCACGTAGCTTGTCTGAGTGGCGAAAACCTCTCATCAGCATTCGACGCCACTTCACAGTACTCGACACCTGGTGACGTCATCTACCAGAGAAATAGGGTATTTAGTCTATGTTCTAGTGTCTATGAAATTTTTCTTACGAATAGACGTCGAAAAAATATATCATAGAAGATGGTGTTATTGTAATGAATATTTGAAAAACTCTATTTTGACAATCAGTTCCTGAGTTATACACATATGTATATAGTATATACATATATATATATGTTGCAACTCAGGAATAAAGGTTAAGCCCGATTAGTTCAATATTGATTTAAGACAACAATGAGCTGTAGGTACAAGACGGTATCGTTCCATTGGATCTATTGGGAATTTACTTTATGTATTTAATTACTACAACCTAGGCTGTGAAATTAGTAAGACTGATACTATCTGGAGGTCAAAAATATATTATTGGAAACATAAAGAAATAAGGACCGATCGTATAAATTTATTTCGACTTTAATTTAATTTAATTTCGTCGAATGAAACTGATAAATAGCTACCTATATTTACGGGTTTATTATTACTAAACGAAAAAGCGTGAGCAACACAAAGCTTAATCCAAGACTGACTCCCCAACAAAGACATTTAAGATATTCGCGAGTGAACAGTGATATTAAAATGACCTGGACTGCTCAAAGGGAGTAAGACAAAGGATTCAAAGTCCATCTGTGGAAGGATTGTGATTAAACCCTCTCCCCATACAGTAACAAGTAACAAATTAATAAAGAAAACATTTAAAAAATATATATTAGATAGTGGTTAATTTAAATTGATTCATTTCCAACATAAATATACAATATTCTTAACCTACACAGTAATAATAATAAAATAATTATATTTTTCACAAATAATAAGCGTGACCGGTTTTAGACTGACATTCGATTTAGGTATATATTTATGGAAATACATAGTAAGCTTAATTCGTACCGAGATTAGTTTATTTTATTTGTAATAATTTCTAAACTAATATATAACAAGTATAACAGAAACTATCACCAATATAGTCTTCCGTTGAACCCTCCCAGCGCGACCCGTTTAAAGATTCAACATAGCCGCGGGCGAGCGGCCACTCGGACCCCTTTGAAGATATTCGCCTTCATTAGCACGGGTCCGCTCGACCCCGCGGGGACGTCGCTCGACGTAATTGCAAAACACGCGTTCGAGTTGTATCCGAGCTTTGGGAATCTCCTTACTGCTAGTTGAAGTTTGCTTATTATATTTGAATAGTGCACGCTTGTTAAATATTCTATTATAGCATGTTAACATAGCCTTTGACTAGTTAGAACTGGGGAAGTGGTATTTGTCGACCGTCAGATGTGTCACTTGAATTTCCAGTGCAAATGGTTGATTCATACACATTTTAAAGTAGTCTAAAATACTATCACGATTATAATTAATTTTCGTGAACAGTGTTGGCCTAGTGGCTTCAGCGTACGACTCTCATACCAGAGGTCGTAGGTTCGATCCCCATCTATGCACCATTGGACTTTCAGTCTATGTGCGCATTTTAACATTCGCTAGAACGGCGAAGGAAAACATCGTGAGGAAACCAGCTTGCCTTAGACTCAAAAAGTTGGCGTATGTTAGACACATGGCTGATCACTTGCCTATCAGATTGATAAAA
The DNA here is from genome assembly GCA_905332375.1 of Pieris macdunnoughi. Taxonomy (NCBI): domain Eukaryota; kingdom Metazoa; phylum Arthropoda; class Insecta; order Lepidoptera; family Pieridae; genus Pieris; species Pieris macdunnoughi. The sequence goes on along the minus strand of CAJOBZ010000022.1, from coordinate 2,550,747 downwards.
GATACTATATACACTACTGATAATACAGAAATCTGAGGCCCAGGCCTAAAAAAGGTTGTAGTGTCACTGTTTTTTTAGGTTTTGCGAAATTAAATAACATACTGTTTCTATAAACATAACACATTCATAAATAAATTATATTATTTAAATTTCAAACGTATATATAATACAGAATTTGCGTAAACTAAATTGCGTAAGCTAAATTTGTTTCATAATGTAGGCATGTCGGACAAAGATAACTTTTAACTGTATCTCGTGACGTTACCGCAATACTGACTTACTAGCCATTAATTTAAGCACAGTTAAAAGGCTCTAGCATAATCCTTATTTTACTATCGTCCGAATCCCCACATCGGTATCAAGTGGGCAAATAAAGAAGGAAACAACTTAGATGGAGTAGAGCCGGACCGCGTTCGCGACTAATTAACCCCACCCGTCCCACGTGGGGTGGACCCCCCGTCAACGATGGAGGGTTGACCTGGAGTAAAAAATATGCGACTGCCCCCGCGAGACGATGCGACCGCTTTTAAGAATTCCGCGCACCGAGTGCAGGCTTATTGAGCTCGTGTGTTTTAATAGTTCTTGCTTCTTTTGCTTTCCGTTTTAATTCGGTTATTTTTGTCAAGTTGGTTCAGAACCAGAATCTGTCACTACGTTATTTAAAGACTTCGTTTTAGTTGAGAAAATGTTTTAAACATTTGGAATCAAAATATAACGTAGACAAAGATTTAAGTAAAGTCATTTACTTGGCAATAAAATTTTAATAAACCTGACATTTTCCAAGGTAAACAAATAAACAATGTCATTTTTGCCATACATACAACTACAGGAACTTACAAAAGATTATCTTAATTCTCTCATTGCCCTCAAATTATTTAGATATGTAACGAAGATAAAAACTTGTTATGATCGTGTTCTATAGTCTATTGTAGTTGTCTTTGCCTTGGCTCTAGTGTGCCCATGTCACGTGGTATCTATGGAAATACTTAATAATTCCTATAATACAACTCAAGTCGTTAATAATACGCCTGATACAATCCAGCTTTCGTGTTGAAATGATCAATTAACTATATTTAAAGAGGCACGCTGGCATTTGAACGAGTCGTTTTCTAATGGCTATTAAAAGCGCAGGTTATGCGGGTCCATAGAAAAAGTCCCTTGGTGCTGAGTCGCAGTGAACCGTAAACCTTTCGTGGGGGTTGATCGATTTACGACCTATTTACGATCACGTCAAGGGCCGCGGATACACTGCAGGTGCGTTCACTCATTATTTTTCTGCCTTAGGTTTTCCCAGTAATAACTTTTTATAGAATCGCATTCTTTTAGTACTTATGAGATGTGTAATAATATAATTAAGCAACTTATCTTTATGTTGCTATCTAAATTGGCGTTTTGTTAAGCAATTTTTCTTGTAGATGGAAAATAGTGATATCAGTATTCCTATTCCAGATCGGCGTTTCTATACGAAATTGTTGTACAAATATGGATAATTTATTTTATTTTATTTATTGAGAATGATTCACAGCTTATAACTACTACTAATTAAGGAGGTCTTTTTACGCCATTAAACAAATCTTTACATATAATTAAGTAATTAACAATTAAATGGATTGTTAACAATTAAGTCATTTCAGAGTAACTATATATTATATTTATTAATAATAATTTATTTATATAAGCAGTAAATTTTTATATGGTTATTAATGTTTTAGTTACAATATTGTCGTAAATATTATATTAGTAGGTAACTATGATAATAATGTCCTTGAAATGAAAGTTATGAATAAAACTTTAAGGGCCAACACGGCATAGTGGCTTCAGATTGCACCTCTCATGCATGAGTTCGTAGGTTTGTTCCCCGGCTGTGTATCAAAGGACTTTCTGTCTATGTGTGCATTTAACATTCGTTCGACCGGTGAAGGAAAACATCGTTAGGAAACCGGCTTGCCTTAGACTGAAAAAGTCAAGCACAGGAGGCTGATCACCTACTTGCCTATTAGATTGACAAATGATTATGAAACAGATTCAGAAATCTGAGGCCCAGACCTAAAAATGTTTTAACGCCTTAAACGCCACTGATTTATTTATTTTAAAAATTATTTTTCGACGATCGTTCAAGACAAATATTTCTTTCGTCAAAAAACTGTTGATACTTAAGGATATCTTAAGGTATGCCTAGTAAAACAATCTTTTAGCGTTGCGAGAAACTGTAATTTATAACCGAGGACACGGTTAACCGTTTTAACGACAAAAGGTGCGTGTAACATTATACAGGCGAAGTGAAGGGAAAAACATTGCATGTTGCGGTCAGCGGGACCCGCGGGCGGAAGCGTTGTCGCGATGCGCCCGCGCCGCCGTGGGAGGCGGGCGCGGGGAGGGGAAAGGGCAGACAGGATGCGGTCACGCACGTTCGCGAGATTTTATCGAACACCGCAGCCGTGACTCGTCAGGGCAACATCACGCGATATTGATAGAAAACCGCGACATTGTTAGTGATGTGTAGTACCGATAAATGCCAGTATAATCGATAATACAGGTATATTGTTTGGGCTGGAAGAAAAATCTATCAAAGGAGAATACTCCTTAGAAATTACTAACATGTTATCAATATATGTTGACCCAGGGCCCCAGGGGCAAGACCCACAAACCCCGGGCCCGGGCCCCCGGGGCCCGGGCCCGGGGGGGGGAGGGGGGGGGGGGGGAGGGGGGGAAAAAAAACAAAAAACCCAGCACCCCGGGGGGGGGGTCTCTCTGCATCTTCTACCGCATTGAGATCCATGGAGAGCGTTCAGAGGAGTTGTTCGGATTAATACCAGCAGTGTTTCATCATAGAACGTCAATGCAGAATACAAAATACCATCCACCTCGAGATCCGTGGTTCCTCAACGCTCAAAGACTGGAAACGCACTCGGGAGCCCTCTGGCATTGAGTGTCCATAGGCGGTACCACTTAACATCAGATGGGATTCCTGCCCGTTTGCACCGTGCCATAAAGATAAATATAACAAGTTACATCAAGGAACATAGTATGTACCTTAGATGTGAAACTTCATCATATTAATAATAATTGTCTGTGGGTTTTGTTATTTAATAATAAATACACAATTTGTTTATTATACGGTGCTTAAGTGGACTTTGTTTATATGGATCAAGAAAATGGTTAAATATAGATTTTTGTCTCGTAGGTGTTTATAATGGGTCTTTCTTGAAAATATATTTTTTAATTTTTGAAGAAGTGTTATAGGTACATTGTTGTAGATTGGCACGCTCTGAAAGGGTTTTTTGCCGACGGTCGGCCGTCGTGAAAGTCGGTTTGAATTTGAATAAAATCTGTAATAATGTCGCATCACTAAAGCTAAGCGGTGAAGCGAAAGGCGCAGATGGGAAACACGTCCCGACCCCCCGCAGGTACACTGCACGATTTGATGCGTGTGCGCAATGGTCCTATTCGCGTAAGAAATTTTTATCTAAATCGCAACTTATTAACTACTATAGAATCTATTAAATAGCTACTACTCTAGCTATATCTGAGGTAGCTTTGCTTGTAGTCTTTTGTAGATTGTTTGGGTTTGACTCGAGTGAAAAGATTTTTTCGGGTAGGCACAAAAGGCTGATACATAGTTGTCATAATTAATTAAAGAGATGCAAAATAGCGAATTGTGACTACCGTAGGGGGGTCGAATTGTTTAATAAAAACCTGTTGCTTCCCCAAAGGCCGCCAACGCACTATGTCCATGGGCTGCAATGAATGCCCTTTAGGCTACATTTTAGGCAGACAATGTTTGTTCGTAGTACTTCAAACTTACACTTGCCGTGAAGTGAAGCAATCTGTGAATCTTGTGCACTTCCTCCAGCGTGGAAAATTGTGGCTAATATAATAAGTTTGCATAAGTTAAAAATCTTTTTCAGTCACGCGAATAACTGCCGATACACGGCACCTGTTAAGAAATTGCTCTGTAATTTCGCCACATCGACGTGTAATGATTTTAAGCCATTGGCTAAAGTGTTTGTAGCCTGATATGTGCCGAGATCAATTTAGCTTATAATTCGCTGCGGCTTTCCATTATTATTAATAATAATAAAAGCCTTTCATTCAGATTCTTTATATTTATATTTCATCCCATTCAGTTCTAGTTCTGTGTCCCCTATTTCTGTCTGCACTGTGCCACTCTCTGCCATGGACCAACCTGCTGTTTTTTTTAATCTGGTCTATCCACCTTCTAAATTGTCTTCCTCTTTTGTACCAGTTTAACACTTTGTTGCTCCACTGTTCTGTTTCTTTTGCCATGTGTCCCGCCCATATCCAATTCAGTTTATTTATTTTCATTGTGACATGATGGTGTACTCTTTTTTGTTTATTACCATTTAAATATATATATATATCGTATTATGAAAAAAAAAATTTAATTTAAAATTTGTTAAATTTGTTAAACTTTTGACTGATTTCTAGATCTCAAAACACTCTTTAAAACCCCGATCATTCGAAGGCATAGATTAAGAGAATTTTAAAAAAGCTTATAGTAATACTAGCTGACCTGGCAAACGTCGTTTTGCCATGTATATCATTTATAATAAAAAATAGGGGTTGATCGTAGAGGGGTGAAAATTAGGGGTTGTATGTATTTTTTAATACTGTATCATAAATAAAAATAAAGAATAAAAATTATCTAAAAATTAAAAAAAAAATCTTAAGACTACCCTTAACATTTAGGGGGATGAAAAATAGATGTTGTCCGATTCTCAGACATACCCAATATACACACAAAATTTCATGAGAATCGGTCAAGCCGTTTCGGAGGAATTTAACCACAAACACCGCGACACGAGAATTTTATATATTAGATATATTCAGCTTTAAAAGCAAAGTACGCAGCTCAATTTGCTCGTATCTTATTCATTAACATTCATAAGTTAAATGCCACGAAAGTTATTGCAGTAAACTTTGCGTCCAATTTCAGTGACGTAGAACATAAAATATCCTGTAATGACACCTGTTGCTTCCTCCCCCTCTGGGGGGGTTGTAACAAAACGTCCGGAATGGGACAGCTAAGTGAGTCAACGAAACATTAAAAAGTATTTATTTGCAATTTCGTTCCGCTTCAATAGTTCAATATAGGAACTAATATTATGAGTAATTCTATTAATCACGGCTACATCAAACGGATATTCATGGATTGGGTTATAGGTTTTTTAATTGCCTGTCTGGTTACATATGAATTGATTGATGAACGTAAAAATTGCGTTTATCAATAATATTCAAAGTTTTACTATTCAAAAATAATGAACACTATTTTGGGAAGTATTGCTGTTGATTATGATTTTGTAAAAACAAAAATAAATGTTATTTCTATAATGTTTGAAAACAAAGATCTATGTACAGAGGACGGTGCTTGTCAATTGTCATTCATTTTGTTTAAATGTTACCTCAACAATTGCGAGGGAAATTCAAATTAAGAAACAAAATGTCAAAGGCAATGTCTGCAATGTGTACAAATTTTTACTAAAAACCTATTTGAATTTACTTTTACATATTTTAATTTCATATTACGAGTATATTTCGAGAAGTATGCTAACGTTTATAAGTTAATTTAATTGTCTAGTTAAATAGTTATTATTATAGACTTTTTATTAATACTCTCTATAAATATAATATTAGTTTACATAATTTATTTCACTTGCCAGTCGTCAAGTATAGGTTATCTTTGCTTTATTATGAGATTCAGAAACGAAAGTTTCTGACGTTAGGGAGTCAGACTTAGCGGCTAGCGCTGAACCTCGTTTCTGAATCTTTCCCTCAGAGTCCCTAGGCGCTACATAAGACTCTTGTATGTCAAAAACGTATTAGATAACATAAGGTCGTTATACTTCGCGCCAAATCTCAACAGAAATGCTAAACATGAAATACGGTCCTTTATAACGCCGCGTAAGAAAATAGCTCAAATATTGCGTTACCTCGCAATATCAAATTAGTGTTGCACGCACGCGAATCGATATCGCGTGATTATCGAGAATAATGTTGAGACTGCTCCCACGGCTGGACCCTTCTGAACCCCACGTCCAATTCAGCTGTGAAGGGACACGACTGATTAGATGTTTACATAAAACAGACACGTATACTAATGTTTACTAATGTGGTTCAACTAGTTTTAATGAAACGATGCGATGTTTACAATAAATAGAAAAAAAAATTTTTTTCTTGTCACAGAACTCAATGGTTTATCGTAATTTAAAATGTAATCTGTGTTATAAGTGAAACGTTTTTATTAAAAATGCTCATAAAGTTTTGAATTAATCTCTATCAATTGCTCAATATTATTTTGAGGCAAGTTTTCGTTATTTCAAACTGGTTACGGAATATTTGAATCATCTGAATAATTTACTGTGTTAAGAATAGCCATACCGATCCTTGCATTTACATAATTGACCATTAGCAAGTTTTTGTTTATAGTTTCGAGGGCAAGGAAAATTATGAGGAATATTATTAGTTTTATTTAGTGGCGATGTTCTTAAAACTTAACTGGAACTAAGCAATCAAACCATAAACATAAAAGCAACAAGATAAGCTAAAGGGGACGTAAGCCGCTGTAGCTCATCAATAAAGGCCCAAGCGAAATTCCATCTCGAATATCTTCGGCCCCCGTTTGTACGTAAACACGCAAAATCCCTCTAAAGGTACGCCGCGGTCTCTAGACATGTGCGGGACATAAATTTGGCGAGCGTTACGTAGGTACAGGCCGGCCGCTATGTGCCACAATACATAAGGAGTAGCTATGTACGAAGCAACACGGGCGTCACTTATCCGCGCGGAGGATGCGGTGGTCGTCCGATCACCCCCTAGCAACCCCCTGGTTGCCCCCACACCCCCTCGCGATTCATTAAGTCGGGCGCGGCCGACGCGGCGGACGCGTCGCGGAGTCTCCGTGAATTCAAATTAGAGCCAGCTCGGACGTCGTGTAGTAGGGATTGAATTGCTTTTCTATGAAGTTATCGATACTACGAGTATAAATTATTGTTATGAATGACTTTATTGCTTAGATTTAATTTATACGTCGTTATGACTTACATAAAACGAACATGCTAACAAATAAATAAAGCACCTACTGTCATTTTGATAATCATATCATGTGTTTTTTATTTATTTATTTTTGTGAGTACATAATTTTTAAGCATGAACTTATATTAAAAGAAAGGCTTTAGAAGCTGACATAACGAATAATAAATACTGAAATATGTAATTAAATTAGTAAGCTATTGACTAAAGTTAAGTTGAAAAATGTTAAATAGAAACAAAAAGACACAATAATCTTTAAGGGGGCGTCCATAAATTACTGAAGGGGGGGGGGGTCGAGTCAATCTCATTTAATCTTACGTTGGAGAGAGGGGGGTCTCGGCAAATATCACGCAATGGTTTTTCTGGTTGAAAAAAACTTTGATAGAAAAAAATACTCTGCAACTTCCCGCTAACTCTATACCTAAACGCTTAACATTTCACTTATTTTGTTTTAGTCGTAAATAAAAGCGAAGCAATTTTTTAATAGAAACCCACAATAATAAAAAAAAAGGGGGGGGGGGGGGGGGGGGGAATATAAAAAAACTTTCACGTAATTTATGACGCCCCCTAAGCACAAAGCAACTAATATAATATAATTTATAATAGTTTACTATACACACAAAACTGTGAATAAATAAATCGTTCTAAGGCATAATAGCGAGTAAAATTAAATTTCGACTAAAACCTTAACAAAAAATAAAACCCAAAAGTATCGATATATCTAACAAAGTGAAACATCACTGTTGCCCCTTTGTCTCGACAAGACAGACGCGCTCATAGCGGGTGGGGGCCGCACGTGCCGGACGGAAGTCGCAGGGCCAGAGCACCACGCTAAATGATTCAAAACTCGCCCGGACCTGCAAGATTTATGCCTTTACCCGCTGCCGACTAGATTAAAGATGTCGCGCCTTTATCGATATACCTTTAGATATTGTCTCTGCACAAAGACATCATTTAACTTTACGATCTATCTCTCTCTCAGTCAGTAGCTCATATCTGAGCGTCGTTGTCAGCAAAGAAGCTGGAGCGGACAATCTGTTGCCAATGGTTTCAGTCAAGCGCCTCTCTTATAACGTTTTGAGGACGATGAGTCTTTCAAAGGCAAAGTCAAAATGATTTATTCATATAGGTAACGCAATGTACACTTATGAACGTCAAAAAAATATATATATGAAATGCTTCTAATTTTACATTTACTGCCAGTTCTCAACTTTCACTAGATCGGTCCATCTGGTTGGTGAACGGCCACGTGATCTTTTTGCCTATTTCTACACTTTGTTACCTTATACAAAAACATACATATAAAAAAGCAGGTTACATAAGTTATAAGGCAACGGGGGGGCCTTATCGCAAACAAGCGATTTCTTCCAGGCAACCCTAATATGGAACAATAAATGAAAAAATATGGAAGAAACACCTACAGAGGGTAATAAAGTACAAGAAATGCATAAATAATTAACAAAACTCAAAATAATATGTAACTATAACTAAAATAAAATAAATTAAAATCTAAAGATGCCTTTTGTATTACTAACCACGATCATTTTCTCCAAGTTCTCATCACCTCTGTATGTATGGCCGATATAACATACAATTCGCTGTCGGCATAATATGGTAGACGAATCCGTAACGCACGGTATTCTGAGCTTTCGCCTCCAGCACCATATCTCAAACGCATCAATCCTAATGAACTAGCCTTAACTGTGAACTTAAGATTTTAAAAAAAATCAGTGGCGCTACAACCTTTTTAGTTCTGGGCCTCACATTTCTGTATCTGTTTTATGATCATTTGTCAATCTAATAGGCAAGTAGGTGATCAGCCTCCTGTGCCTGACCCTCGCCATCGAGTGTTTAAGTATAAGGCAAGCCGGTTTTCTCACGATATTTTCCTTCACCGTTCGAGCGAATGTTAAATGCGCACATAGAAAGAAAGTGTTGGTGCACAGCTGGGGATCGAACCTACGACCTCAGGGATGAGTCGCACGCTAAAGCCACTAGGCTAACACTGCGCAGGATACACACAACTTAAAACTAAACTAATTAACCAAAAATTTATTTAACGTAAGAAAGTGTCTAATACTTACAGTGTCTATTAAGGAGATTACACTTTGTCATTTTGTACTATTTTTTTTGCCACTTAACACTTGTGGGTACCAATCATACACAATTTTCAAGCTGTAGTTGGGGTTTTTATATGATGATGATATACTCTAAATTTTGTTTTATGATGAATGAAACTACAATGTGTTTCTGAAATTATTATAGAAACAAAATTTAAAGTTTGTTATTACATAGTTCTTCAAAACAATTATTTTAATGTAATTCTTATAAAATCCAAAATGTTCAAAAAAAATTCATCTAATAAAAATTCAAATGACAAGCCAAAACTCGCGTATTTTTTACAGACTAACAAACTTTTAATATTACAAATTTTATAACACATAATAAATAATTAACAATCTAAAGAATCTCATGTAAGAAATATTTTTATGCATCTTTCATGATAAACATGTATATATATGTAGATTGCTCACTGAAAATTATCTCTTTAACGTTATTTTCCATGAAGAAGCAACATTATACTAGCATCTATCATAACAAAAAAGGCAACACATGATCTAAGAAGTATCTCTTCCATTGTTGACTACTCAAAGTTTTCAAAGAAAGTAAAACAGATAGACTCTCGCATTAAAAGTTTTCTTCGCTCCGACTGCAAAGTTTGAGTTAGTTGGCGACGGCCAATATGCAAATGTGAACTTTCCCTCTTTTACGTTTGAGAACGGGAGCTGCACTTGGCCGATTTACGACCCTTCAGCGTTCAATTGAAATTCACGAGCCTTGCAATACTTGTGTATTAGGCATATCTAATGCCTGAAATACTGTTTATTTGTTTTAACGTTTTGAACGCGTAGTGAATTAATATGCATTTGAATATTGATATTTATTTGTTTATTGCTTATTCATATATATTAATTAAACTAAACTTCAAACGTATGCTCAGTATTTGGTCTATTAAATTAACATTACTGAGCAGTGTTGGCCTAGTGGCTTCAGCGTGCGACTCTCATACCTGAGGTCGTAGGTTCGATCCCTGGCTGTGCACCAATGGACTTTCTTTCTATGTGCGCATTTAACATTTGCTCGAACGGTGAATCAAAACATCGTGAGGAAACCGACATGTCTTAGATCCAAAAATTCGACGGCGTGTGTCAGGCATTGGAGGCTGATCACCTACTTGCCTATTAGATTTAAAAAAATGATCATTAAACAGATTCCGAAATCTGAGGCCAAACCTAAACAGGTTGTAGCGCCACCGTTTTTTTTAAAACTAATATTATTAGTTATAATAGTATTAATGAAATATAACTGTCTTTATTTGTATTATCATACTCCACCCAGCTGAATAGGTGAAAATAGTTTCGAGTGTATCAATTAGGAAACATTGATATAATAAATGATGAGAAACACTGATCTTTAGCTAGTTACTTTGGTATAGATGAGACCTTTGACTCGGATCTAGGTATACACTTCTGACCAGAGTATCTGTACTTCAGATAATACCGGAGCTATCACCGGAGTAATTAACGTGATTGCGGCCGTCTCCTACACTGAAACAGGGTACTAGGCCTTGCTAAGATTCATTGTGCAATAGCCCCGAATAGCCTTTGCTAAATACGAGGTCGCTCGAGTATCAAAGCAATCTGGGTGGAGGTCCGAGGCACAATTCTGGCCTGCTCCTTGCGCATATTGCATGCACGTACCAATGAAGTTTGCTTTGTAGGCGGTAATCTGCGGGGGTGTATCGGTGTAGGGTGGTGGGTGGCGGGTTATGTACACACGAGCCTGAGGCGTCGAGGTAGGCAAATGGCCGGCGAGGCGGGCGCGTAGGCCGAGATCTCGGGCGATATCGATCCGCGGCCGGCCGACGCTCGCGGCCTCTCGTCGCCACGGACACCGCGGCGGGAGGGCGGCGCCAAGTGACAAAAACACTCCTTTGTTTGATGCCACGTAGACTGTGGACGGCAGCTTGAAACTAACTTTACAAAGATCATGACTTGACTTGTGTTTCACTAGTATTCTTATGTGTTATGTTTAGGACAAGATATATTTTAAGTACAATTTTTCATGAAAACAAAGTTTGTTAGTAAATGTATAGGGAAAGAATGATGAAAAACAAAAGTAATCATCGATAAAAAAAGCATAAGAACATCACTAGCTCGCGACGCGACCGCGCGGCGTCCGACGGGGTGGTGCAAATCACTCGCGCGGACTGCCGTTCTTCGAGGGCATTTGTGTTGCGAACGTTTACTTGGATTGTAATTGTCGATAAAATAAAAAAGGCGCCCATTTTGCACTTTTCGCTTTTTGCTGTGAACATATGATTGCAAAGGTAATGTTGCCATGAAAACTATCGATAGGGCGATTAATAATTATGTTACTATTCTTTAAAATATACAAATTATCATTTTTAATGTCAAATAGTTGTCTTTGTAACTAAGATACAGAAAATCAAAGTCCATCAACCATCTGTCAGAATCCTATGACCGTATGACGAGTTAATAATCTCGCTTATACTTGACTCAACCAATACCAATATTATATAAATAATTATAAATTAATTTATTAAAAAAACACAGACGATATATGAATAAAAATCTTATTTTATGATCTTGTCCGAAAATAGAAATGCCACCAATCAATAATAATTAATAATAAATTAAACACTGTTCTTACTGCCAAATAATGTGCATACTATACTATATATTATAATGATTTTCTTAAAACTTATCGATAGTCGATAAAGTACATCACGTCATGTTCAATTAGAGAACGCAGCAGTCAGCGATCTCGCATGAGTGGCATCTGTGCCACCCTCCGGTCGATACTTATTACCGAGTCTCGAGTATCGATAACGATATGCGCCGCATCTCTAGAGTCATGTGCCTCAAAATAACAATGTATATATATGTGTATATGTATGTATGAAAGTGAAGAAATCTTATATATGCAAAAATTTACCCTTAAAGTTACGGTATGGAGGCAGACATTTCTGCGTGTTTAATTGATGAGGTAATATCTATACATACCTAATTATGTTTACTTTCTTTTTTTTTATTTGGACAACAAAATTGGTGTAGCAGAGCCGTCCCTACAACATCAAACACGACCCGAAAATCAAGTACAAAAAAAAGTTGATAAAGTTTGTTTTCACTTTGAGTAATCAATGTACCATATACATTTATTAGTAATCTTACAGCTAACATAAAACAACATTAGACGATATATAAAGCCAAAACAGATTTATTAGATAAACAATTTATATGAAACAGAAAACATAAGTATATTAATAGACAAAATGAAAAAAATAAAAGAAAACTGAAATTTAACTTTAAACAAACCACAATTAATACTTTATATTTAAAGAAAAAACTAAATAATTACTGCATGCTTGTCGCATACGGTGGAGGGATTCTTAGAGAAATTAACGACAACAAATATCTATCCGCCCATTAAGAATCGTACAAAAATAATAAGCTGACTCCGCCGTCATTCTAATGTCTAAATTAAGATAGATATCTTAAAATAGCGAATTCAAAAAATAAGAGAATGAGTTATAACTTTACTTGGCTTTGCATTCGTTTACGTCTGCCAATAGTAACATACATGAGTAATGGCGCAGTCGTTGCAAAAAAAAAATCTGACTCGTCGATTGGACAAAAAGCCTGGCGTTTCATCTGGTCGACTGCTGGCACTTTTCATTGCTAATTCATAAAAACAATAAATGTACTGAGGAAGAAAACAACTTCGGTGAAATATATATATAAGTTAAGGACTTGCTGGCTTTATATTATACTAGCGGTTGCGACAGACGTTGTCCTGTACAGTATACACACATCTTACTTACAAAAAAAAAAAAATATATATATATATATATCTAATAATGTAAATCATTGTCGACTCCACTTGAACACACACAAAATGTCATCAAAATATGTCCAGCCGTTTAGGAGTTTAATAAGAAACACATGCACAGATGATTTATATCTATACCAGCTGTTTGCTGTATATAAATAACCTAACCTAACCTTTGTGAATCTAAACCATCCAGGGGGCCACACAAACGCACACAAAAAAAAATTCAAATAGGTCCAGCAGTTTAACAGGAGTTCAGTGTCATACACACGTGTACAGTAGAATTAGATATATAAAGATATTATAAGTTATATTTTACCATAATATGAAATTACTTTTACATACAAAACCCCAGCTTACACTCATTATAAAAAACATCCAAAAGGAAGTACTTATATAAATATCTTCCTTAAATTATATTTACTATAATTATTCATCTTATATAGCAATGAAGCTATAAAAATCATTAAAACATTATTCAAATAAATTATAATACCTCCAAAGTCCAAATACAGCAAAATGACAGAACTTATTGTCAAAGATTTTTTTTGTTTCTCGTTATAAATTTATCGACTATTCAAGGATAATGGGGACATCACTAAAGCGCCGGGCGTCTTGCTCGAAATACCAATAACGCTTGGTCAAGCGCAACTCAAAGCGTGGAACGTACGGTCTAATTTGCGCTTGCAATGTATTGTGGGGCAAAGGAATATACACCTTATGTACATGGTACGGCCGTTAAGATCCTCTGAATTACGCACGGTCCCGTAAATGCTTTTGTATGAGTTTGTAACTGTCTTGTAGACGAATACGTGCTAGAATTATATTACTACATGGTACTGCAGCGAAGATACATTTTTATGCTAGAAAGTAATAAACGGCGCTTCTATAAATCGGCTTATTAATTCTTTCCGTACCGTTTCTGTAATATTAATCTACCAAATAATTGACTATCTTGATGAAACACAGAGTCGAGACTTAGCGAACTGTGGTCTATAATATAAATCGTATCTCATATCACAATCTCGTATAGAGAAAAAAACTAACTAACTAATCTCGGCTAACTTGATACAGAAAAATATTTTGACAGCTCCGAAAAATATATTTAAATTTAATTGACATTCTAGCTCAGGCTCTGGATCGTACCCTTTTTTTAAAAAGCATTGTTAAGTGCCTATTTGATTAAGCTAATCTGCTGTTTTGCTAGTATTTTAATAGTATTTTTATTTTTTTGTAACATTTAAATGTTTATCATAATTGTCATATATTTAGAAAAGATAGCTTGTAACATATTCTGCAGATATAGCATAATGTATGATCTGGTGAACTTTAATAAATACTCTAAATAGCGGTAAGATAGAGAAACACTTTTTTAACGGATTTGATATTGTTTTATTATAAATTTACAATTATTTTACATAATTTTAAATTTAACCGACGTTTCGCGTGCTTTACAGCGTACGTGGTCACGGTGACTGAAGACAAAAGGTGTTGAATGTCAAAAAGTATCACAGCTGTAGAAAAGAGTTGTGTTAACTCAATCTGTATTTATTTCCCCGGAGTTGGTATCGACTAAAAGATGTAGGGTTTTGGCAAAAATGGCTCACAGTGTCCTCTATTTTCGCGGATTGTTTATCTTGAGATTTTAATTTGGATATTAAAATATAACTGCATAACTTCAAAACCGTTAAAAAAGTGTCTTTCTATATCTTAAAGTTATGTCAATAAAAGACGGCTAGCGGTAAGATATTTTATTTAAATAGTTTGGAACTATCTATCTACAAATATGTAATTAAGTTCGGAAGGACATATACAAATATTGTGTGAATAATTTTGAAACAAGTTTATTAAGTCTATGTAATCAAATTTGATGTTCTACTGTAATTGTTCAAATATGAATTTATTTAATTTCAATTCATTTCGTATTAATGAGTTTGTGTATTTGGCTTATTAAGGCTCCGGAACTATATAAAGCTTATTATTTACTTTTTAATTATTACATTAAAAACTATGAATATCACGCTACGAGGGTATAATCGCGGGGTACAGTATTTTTAAAGAACACTTGATATTAACCGGTATTGCCACCCGTGGACAGAATTGGTAGGCTCTGTTCTTGAAGGATCCTAAGTCCTAAAAAATAAATATTTAGTTTAAAAAGACCATATATCTTACGATAGCCACAGCCCTTAAATAAAAAAACAAATTAGTTAATACGTGTATTCGCAAAAGAAAATTCTTAAGTGAAAGTGTGGAAAAGTTGTGAGTTAAAAGTGAAAGTTGGGAAAAGTTCCGTAGCCCGACTTTGTTTTCACAACTTTTGATTCAATTTATAGGGCAGGGGTGGGGTGGCAACACCCACTTGTTATTATATTATCGTAAACAAATCACCTTTTATGAAGCTCCTTATAATCGTGTATTTAAATAGAACTTCTTTGGACGATACAAATTTATATTTATAACAGAACAATGTTTTGAGTGCTTCGTAGTCAATGAGAAATTATTTCCGTGTGCACTAAAATGTTGTATGAATTGATAATGAATTACATAATAATTATCGCTGTTCTATTGTTTACATTACATTTTGTATAATATCAGGTTTAGGATGGAGAATGAATGAAAAAATTAAAAAAATATATTCGCTTAATTCAATTTGATATTCAGGTCAAATTTATTATTATTCTTCTTAAGTTTAATATTTAAAAGGACTTGTTTGTTTTTTTTCTTGTGATACATACGCACTGCTTTGGAAATTTAGTTCTTATTTTAACAAATGAAGGCCTTAGCCGTCGTTCGGCTGCGTCTGTATAGGTATATAACATCACTATATACTGTACAATAACCTAGTTAAATAAATATGGTATACATAAAAACTACCGAACAGATGATTTTTTCATCATAAGATAGTGTATAATTTATGGATATGGATTTTATGTAAAGTTACTATTATTGTTGAAGATGTATGACGGATTATATTGACTCATAAAATATGTCAAAATGTACGAAATCCGCTTGGGTGAAACTACCGGACGAAACTAGTTTGAAATTAATCAATTTAAAACTGATAAATTTAATTCCTTTTTTGTATATTTTGTTTTCAAATAGATAAGCTTTATTATAACACTCCAATTATTAAATTAATAGCATACAAATAAAAAGTTCTTTATAAGCTAAAAATAAGGAACTATTCAAGCAATGTTTACTATACGCGCCATCTATTATACACTACGAGAACTAAGTTGTAAGTTAGACTGACAACTCAAGAGCAACGTTCTTAGCCAAGGTGTAGAGGGCGCTTTAATAAAAACTAACAACCAGACCCGCAACCCTTGTTTTTGGGCTCTGAATAATTCTGTATCTAGCATCGTATGAACAAATAGTTATTTTAGTACTTAGTAAGTATTTTTATTTCCAGCCAGAGCGAATAATGTCACCATACACAGCGATAATAAGACGGAGTGGTAATCCTTTTGAGCTGGCTCACGTGCTAGTGTCATGGCTGGTGGGAGCTGGCTACGACGCTTATGTAGTAGTGGGTTGCGCTAAACGAGATCTATGCTTGGCCGTGCGATATAGATCGCTGTGTCCAGAGATACCAGATGAAACTGAGGTTAGTTAATAATATGAAGAGACGGTCTAATTCTCACATCGTCTTCGTCTATAGAACGTCTGCTTTGCTGGTCTATGGTGCCCTTATGTTTAAGGAACAAGTCTAACTTTCTTAGTCCCGCAAATCAAAGCATTTAATTGAAAAATATGTCAGGTACAGTGTAATCCCCGTTAATCACGAAATCACTCCGTTGGTTAGGTTACCTTCCATACAATGATGCACTCCACATAGCATTACTCCCACCTTCAATAACGACAACTAAATAATAAAAAGTATTTTTTAAGTTGCCGAAATTACGTGCCTTTGTCGCTATATTGTCCCAGCCCGTAATAAACTCGACTGTGGCGATCATACGTACCGAACTTTTTAAGAAATCCATTCTTTTGTTTACAAAGTGGTGCATATTGCTTGCACGTGCATTATCACGAAGATGCCTCAATATCGCAAGATATGAATAAAACAAGTTAAAAAACAACATAATTACTGGTGCAGCAAAAGACGTCAGGCGAAAGTAATAGACTATACGCAATAGCGTTCATATAAGAATTGTTTTTTATGTAATTACTGACACCAGTCTTATATAAACGTTTTCTTTTTCTAATACAGATTTTTCTTCTTTCTGTTTAACGACAACTCATTTTTTTTTTAAATTTCTCGACTACGTCAAAATGCAAGACACATCGATATGGTTATGTGTCCATGTGGAAACATACTATTTTATGCAGGTTATTGAAGAGCCACCGCCGCCAGAGGAAGAGCCGCGGTACCGATTAGTACCTCTACCAGATATGACATCAAAATATTGCCGGGACATGGATACAAAGGCAGCCGCGATGCGACAAGCTGAATTAGACAAGGCGGAGAATGCACGGCTGAGAAAAATTGCGGTAAGATTGTGAAAAAAATTTAATATTTTGAAATATAATTTATATACATAAAAATATATCGCTAATACATATTTTGTTCTTAAATTTTAGCTTCAAAAGTCCTGAATTAAATATATTTATAACTCTTTTGTTTGTGTTTCTTTAGCGTTTTAAAAAAATCATATAATTCAAAATTAGTGAGATTTCGCAATTCAATATTATATGTTTTTAACATTTAGTGTTCTTAATATAACAAATTGATACATAATTATTGTAACACACTGAAGTATTCAAGAAGTGTAACTACAAAGTATGATCTATTAAAAACTTCAGGAACTTGAGAAACCACCGGACGATCCGATAGACGGCTGGCGTACTCACGCCTGGGTCCTTATATTGCCAGGGTTCAAGGGTATTGAGGAGCCCTACTTTATAGAACCCAGCGAGGGAAAGGGCCACCCGATCAGCGCACCACAGTACCAAAAGCTGGATAGTGTATATAATCATGAAAATTACTATGTAAGTTTGTTAAAAAATTCACATACGGTATTCTAAAAAAAATTAATTTGAATTTAAAATTATATTATGTATATCACTAGCTGATCCGGCAAACGTCGTTTTGCCATGTATATCATTTATAATAAAAAATAGGGGTTGATCGTAGAGGGGTGAAAATATAAAGTAAGTATAATTTTTTTATCTAAAATTAAAAAAAAAATAGGGGTGGACTACCCTTAACATTTAGGGGGATGAAAAATAGATGTTGTCCGATTCTCAGACATACCCAATATGCACACAAAATTTCATGAGAATCGGTCGAGCCGTTTCGGAGGAGTTTAAACACAAACACCGCGACACGAGAATTTTATATATTAGATTGTACCCCTAGTAGTGCTGGCCTATTGCTTCAGCATCCGACTCTCATCCTTCAGTTCGTAGGTTCAATTCCTAACTGTGCAATAATGGACTTTCTGTCTATGCGCATTTAATATTCGCTCGAGCGGTGAAGGAAAACATCGTGAGGAAACCGGCTTGCCTTTGTCGCAAAAAGTCGACGGCGTGTGTCAAGCATAGGAGGCTGAACAGTGAACACCTACTTGCCTATTAAATTGACAAACGATCATTTGAACGCTTCGATCCCCGGCTGAGACAAACATCGATGTGATGAGCATTTGGTGTTGTGCTTAGGTCTTGCGTGTTTAAATATGTATTTATATATCTATCTTTCTATAATATGTATGTATATCCGTTGCTTAGTACCCATAACACAAGCTTCACCAGCTTAGCATGGGACTAGGTCAATTGGTGTGAATTGTCCAATCATAAAAAAAAGATACAGAACTCTGAGGCCCAGGCTTAAAAAGTTATATATGTTTGTACCAGAAATATTACAATCCGTTTGAGAGATGAAGCAGTTATAAAGCGACTCTTGCGTTAATACATTTAAATAATTAATTAACGATTTGATGGTTTAAAATATATGAATTTTTAAAAGTTATATGCGGTTTCGCGTCTTTTTGTGTAGGCATATCTTCGATTACTATTAAAATATATCCTTCAAAACACTAGTTTATTAATACCTAATACTGTTCTTACGTGAATGCAAAGGTGAATCTGCAAGGCTGCGACGAAGGCCTGGGATCATTGAACTACGATCTAGGAGATATAAGTTGTTGGGAGCACATGCTTGCCGGCGAGCCGAACTATCGACGACAGTTTGTTGGCATTGACCTCGCGGATAAGAAGACGGCCTATGATACTGAGAAGCACATGTGTGTGCCCGCCAGCTGGGTTGAGAAGTTGGATGTAACCGCTGACAGTTTGTTGACATTTAAGCCTTTAGCTAGTTCGTAATAGTCTTCGCAGTCTTTTAGCATCGATTAAATTTAAAACAATATATTTTAGATTATGAGCAACGCTATCCCGGCAGCCATAAGGTGATCCATTACAAGAAGGTATTGCTCGAGAAATTCGCTCCATACTCTGAAAGGGACGGCATTATCAAGAGAATCAAGATATTTGACGACTATGCGCTTACTGTTCCTTTATTAACGTAAAGATTTTTATTCCTAACAGCCTTCGAAGGTTTATAGTAGATATAGTAAACCCCCTTATAACACGGCACTGTTATAACGCATTTTCATATTATGCGCAGTCCAATGCGCGTAATACAACTAAATAAAAAAATAAATGATGTTTTACAATGATTATTTTTAGCATTTATTAATTCTTATATGAAATGTTAATGGCTCGTTCCTTCTAAATAAAGTTCCAACACCAACACATTTCTAAACAATTTAATTAAAATAATAGACAATAACTATAAACATGGTACCAGTGTAGCGCTTTTCCTGTGATACTATTTCAGATATGAATGGTACAAGCACAGAGTTGATAAAATGGAGACAATGAAGATGGATCATCTCAGCAAAGAAGTGCGGGAGACATTCAGTGTTGGAAGAAGAGATAACTTAATAAGTAACTAGTTTGGTAGCTCACGCTAAAATTTACTATCCTAATAAGCAATATTTTTTCTTAGTGATCTTGTATTCAATCAAAAATCATGACTAAAGAGTCTGTTCTAAGTGGATCATGACATGCTCGAGATTCGATGTTTCTTTTGGTTAATAAACTAATAAAAAAAGGTAATTAAATGGACACTAAGGTGGGTCAACTACAGACGGAATATGTTTGCATGCTAGCTAATCTGTAATTCACTGATTGATTCACTTATGACAAAAATATCAGGTCTATAGTAAAGAATTGTCGTAATTACAAATAATAGTCTGGGTCTGTTCCTCCTATTAGCAGTCTGTGGAGACATATATGAATACATTTTCAGAGCACACATACTCATTGGAAGCTCCAATAGTATCCGTGGAGGGCGAAAGGACTCTAGAATTCAACTACTATGCGAGACTTGATCATCTCACGAAGCTGGTTTGCACGACAAGGACATTTGACGAATATTATACGAAAAGAATTGATAGGTAGTAGTGAACAAGATTTTATTAATTCATTAGTAGCCTAAAACTTGCTTTTGAATTATCTAAATGAGGTCTAATGTTTTTTTAAAGAATACAATTTTTTTAATAAGATTACACTTAACCAACATCTGTATTTATTGAATTCAAAAATATGAGAAAAATAACTCTCTATCAGGCTAGAGTCACGGAAGATAACCTACTCGGAGCCGACTAAAGCAGAACCGAAACGTCAAGTCAAAGATATCATAGAGACCTATTCTAGAAACCACGATATCCCATCGAAAGACGACATTTGGAAGAAAATATTTCACCTCCCGGAAGAAACAATTGAACTGCTCTACCATTACGATTATAATTTCGTGACAAACAACACGAGACACTTTTTAAAACCGAATCTGGCTGAGACTGGTGGAAAGATTCTGTTTTATCCGGATAAAACATCCGGGTACATTGTAAGTTATATTGTAAAATAAAAAGCCGATAAAGTATATTAGTAGTTCCGATTTATTGTAATGTGTTGTTTTGTTATTAAAGGTGTTATGTTTTTTGTTTTGTGTCACAATTGTCCAGCATGTTCAAACTAATCACATCATCGTTATATATTACTAGCTGATCCGGCAAACGTCGTTTTGCCATGTATATCATTTATAATAAAAAATAGGGGTTGATCGTAGAGGGGTGAAAATTAGGGGTTGTATGTATTTTTTAATGCTGTATCATAAAAAAAATTACTTATCTAAAAATTAAAAAATCAATAATTTAGGGGTGGACTACCCTTAACATTTAGGGGGATGAAAAATAGACGTTGTCCGATTCTCAGACATACCCAATATGCACACAAAATTTCATGAGAATCGGTCAAGCCGTTTCGGAGGAGTTTAACTACAAACACCGCGACGAGAGATTTTTATATATTAGACTAGCAGACTCGGCCAAGCGTTGCTGTGGCTATGGTTGTTATATTACATAGTAGTAAGCTATTCAAGAGAAACGGTATGTGAACACCAGTAATGGGGACCACCATGCTTTTTGCTGGTTATGCCATTAAATTGTAGCTTATGTGAAACTTTGGTACTTTCAACATACAATAAATAATAACTATAATAATAATAATACATGCCATGTGTTAGAATTGTGACGCAAAAAATTTGCAATAAATTAATTTTGCGGGTATAAATTGAGATTTAAGCTATCCTATCTTATAAGTTAGATCAAACTGCACACGGTGTGCAAATTTGATTCATATCGGTTCGGTAGTTTAGGAGTCCATAGCGGACAAACAACGTGACACGTAATTTATATATATTAAGATATTATTTACATACAAGATCAAAACTATTTATTTATAGTAGTACCATGATGAAAATATTACATTGTGTTATGTAATCGATTAAGAATTAATGAATTAATGTGGAAAATGGTGTTGGTAATGGTTGCAGCTCCTTACAAACATTGTGTAAAACAAAAAACTTGGCGATTAAAAAGAGTGGCGGAGAGTTTATTGCCAGTTCTTCTCTTTCGTCCTACGCCCTTGATTTGAGAACTAAAATGTAAAATTAGGAGCATTTAATATACATTTCCTTTTTTTTGTCGTTCATAAGTGTACATTGTGTTTCCAATATGAATAAATGATTTTGATTTCATTTGATTTGATTGAATGATCATAGTAATTTGTAACTGTACTGTAACTTTATTATCGCAATTTCATCATTGTTCTGCTAGCTACAAAAACGAGATATTTTTAAATACATATCTAAAAAATGATGTATACTCTTACAGGCCGACCCGTGCGCTAAACAACCTCGACCATTAGACGTGTATTACGCTCTTTGTGACAATATGGAGTGGGAGAACAAGTCACGGAAACACATCCGCGACAGAGAGACAGATATAAATGGATATTTAAAGCAAAGACATAAAGAATTAACCGAGCCAATGTTGGTGGTAGCTCTCTTTGATACTGAAAGAAATGAGGCAGCTAAGAAGGGATGGAAAGAACAGGTGAGATACATAGATAGCGTTATATTAGTCACATCGTAAATCTTGGATTTAAGGACTCCCACACAAAACTGCGATGCGATGCGATGCGAATTTCTGCGATACGATTTAGTGCGACAAACCGTTTGGTAGGGCAACCATTCCTTCGTAGTCAGCCGTACTGGACGTGTTTTTAGGACGCGTAAGATGGATCGCAAAAAGATAATTTCACTGCTGTTATTGTTAAATAGATATAAAAGAAAAAGAAGATTCTGGGTTCATCCATTTATTACGATTATGAACTCTGATGCAAACTTTCACAGACGCTCTTCCACGCATCTTGCTTAATACATTTATTTTTATAATGTTCATCACTTGTGTCCCAAAGGACGGGACGCTCCTCAATTAAAAATATTAAAAAATCCATATCATTTTCCGCAATTTTTTATAAACAAAGAAGGCGGCGGAGGCGCCGCGCGTCTTTCTCTAAAGCTGTCTCAGAGCGGACTAAAATGGCGTCACCAAGGATGACGTAATATCGCAAGAATGTGCGATGCGAAGCAGATCGGAACTTCTTGCGGTGCGTTCGTGCGAATTCGCAAATATTTGCGATGCGATGCGAATTCGCAGTTTTGTGTGGGAGCCCTTAATGTAGTCGTACATATAAACATTAAATAGACAGTAAGGTTACATTACTTTAACTAACTAACTAGACTCCACAAAAAACCAGCGTTTCAAAAATAAAAGTTAAAACGTAACTACGTAAAAATGTATTTCGTTAACATTAAAAAAAATATAAATTTTAGGAAGCCCAAAAAGCAGAGGTAACAGAACGTGAAAAGGAAGCGGAAATAGATCCATTGGCACCGTACTTGGCTCGGATGTTTGGGTCTGGTCATGGAAGTGGAGCGCCGCTCACAATCAAAGAGGCTACACTGATTAGGGAACAGTGTGTCAACGATTTTAGAGCTAAACAATTGGCCAGGCAAAACCTTGTTCAGGAAAGATTTGATACGGTAATAGAATTAATAGGACTGTTTCTACTATTATATTAAGCGTAAATTGAGTGTTTATTATATTTTTTTTGAAAAAAAATTTTTCACAGTTAGCTCGTGCTCGTTTGTTGGTGTGTGCAATCATTCTTTTAAAAAAACGACTGCTATCTGTGATATTAAAAAAACAATTAATTATTCCACATTCCATCCTACAATATAGGTTCCTACAAGATACAAAAATTTCGGTTTGTTTTACAGCTCAATGGAGAGTATAAAGCAAAGAGATTATGGTATCTCGCAAACCAGTTTATTTTGACCCCTGAGAAGGAGAGCGCCTATTTTGCTGCGAGGTTTGATTTTTGAATAAATTAGTTCTTTACCAAGAAGATCGTTTGTGCTTTTGAATTAGGTACTTGGTCTAAAGTTTGCGCTCTAATAAACTATTGCCCTCCTTGTCAATATCGTTAATCTTATAAGGTTGGATTTTCGTAAGTGTCTGTCACGGTGAATAAGAATGGTATATAATTGTCTTATTTGTCAGAAACATCGTGTCTCAATAGTCAGTGGCGTAACTATACCATCTGGGGCCCGTGGAAAATTCTTTTGATGGGCCCTATCAGTAAAAATCGTCACGTTGTACTCAGTTTAATTTTAATAAAATTTGAGATTTTCAGAGTACTAAATTACACGTTGTATATGTCCCACTAATGGCCATAGGCCTCCTCTCTAAGGATAGGGAATGGTCTATAGTCCCAACGCTAGCCCAATGAGTATGGGACACTTCACATTCATCCATAGAACATAATATCTCATGGGCAGGGGCCCTCTTGGATCGGGGGCCCGTGGCGTTTTGCCAGCCCTGCCACCCTATTGTTACGCCACTGCCAATAGCGCTCACGACTAAATTTTCTGAAAGCGAACGTCAAAAGCATTTAACAACAAATTTTGGAAGTAGGTTTTAGCATAAATTACGTCTATGGCTGAAGTTACTCGTTTAGTGCAGCCTAATCTAATGATTAGATTCATATTTATTAGGTAAATTTCTTTTAGTGCTGAACTGGCCTTCAAAGTCCACACTCTTGAGGTCAGACTTACACGACACAAGGACCTTTCGGCTCCTCGGTTTCAGTACATGGAAGAGTACTTGTCTAAGCACCCGCTCCTTAGAGAATATAACAGGATGAGACTTTATTATAGACTTAAATAGTTTATTTGTTGATGTTTATATAGAATTTACTTTATAAAATAAATGATTTTATTTTTAAATTCTCTTTGTTTTATTAATAAGTTCTTATGTACTTACATAAATCCTTCTATGAATAAAGAAGCACTGATATCTTTTTTCATAACGATGTCAAGTGTCAACGCAATTTGACAGTGACAAATTAGTCAAATCTATACATTATGGTGGAATCCGTAGCTATATAGATTAAATAAGTAGGAATTTTTTTTGTTCCTCGATACTTATGTGACCCTGGTAGCCGAAATTTTTGGCAATTTCATTTATTTTTGAAAAAAGCCGTAAATTAATATATAATAAATATACAAATACATATTGTATGCATATTACACATAGTAAATAAAAATCCGTGAGTACGATAACTTTATTAATGTTTAGGGAATATCCAGGAAGGTTGCGTTTGATGTAATCCAGTAGACCAGTCGCCAGCTCCTCCAAGTAAATTGCCTCTTCCATCGTGAGTGGCCAAGGCAAGTCGGGACAATTTGTTAGCCAAACGCCGTTGAGGGGAATCCGGTCGAGATAAGGGGGGAAGTGATATACTACCCGAATCTAAAAAAATAATTAGCGGTTAAAGTGGCGCCATACTTAACTATTTCTGTTTCTTTAATATTTTTTTATAGGCAAGTGAATTAGCTCTCTCTGAGACAAGCCTTTACAGTCTTTTCCTTAAAATGACACATTGTTGAAATTTAGGGTCATTTACCGCCCGAAGTTCACGAACTTAATTGGACCTATCAGTTGTTTTTGGCGAATTAAATTTTAACAATTTCTCGCAGGGTGAAGGTATATCAGAAAACCCGTACATTTAACAATAATCTGTCAATTGACTTTATATTTTACTCATCATCTCCTCCGAATTTATCACGGAGTGTTCAGAGTTGTTCGGATTAATACCTACAGCTGAGTTTCATCATCGGACGTTAAGGTAGGATACAAATTCCACCCGTATTACCTCGACGTCCGTCGTTCCAAAAGTGATCGTTTTTTTTGTTTTTTTGAGTGGCGGAGAGTTTATTGCCAGTTCTTCTCTTCCGTTCTACGCCCTTGATTTGAGAACTGGCAGTAAATGTAAAATTAGAAGCATTTAATGTATATTTCTTTTTTTGACGTTCATAAGTGTACATTGTGTTAGCTATATGTATAAATAATTTTTGACTTTTTAAGGCTGTTTTTTCCGCGCCCCATTTCCGATCGAATTCGAATTAGGGTATTATCAAAGAGTGCACCAATTCTTAAAAGGCCGGCAACGGACTCGCGAGCCCTCTGGCATTGAGAGTGCCCATGGGCGGCGGTATCATTTAACATCTAGTGCCCACTTGTCCCGTTCTATAAAAAAAATACAACCGGTTCACTGACTGGTTATACCTGAATGGTAGTCGTAGTTTGCGTGATCGCTGGGTGTCTCCTGTCCTAATCGCTTTCGGTATTCACCTGCGAAGTGCCCTATTAAAGTGTCCATCATTATTGCCTGCTTTGAAAATACCTGGAATTAAAATCACACACATATTATATTTTAGGATCAAAATCGATCGAAAAACAAATTTTTTTTTCAAATTAGCGCTAATTTTCAAAATAATAAACAATAAATAGCATTTTATATAGTGTGTGTGATTTGTGAAGGAAAGATAATTGCCGTGGGATTTGAGCTCGCTTTAGTGTCGCTACAGTTCTTAATTTACGTCATTATAGTTCGGTAGTTATATTAAATAAATAAATCGTTTATTTGAAAATAAAGTGGTACATTTAGATCAGTTAATTATAAAAATCCGCACAATCAGCCATATAAAAATAGGTATGCATTGGTTTTAAAAATTAAAAGTACATAGTATATATAGTGAATAAATAAAAATGACGCGAAAAAGAATTATGGTACATAGATATACGAGTGTTTTGAGAAGCTTTGCTTGTTTCGCTAATTTACGAAGCATTTTTGTTAAGTTGGGTTTGCGTTTTTGGCTTTAAACATTGCTAGAAACATTATCACATTTATTTTTATGGGTCCGAAGAAGATGAGGTCTATTGAGGTAGTCAGCGGTGTAACTATATCTGGGGCCCGTGGCAAATTCTTTCGGGGCAATCTTTTGATGGGGCCCTATCAGTAGTCCTTACTCTACTCAATTACACGTTGTATATGTCCCACGAATGGCCATAGGCCTCCTCTCTTAGGCGAGAGGGAATGGTCAGTAGTCCTAACGCTAGCCCAATGCGTATTAGAGATTTAACATTCATCCATAGAACATAATGTCTCTTGGACAGGGGGCCCGTGGCATTTTGCCAGCCCTGTCACCCTATTGTTACGTCACTGGAGGTGGTGTATTGGGTGCTGGAACGGATTAATGGCATTTCAATTATTTTCAATGGGGCAATTGGTTTTACGAATTTCAGATTCCAAGTCGAGGTACCACCGTATATGAATTCGCATACGCCAGTTCTTTTCCCGCAGACTCTATATTTCCTTTCAGCTGTTATTACCTGTAATATCTTGGAGACTCGTAAGCCATTTTCAACGACCATAAACTGTAGGAAGAGACACGGCAGACAATCTTCATTATCGTCTGATGGTAGACCGATATCCCATGACAATTCTTCATACAGCAATCCCAGTAATACCGTCTGGAAGTTTAATTTCGATTTAAAAAAAAATATATTCGCTATTTTCTATAGTTTCACTAGATATCGTTTAAAATGCTTAAAATTGGCCCGAGTAAATCTCTATCGAGAATCTTTGGGGTCGCTGCCGATAATCTCCGCTTAGTCGAAGATCAAGCAAATGGATTCCGAATATTATATCCCCAAGCAGGCGCTTGATGGGAACCCGCAAGGAATGCGGAGCATTGCCGTCCCAAGCAAACCTGTCGTCGTACAGTTGGAGAGGCAAAGAGAGCTGGAAAGACTTGGGGTGAGGTGAAATACGAAGCTCAACACCGAAAGCGATGACACTGTGAACGCCCTTTGCCCCATTTTGGGGTTATAGGACATTAAGTGAAGTAAGTCGAGATACTTAAAATTTAAAATTATTTGAGGATAATTTAAATTTTTTTGGTTTCTTAAATCATTCAAAGGCGTCAGAAAGGAGTGTCCATGGGTGGCCACTTAACATCAAGTGCCTGCTGTTAAATAAAAAAATTAACATGTAATTAAAATTTAATTTTGAATTTGTTTTGATTTTCTTTTTAATTGAAATTGTAAATACTGTATACTTGATAGTAAATTTGAAGTGATTTTTAATATGTTTAGACAGATCAGGTGCCTATTAAAAAATATTAACATGGAATTGCAAATTATAAGAGTTTTATATCCATCACTCCAATCTTTTGAAAACCTTTTAAAAATCTATTACCTGGTGGGGCAGTCTTAATATTACTCTGAAAGTTACCCTGAGAGTTTCCTTGGCAATATTTTCCCCCGAACACAATGACAAACCTGGGTTGGAACACACACTTGCAGCACGCTTGCGGTGTCTTCTTTTGATACTCACACTTTCCGTGTCATCAATGACGTATACCCCATTGGAGTTAACAGCCACCAGCACTGGAATGTCTTCATGCGTCAAAAGACTCGTTAAACTTCGGACTGGTTGTTCTATTTGACCTTGGAAGAACGCTGCTCTGTGGTATTAAAAGTATCTGAAAATATTTCATATTAATGTTTTATTTTAAACACAAAGTTATGTTAAATATAATAGTAAAGCGGCTTAGAGATAAAAATAGTGGTCAAATAACAAAAAAATTCTATCTATTTTACTATGGGACATTCCTGCTCATACTTTGGTTTAACTGCAAATTCGCAGCCGTTAATTTGTCAGTACACATGGCAATTAAACAAGATTTATATGGAAATTGTTGTTGATTCGCTGGAACTGTAATATTCATCAAGGTGGTAATGTTTTTTTAACGACATTGTTCTGATGCTTTAAGATTCTTTGTACTGTGCGCCGTCAAATGGTAAGATAGTAAAAGTGACACTTCAGAGTTTTACACTGGTGCAGATGGCTGCCAACATTAGGAATGGTACCAACAGGACAAAAAAACCATTTTTTTTAATTTTTTTATGGAAAATTTTTTCAAATTTTTTTTTAATTTTTTGTATATGATTGGATTTAAATGTCTATATTGACCGGACTATTAATTTGTCCTAGTTCGTCGATTTTTGTTGTGACTGTTAGCATAAAAAGTGAAATCAAAGCTTGTGTTAGATATGACTGTGTATGGAACAGTGGCAACTCGAGGAATACTCATACATATTATAGATTTCCATAATTTTCAGCCATATAAATTACATATTTAAAGACACGAAGGCCATGGGAGTCTGATCCCTTGGAAGATGGCACAACGGACCAAATGCTCATCACATCGATGTTTGTTTCCACAAAAAAAGCAGAGGCGGCTACAGCCGGGGAAATAAAAAACGGTAAAGGGTCTTCCTTCAACTGATTTTGTTCCCGTGGAACACTTCGCAGTCAGAGGCGCTTATTAAAGATTTAAGTTGGGTGGGGGGGGGGGGGGGGGGGGCCCCGGGGGGGGGGCTTTCCCCGCTCTTCGAATAAGTAACCACTAAGAATGCTGCCAACATTAAAGATACCAACAGGACCAAACTTTTTTTTAATTTTCTTTTTATTAATGTTTAATTATTTTTAATATTACTTTGAGGTTAAGAAAATTGTAAATACTGTATATTCGATTGTTATATTTTAAAAAACTATAAATATATTATACGAAACTATTTAGACGAATTAAAACGACTTTAAAATATCATAATTCCTGTATTTTGAAACCCTTACGTCTCAATAGCTACTACACTAAGGGAGCGTTCAAGTATTACGTCACGCAATTTTTGAAGATTATTGCCCCCCCCATATGTACCGCGCCGTAACGTTTTTCTGTACCCATGTAGTAAAACGTTTCGTGACCACCTAGTGACTCTTTCTACCTAAAAGTTACCATTATGTCGTGTTAAGTACTGGAAAGTCGAAAATAGTATTACAATAACGCGTAATTCAATCCCCGCCCCGCATCGTAACGTTTTACAAAAGCAACACGCAACGTTTTAAATTCGTTACGTCATACTTGAACGCTCCCATACTCAAATACCCTATTCTGATAACCTACTTTTTCAAAAGTATTGAATTCTCACCCATAAGTTGGCAATATCCTGGTATGAGCGAGATACTTGTGTCTCAATTTCCTCGGAGGGGCTGCGGGAGGTCTTTGTGCCTGTTCTAGGAGTTTAGCCTCAGGGCTGCCCTTACGCCCCGCGGGCAGTAGTTTTGCCCATTGTCCTGATCTTGCATGCTTTGGCAGATATTTGTCCTGGTTCTCTCTGTTAAGTCATGTTTACTATACGGTAAAATTGCATCCGGTCTTTAAAAAACATCCTACTTTCTACGACTCGTTAATTTTTGTTTAGCCTATTCGACATGTGATAATTACTGGTGATAAAATAGATTACTATTATAACATTTATATTTGTTTTAACTGCAAGCTTACTCCGTAATATGATTACCGACTGTGATTTTAGACCACGCAATATCAATATAAAAATAAAAATATTTAAATTGGGGTTTTTTGTGTACCAATGTCAAGCAATTGTTACCTAATTAGGTTATTAATAAGTTCTAATTGGTAAACGATTCATAACAGGTGTCTCAAAAGAAAGTTTAAATTTATTTATTTAGCGTTATGTGTAAATGTTAGACGAATTCTTGGTGCCTGAACTTCAAAACTATCCTGACTAACCAAAGAAGATGGTTCCAGCAGGTGTATAAGCCAACTTCTCTGGCGCAATTGAAAGAAAATATCCGTCACGATATGGCAACCATCACATTTATTGTTCGATTAAATGAGTGCTGCGAACGTGAGGGTCTATATTTTTTTTTTATTGTTACGTTTTCCAAACAATTTTCCGACTATGTAGTCGTCGGAGGTGTTACAAAGCTTACATAAATGGTTTTGGTTACCCGAATGTTTACATTCTATTACTATATTACCATATTACTATACTACTATATTACTATTTCTACTACTACCTATTTCTTTTGACAACCCCCTGCATGACCCTCACAGCAAATCCCAAAAAGATGCCCCTCAACCTAACATTGAGCATTATTCCCTTCAAACTCGTCTCCGTTACCCTCATGCCCATAGCTTGCTCAGCGTTATACCTGTCATTATACGTCTCCATACATGGGACAGTTGGTCAGAACATGCAGCACTGTCTCTTCAGCTGCATCGCCACAAGGACAGGCGCAACTTTGTCTAACCCTGAACCTGTAAAGATACGACAAGAAGCCACCGTGACCTGTCAACATATGAGTAATCAATCCCGTCGGTTTCATTTGTTTAATTATCGAAAAGGCCGAAGCAACATTTGGAAGGAATAACTTAGTTATTGCAGCTTTCGCAGTTTCGCCGTCTCGATATCTGTGATTCCATTTTTCTATCGTGTTTCCACGTAGACAGTTCTTCAAATGCGATATGGGAAATCTATTGTACACGGGCGCCTCTTCTAGATGCGCAGCTTCCTTTGCTAGTTGGTCTGCTCTTTCATTCCCCTCAACGCCCGAATGCGCTTTAACCCAAAAAGATATCAATTTTTTGTTGATTAAACGCGCTTTATTTATGTTCTTACGAATTTCAACTACAAGGGGATTGAAAGAGCGACACCCGCAACACTTTCGAGTGCACTTCGGGAGTCACTAAATACGCCGTAGGTTGTTTCTGGGTGACAAAGGATCCTTTGAGTTGCTTTAAGAATAGCCACCAGTTCAGCTTGATACACGGAACAGCATGAAGATAGTTTCAGTTTAAAAGTCTCAAATTTGGCACCATTTTTCCATAAGGAAACGCTGGCACCGACCAATTCGTCTACTTTACTTCCGTCCGTATATATCTTTACTGCCGGTGCATCTATTCTAGGACCCTCTTGTTCTCTATAGGCTATAAATTTGATATCAGATTCTTTGGAGGGGTGAGGCATACACATCCACGATACTCTTTGCTCCAGGTCACCTTCCAATTCAGACTGAAATAATCCTCTCTTTGCTTCGTATAGCACAGGAGGGTCTATATTTAGATGGTATTATTTTTAAGAAATAAATTCCCAAAACGTGTGCTTTAATAATGAATAAACACTTTTTTGATACACGACTTACTTTTTTTTAATCGATCAACTAAATGTGAACTTTCTTTTGAGACACCTTGCATTTGTTCACTTGTGTGTGTGAGAAATACTAAATTAATACCACCGTAATAATATTGATTACACAAAAAATAGAACCAGTAGCTGTATTTGAGTAGTTTTCGAAATAATTTACATATTTTTTCGTAATTTATTTGATTATTAGTATATTTCACCTTGCAACCCATTACTGATATATAACATAATATGACAAGAAGGCCTAGACAATGGACAATGGAAATATAAATCAATGCTTAAAAATATAAGAATATACTTCGCATTACCACTTACTCATAAAAGAATTAAAAACAGAGATACTAAACACTGATTTGTCTCTTTTCAACCAAGAAAGAGAAGAGAGAATGAGGGGAGGTTTTTAGCTGGGAAATCCTACATTTTTGCTAACTTTCTGTCCGTAAAAAACACTCTCTCACCTAAAGAACTTTGCGGTATGTCTATGGGGATCATACGGACCGAGCTGTATTCTGGCTTGCAGGCCGCCAAGCGTCAGGGCTTGGGCGCTTTCGAGAGGATACCGACCTGTGACTACATTGTGACGGGCCTCTTCGTAAAGTAACTCTTGAATCCGGGAATCCCTGAAATATGATGCTGTGTGATGATTGCTAGAATGTTTGTAGAAATAATAACACCCATAAATTAAACAATAGATTTTTTATTTCCGTTGAATAAATTTATTAAATAAAAAATCCATGAAGACATGAACAGCTGGACAGAAGTTTATCTTTAATTTTTTTAAGTTCCATTATGGTTCGTATCGATCACCTGCAACCACTAGAATGCGTGAAACGATGAGCTCTGGTGGCGAAAAAATTAAATAAATATTCTCTCACTTAATTCCTTCCTCAAGATGCTTAGGAAAGAAGACATTCCTCTGAAGCCTTAACGCTGGCTGGTCCCTGCCTCTTCGGGATTCGGATCCGTGACCATATCTTTGGAGTAGTTTCTGCCAACCTGCCCATATACGCCACGGACAATGGTGGGGCTTTAATTGAATTTCTGAAATCGAGAGAAAATGGCATTGGGGGCAAATTCGAAATTTTTGAGTGTTTTTTCAATTCGTCGCTGTAGAATGATGACCTCGTATGTCCAGAGAACCAAACATTACTGGAAACGAAAATAATGTTTCATTTCGTCAATATTCGGTAAAATATTATTATGTGTTTTTGTCCATAGTTTTAGATGGTAAAAAGGACTAATTTATTAATAACATAAATAAGTCCTTACTTTATTATATCAGTTAAATGAAATAAGAGTCTAAGAACAAAAAATAAATGTTTTTATGACATACGAGGTTATCGTTCTACAGTGACGATATGTATTTACCATCTGCACGGCATTCGGTAAAATGTTTATAATATTGTCTTCATTACGCGAGTAACACACATATTCCAATAAACAATTTAGCGGCAATAGATGGCATATGGCAACACTTCAATAGACTCCAATTATAGGAACAAATAGTTGTCAAGTGTCAACTTCATGTGGCAGTCTCTCTCTGACCACCATTGCCGATGACTCGTATGTCATGTGCACACGTCGTATGTAAATAACAAAATACTTTCGTAAATTTATTACACTGATAAGTTATAAATTTATTTATATTGTCAATAAATACGTTAAAAGTTTTTTATACACTATGGAGTAAATTCTATCGAATCAAATCTTTTACCAATCCAGTCTGGATTGGTAAAAGATTTGACTTGGTACTAGAACAAAATACGCTTAAATTTCACTTCATACAATACACAAGAGCGGATCCATGGGGACATAAACCCCCGGCTGGGGTTTTTTGTTCAAGGGGGAAAGGGTCACTATTTAATTTTTAATCTGCAGTCTTACAAAATAACTTTTATTAGTGGGTATTTACAGATTCTACATAATTGTACAAAAAAATTGTACTTGGATTTTTACTCTAATTTGAATTCTAAATCCGTCCTTGTTTAGGTCTAACTATAAGCTATCATTCGCTGTTCATATATAAAAAGACGGTAGTTGCAAGTGAAAACTTTTGTTACATATTCTACAAATATTAAAATACATTCTCACCTAATAAAGGACTACACATCCACAGAGCAAACACATTCGCAGCAAGATTTCTGGCGCTCGGTGTGTTCAACCCTAACTCCTCAGTTGCCAGTACAGCATTGAGGAACCTGGAAGCCGTGACGCACGAAGGCACCTCCTCAGAACTCATCTCAACCATGATGGCTATTCGGGACATCAGATAGACGCAGGTCACAGGATTTGAAGGTCCGGTGGAAGATGATGCGCCAGAGGAGCCTAAAGGATTTTTTATGTTCAAATAAACTCGTTTGCCCCCGTCATATAAAAATATGCAGCGAACGAAGTGATGGGGGCCGTTCAAGAATCACGTACGCAGTATAGGGGGTAGGGGGAGTCTTTGATTTTCTTATTGGGAGATTATGTCAACAGTAATTATTTACTTTTTTACACATATTACCCACACATTGTCTATGCTTGACTACGAAATGCATTTTCTACGATTCCTACAAAAAAGTAATACGTTTATGTACTATTATTTTTGAGAGCTTTGCTTGCTTTTGGTGACAAGAGGAGGGGGGGGGATAAATTGCAGTAAATCTGCTTACGTAATACTTGAACGGCCCCATTCCAGCAAATTCATCTATAAGAGAATAATATATGTTATTCTGTTGATTTTATAAATAAATAAAAATAAAATAAAAAGCCTTTTATTTCCCAATATAGTTAATTAATAAGGTACATTTCTTTATGTGGTTTTCTAAACCTATGCAAAACTTAACAAAATCTGTTAGAAAATGAATAAATATTATGACTATATTTCTATCATGCTAAGTATTATTATTTACAGTTTTTGATAAAATTATTGTAAGGAACCCCTTCAGGTGAAGGCCTCTTCCAGCTTTTGCCAGTTTTCTCTATTTTGCGCTATGTGTGATTTGGGGCCACTATTTTTTTAATATCTTCTTCCCACTGGAAGGTGCCTCTGCAGCGTTTTCCTTAACTGGTTAATAGATTGTTTTCTTCGGTTGATAAGTTGGTTTTATATGGTTGGTTAATTAATTGCTCGACAATTCGGTCAATTCTATACTGACTGCCAAGACAAAGAATTACACAATAATGATTCAGTGGCTAACTAAAGGTTTTAAATAAACGATCAGCGATTCTGTTCTATTGATATTGTAAAGACAATTTAAATTATTATTATAAAATAGTCTAATATTAAAATTAATTTTTTAAATTTTAAACCAAACGCTATCTATACATGTATATGTGCACCTCAACAGTCAAGTGTTACGGTAGCTTAAAAATACACGTAATTAAAAGTACCTAAGTATATCATAGTGCGTGCTTACTTACGTTCGGTCGCTACTCAACATTTGAATTGATTATCAGGGTAAGATTCAGAAACGAGAGTTAGCGCTAAGTATGACTCCCGCACGTCAAAAATATATTGGATTTTGACACATCTGACACATAATTGGCGCTAAGTATTGTTTTTGAATCTCACCTCAAGTATAAACCCCGTACGTCAGATTCAATGCTTTTCACATACAAGAGATACTTAATCATGTGATAGACATTTTGAAAATATGTCTTACCAGGTAAAGGGGGCGAAATGGCACTGGAAGAACTACCCCCACTAGTGATAGGTTCCGTGGTACTAAACGACCCTGCAGCGATGCTACTTGAACCTGTCTGATTCGAACAACTACTTAAGTTTGATCCTGAAAAGAAATCAGCTGTACAAGATTTTTTGTGTCTCATTCAAAATGTTCAGGATCACGGATTAAGGATTTTATTTTTAAATAATCAAATTAACGATTTATTTTTCAGATATATCCATAAAAGAACTAGTAAATATTTATTATAAATACTAAAATATAAATATATTATTGTTATTTTTATAAAATTTTACATACCCATAACACTTTTCTCCAATGAATCAGAACTATTGCTCTCTTTGGAGTCCGGCAGGGGCTTATGAGGATCATGTTTGTCCCAATCCCCATGTCGGCCCAGAGGACTGTAGGACAGATGAGGCAATCGCTGCGACACGGAATATAAATGCGCGTTCACTTCCGCCTGCAATTTCTGACTTTGCATAGAATAGTACTCCTCGCGAGATCGAAATTCACTGAAAGAGTAAGTATATGTAGATATAAAAATATAAGACTTTTATAGATATATTCCAGCTTTACATAATATAATATAAACGATTCCTAACTTCAACCGAAATTTGCGAGCTGATTTATAAATTGAGAGCTGAGATGAGGCTTATTTTTTATTTTATTTAATACATAACATTATAATAGGTATATATGTATACATAATTATATTGGCTATTTATAATACATGTAATAAAACTGTAGTTACATTTTCTAAAATATAACAAGTGAAGGATTTCCTAGGTCTAGTTAATATCTATTTATTTCTACTAAATATACAACATTAATTTCTGAAAAATAAAAATACATACAATTATTTAATCGATGCATTTTTTGTGTGTTCTTTTTTCGATATTCCAGTAACTTATATATTATTATAATATTAAACCTACTTGTATTGATATTCAGCCTGTATTGGATATCCTCGCCGTGTGTAGTCCACAGGAATAATAGTAATATAATTTCCACTATTTTGTACATTTGGGCTTTCAACATAAGCCCCCATTTCTGATTGGTGTTCCATGTGAATATTATCTCAACATTAACTCATAAATTGCAAGTGTATAAAAACAAAACAATATTGATTGGTTTTCGAGTATTAGCGCCGTGCCGCGCAAACGCGGCTTACTCGCCACAGATGAAACAATCGTATGTAGAGCATACGCAGTATTTCACATATTTTAAAAATATTTTCATTTTAATTAATTGTTTTCTTGAATATACATAAAAGAAAGAAAATAAATAATACATGGCAAATTCCTCCTTCCTGTTTTTAAAGTTCGGTTATAAATGAGATGATAGAGAATAAAGGTAAAACAATACTATCTACTCACTTATGATGACTTTGACAGATAACAACCTTGAAAATGACATTTTGCTATTTCCAGGCGCGAAGTGCCAGCTGTTCAATGTTTATTGTTTTCCAAGTTTAATGTTTTGATTTTTGTTGATTTCCATTTAAATAAAACGTACCAAAGTTATGTATGGTATTTAGTATTACTGCCACAGGGTTTAAGTTAACTTGTGTATAAGACCAAGTTCTACGTAGAGGATTAGGAATTGGTAACAAGCGTAGGCTGGAGTGATATGATCAGGCAGAAATAAACACAATTACCACAAATTAAGTTAAAACAGTGACCCATAATCGCTTACATAATTAATAAACATCTGTAAACGGTATTTATAATCCCATTTTGTTGAAGCCTTCCCAACAGCATGCCTTTAGCTTCTTTTATTTAATATTTGCATTTTAATGATGTCTAACATGTTATTCAAAGGTAAAATATGTCACAAATAGAGGCAAAGTTAAAAGAGTATAGAGCACTTAGAAAGCGACAACAGTTTATAGATAATATCAAACAAAAATTGGACAACTCTAAAGACAAGCTCATTAACTTTTTAGTTCCAAAATCAGTTGAAATGGATAAAAAAGAGGAAGAAGTTATATTGGTATGTCACCCTACTGAAGTTGCCTGTTAATTTTCATTAAATATTGCCTACCATTAAAAAGTATTTTTTTTAAACTTATAATTTAATTTCAGTTGGAATGTGAGGAACATCCAACAAACAATAGCTCAAAATTACTACTTGAAGATATAGTAGATGTAACATCGGAAACTAGTGAAGTTGAATATGAAGAAAATCAAGAAACATGGCGGTATTGTGTGCTAAAATGGTCAATATATGGTGTTATTTGGTTAACCTTATATATAATTTTTCTTAATCTACAGTTTGGTGCAGTATTTTTTGTTATATCAGTACTTGTTGGTATTTGTTTAAATACAAGTACAAAACCTAAAAAGAAAGGTGAAATTTCAGCATATAGTGTATTCAATAAGAATTGCAAAAGTATTGATGGTACACTAAAAGCCGAACAGTTTGAAAAAGAAATTAGATATGGTGCAGGAACTGTTCGCTCATTTTAAGCAAATTTGGTTTGTATTACTTTTAAATGTATATTACAAATTAATATAAATAAAACTAATTTAATCATTTTTGGTTTTAATAATCACATCAA
This sequence comes from Pieris macdunnoughi, assembly GCA_905332375.1. Classification (NCBI taxonomy): domain Eukaryota; kingdom Metazoa; phylum Arthropoda; class Insecta; order Lepidoptera; family Pieridae; genus Pieris; species Pieris macdunnoughi. The sequence continues at coordinate 2,512,723 of CAJOBZ010000022.1, read as the reverse complement.
TATCTAACAAGACATATTTTCATATTAACACAAATAACAAATTCAGTAAAAAAAGAAACTGTATCTTGTAGAATAAAAAAAATATGGAAGTCAACAGCTGTGTCATGAAACTTATGGTATGATATTTACAACAACTTTATTTTCAAGGAAATCATAAAACAATTCACATCGCTTACTAATATTCATACCATAACTAACTACATTAAAAAATTTTTGTCAATTAAAAGCAAGCTGTAATTACTGCTAACAGTATGTTAATGTTTATGACATGCAACTTAAGCCTAATAAAATCTTTAATATAATATACATATTTTGATAATATAGTATATAAAAAGAAATAAATGTCTATTTAAATATAATAGTAATTAGCAAAGATCTTATTTGTCAATAACAATTGAGCATAGTACGGAATGTGACAACTGATAAGCTAGTAAATGCATTTAAGAATGTCATAATTTAGAAACATCTCCTTGACTAAGATACCAAAGATATACATAATTGAATTTAAAAAATAAACTGGACAAATATGTTTAAATAAGGCCAATGATTGTAGAATGTTCGATGATGTATGATATGTTCTCATGGGATTTTGAGGATAAAATTATGACACCTTTTCTTCAATTATTTATTTTATAAATGCAAAACTATGAACCAGGATTCACTGAAATGTATAATCTAAATGATTCTTTAAGTCTTTCCTATTACATGCATCAATATATAACATTTTAAAATGCCAAATTCCAGACAATACAATAAATGGGCAGGATACATTCCTCAAGTCTTGTGCATAGTCTTAATTTTTCTGAATCATATATCAAAATGTCTAATTACGTTATCCTGTAATATTTAAACAAAATTATTAATAGTAAGACCCCAACCAGATTTGAAATAAGTTCCTAAGCTACTTTAACAGATTTATAAAGAAACAGAATTCTTTGTTAAACTAATTAATCAGATAACTATCGAAATCGTACCATAGTCTAAAGATAGATTTTCGTGTTCAAGTACGCAAGTATTTCTATAATCTCAAAACATGTATAATACAATATAATCTTCAACTAATTAGCTTTTTCAATCTTCATTTTTTTGATCAATTTCTTTTAAATGTAGCCTACAAATTAAACTACTTTTTTGAATTGGAAATAATTAAATATTTTTATATCAGCTAATTGCAAGGTGCTAAAAAAAATTTTTTTTTGGAAGTAATATACTTTAAATAAAACACTTTTACGCCTCAAACTCGTTGCTGATACGTGTCGAGTACACCCATTATATTATTTAAGTACGGCTACATTTAAAATCTTGATCTCTGTGTGTAAATGTATTAATATACATTTAAACTTGTAGTAATGTGTTATTAATAGATGAAATTGAACAGTATAAGGCACCCATGTTAGCAATCGGTATCTAGGATGAACTCTAACCTGATATATATGGACAAACAACTCAAAATACATGATAGATGGTCATATCTAGAATGCATGGCATTCCGTTTAGTATAATCTCAAATGTAATAAGATACATAAAAGTTACTTAGTATTTTTGACGGTTTTTATATGAGTATTGAACTGCACAAAAATACAATATGCTTAAAGATATCTATAAAATTGTAAAATATGTAACAGAACTTTATTTAACAATTAAACTATATGGCAATTCCGTGCTGAGTAATTATAATAGGGGGCAGGAAAACCACATCTATGGCTTCCTTATAAACCAATCAATAAATTATAGTACACACGGTTCGCGAAATCCAGTGCTGGATCGTCCAAATATGCACATTCATTGAGCGTGCCAAACACGTTAATTTACATCTAACGTGACAAAGGCATGACACAGACAAACATTGCTATCAGCGCCGCGGTCGCAAACAAAACAGCGATGTTTCAACGGCTAATAGCCAGAGGTGCAGTGAATACCTATAGCACGAACCAAATTTAAAATTGAATAGTTATCGTAATAGACGAAACATTTTTTCGTCGAATATTAGGACGCGCTCCGTGAGAGTATTTAGGACTAAACCGAAGCGCGAATATTGAATTCGTGTTAAGAGTACAGGAGAATATAATGTTGTTTGTCACGACGCATGTTTGTCACGTTCAACGCCTGTAGATATGAACGGACATTAATGTCGTTTATGACACAAAAATAACTTGTTCTAGTGTATAATAAATCTATATACATATGTACTATGTTATAAATTTATATATTGTCGTATGAAAATGTATATGATACAATATCACAATAATATTTGTTAGATGTTTTTGCATTGACTAGGTTAGTTTTCACTTCTTACTTACAACTATTATAACATTGCAAATGGCATTACCTATTATGCTTACGTTACTATGATTTATATAAATATCAAAATCGTTTCCAAAAGACTTGATTCGACCAAATAAACTGTTCATTTAGATGTTTTGCTTTGTTCGGTTTTCTACATCATAACATTCTTAGTTACATACGATCACCAGGGGGCTTGGGTTAGTCAAGATGCCTTCACAGTAGCGTATGAAAGCCCCAAGGGTCATGAGCAATTCGATAATTCAAAAAATATTCTATTAAATAATATAATAGCATTGGTGATCAAGTTATCTTCTCTTACTGATAATGTTTTACGTTTTTGATTATCGCAGATGAACAATTTATTTGATCGATAAATAAATGCATTATTGATTCGTGGTTCTCCTAAACATATTACAAATCGGCCGCCAGCAGTACCCCGAACTCGGAACGAACGGATTCATATCAACCCTTTTTACATCTGGCAACAGAAACGCAACACTAATCGCTATAATCATATGCCATATCGAATGTACTATTTTATAATTTTGTTCTGTCTGCAAAAAAGCGTAGCATACCAAACCAATTGAAACCAGAACTATGCCAAATGGCAGGTGCCTAGAATAATACGTCTTAGGATAACGCATACAATGCGTTTTATTATAGTCTGTATACCACGATGCTAATAAAATGGTAACACCGATCGCAACTGGCAACAAAAACGCAACGAACGAATGCATGTTCCATGTGGTTAGGAGAGCGATAAGGATCGCTCCAGTTAGCTGAAATGTTGATCTGAGTTTATCACCGATAATGCTCATAGCCAGAAGGGTGACCCAAAATGACATTAATCCGCAGTAAAAATCGCCAAATTGTAGTATGTTTCCCCTTATGATGCAAAGCGCAACTTGCGCTGGCGCATCACAAGCGTGGTAGAACGTTGAAAACACCATTGTAAATGCATACATCATGGCTTCGGTGTAGTAGTATCGTATGCAGGCGACGTAAATCGAAAACATGAAGAGAAAGTTGCTAAGTGTCAAAAGTAGTAGCGACACTAACATGTAAACTTTACTGTCCATTCTTGAATCGTCTGAGCAGTCCCAACCTAAAATTTAATAAACAGTTATTGAGAAATGATACTTTTAATATTGTTTTATATAATGTGGCTTTTAGTTTTCGCGTTATAAATTTTATAATTACAGCGTTGTCCAGTAATTAAACATGCGAGACAAGAGATCCAAGTGCCAGAATCCAAGATCCAGGTTGGAATAAACTATTCGAACCCTGGCACTTGGATGTTCCGTTAGAAAATCTTCATATCATTAAACCCAGTATTAAGGCACATAATGATCACCTAATCTATACTAATCATAAAGAGGAAAGATTTGCATGTAAGTATGTTTGTAACGAATTGGCTCAAAAAGTACTGGACCGATTTTAAAAATTATTTCACCATTTGAATGCTACATTATCACTGATTAATATAAGTTGTTTTAATTGTAAGAAGAAAAAAAGGATCCCTACTAACACTACAATAATGTTACCCAATAATGTTCCACAATATTGAAGGATATATCAATATCTACAAAAAATTTTATTAACGCACCCGTGCGAAGTCGGGACTATAAAAAATGTATGAAACAGATGCAGTGGTCATAATCGTCTAAGGGAGCACGGGGTACACCCATTCATGTTTGCGTTTCAAGCGATCAGCTTTGGGCCTACTACATGTATTAATAAATGTTTCGCCAGAAAATAAACAACAGTTAAATATATAATAAATTGTATTTTAGTAAATTAATATAAAAATATTTTAGATGAAAGGGAATTATTATCTCGCTACATAAGGAGATGTAAATTATTCAACTTACTTCCATATCCTGCTGAACACGAACAGTATGACATCACCATACCTCCAAAAGTATTCAATCCACAGTTGCCATGGTTACTGCATCTGCCATTAAGACACGAAGTAGATGATATCGACAATACTACAGTAGCATTGCAATCAGTTTCACCCTCTCTCGTTATATTCGAAAACGTGCTTGATTCTACAGAGCTGTCAGTTTCTGAAGTTGGCGAATCAACGTAGTATTTAGTTCCATTGTCTGAAGTACGACAGGGGCACACGACTTCATCACAAAACAGCCTAAACGTTAAATACCAGTTCCCACTATCCGGATAAGGGATAAGAATTTTCTCGTAAATCGACTCTGAATCCGTACTATTTAAAACAAACAAAGCTGGCTTAACTCTATCATTAAATTTACAGTGTCCAGTCTTCAATGGTATACTAGGGTGACCGATGTCCATACAAATCACGGCCTTGAAGAATTGGTTATCCTCAGTGAACGCTAGCAGCGTACCCTTCTTCAACTCTCTTTTATACCCCATATAGTACTTCAAACTCATCAATAGACTGGCTTCTATCGTTAATGTGCCACCGATATCAATGAACTGGTTAACTTTAAATCGTAAAGCTTTGATTTCATTCGACGTTATGTTCACCAGACTGGTTGCATCTTGTAAGTCTGTGGTGGGTAAGCCATAATCGAATGTGAAAAATCGACCTTTGTCGTCGCGCATAAGGTCTATAATAGATTGATCTGCGGGTTCATCATATTCTCTGAGGTAGTAAGATTCGCAGTCTGCTATATTTGAAGTGTTACCAAAAATATTATCCACTTTTATATAATGCCATGAGCTTGGAGAAGAATCGAATACGATTCTTTGTATATTATTCAGTCTTGGATCAAAGTTGCAGTATATTATATAATTTTCCTGTGACGGTATTGAATTTGGTTGCACTTGTAATGTTATTTTTGAATCATTAGATGCAGTATTAACTACAGTTATGTTCAGACTTATAGGATTTATATTATCTGTGGACATACATTTATATAATGCTGGCAATTGTTGATAATCTATGGTCAGAGTGTTATAGCAGTCTATTATTTCAATTTTCTCTTCCTTTTTTACTTGTAAATCTGTGTACAATATTGTGTGGCAATCAGCAACTAAACCTGAAATAATAGAAAAGGCACATACATTTTTTTGTATACTTTATAAAATTTCGTCTTTACGAACGGTCTTGGACGGTAACTTTTAAAAAATTTACTAAAATATTTTGATTAAAAGGGTGAAATAATTTTTATTATCCTGTATTTAGGGTTTTATACAGATGTCGTCTTATATATATAAGATTTAAAAAAATATAAGCAAATATTCATCGCAACAAAATCTACCTAGGTTAATAACAATTATTATTAATCGCGCACCTTTTCGATACTAAATGGCTATTTTAACTTAAGTGCTATGTATGTAGTAACTTAAACCAGAAACTTTTGTTTCTGGTTTTATATAATACATTATACACCTCTTAAGATTTTCTTTATTAGTAAATAGTTTTAGTTAATTTCGGTAATCTGTTTTCTAATTTCAAAAGTACTTATCACGAAAAGTGTTGGCGCACGTTACTCTAAGCTAATTTTCGTTTCGGTGTTAAAATATTGCACCTACCTTAACAGTTATAATGCGATAGTATTTTAGAAACATATTATTTTTCATAATTCTATATTTATAGAAATATAAATCAGTCTGACGGTCGTTAGACTAGAATTTATCTCAATTTTCTCCTTTTATCACGGCGTATACACAATTGACGGAAAGAGACGAAATACTACTCATGAATAAGCAAGACAATCTAATTAATAAATAATACATATACGCTCATATAATATATGAGTTATATATACATATGTTTGATAACTTCAATAAAGGTTTAGAATCTTACTATTTGTAAATTTTTTAAAAATCACACCCTTACCACACCCTACTCCACGCGAAAAGATATTTAAGAATGCCGAGATCCAGTGTATATAGAATCTAACATTGAAACATATAATTATAGAACTTGACTATGGAACCTTGGAACAAAGTTCAAATAGAAAATTGTACTGTTTATTTTATTTTCTTGGCACCGTGCCCAATGCATTTGCAGAAAGTGGTGTAATAATTTTCACCTTGTAAAAATTCATAAAACAATCTCTCTCTTTAATCGAACCGAAATAATACCAACTCAGTATGAGTTCTTTTAGATATTATCTTCCAGTCATAATATCTACATCAGCTTCGAATTTTGAAGACACAATGATTATACTTAATTAGAGATGTATCTATTAAAATCATCGTAATATATGTACTATTAATAGCTGCCCCGCGAACTTCGTTTCGCCTTAATATGACTTTTTTACTTAGCCTACCTTTTTTAGTAGCTACATATGGAACATTTTGCTATACTACCACATAGAGAATATTGTCTTTTCCATTATTTTTATTTATTAATTTTTCACGCCACAAATACCTTCCTCAGAGTTCTAGGAATAAATAGAAAAACTACTCGAATTGGTCCAACCGTGGTCGAGTTTTGAGCTTAGCAACATATTTTGCGATCACTTATATAGACCATTCATAAATAAATCTCACTGAAATAATGACCTTTATGTTGCAACTTAATAATATTAAGTAGTACAAAGATTGTTCCATGAACCTTAGACATACAGTCAAAAAAAGGTTCCGGCTGAAGTCTATGTATTAGGTACTTAACAACGTCATCGGCTGTTACGACTATCGGTTTTTACGACCAAATACATATGAGTACCCTACAATGGCGTTATAATAGATTTTGTCTGTATATGTAAATAATATATAATGATTTATAAAAATGAATTTTGATCCTTTTTAGTTTTGATTCTTTTTAATTTAAGGATTATTATTAGTAATATTTTATGTTTTTAATGCATGTACATATTATGTAATAATTAATCATATGATATACTTGTTTAATATATTATTTATTATGGAAATAAAGAGGCTATAATAATAATATATTATGCAAAAATGTAATCAGTCAGTCTATCTATAAGTTCAGAATAACACTAACATTATTAGTATTTTATTTGATTGATAAAAGGAAACGAGGTTAACGTGGGTTAGACACTTACGACAATTGAATGGAGTCCGCGAAGTAGGTCGGAAGTGGTTACAATCAAGGCAATATGCGCAACCGACAAATTGAGGCGCAATGCATGAATGCAGTGTCGGCTTCAACATTTTGTACCAGATAGTAGAGCATAGCTTATTTATAGACAATATCATATATTATAGTGGACCTATTTGTTTGTGCACTAGCTGAGTTCACAAGAGTTGCTTCCTATATTATTAGTTATAAATTTTATGTATAATTTTTTTTTAATGTTCTTTATGTAGGATAATCGGTGTGGGTATTAATGTGTCCTTCCATCGAATTAGTAATGCTTAATGATAGAAAAAGTTTGTGGATAAAAACTCTAGTTGAAATATATTTTAATAACATTTTGAAAATACACTTATGTTAAAGAAATGATGCATTTTTGTACTGTATCTAAACAAATAAAAATTTAGAGGTGGACCCATTTAGGGGTTTGAAAGATAGATAGTAGCCGATTCTCGACACTGAAATTCATGAATTTGAAAATAAGAATCGGGCGTGCCGTTTCTGAGGGGTGTGGGAACGAACATTGTGACACGGACTAAATAAAGTAGGAGACCAATTTACGAAGTGGCTAATTTAGCATTCGCATAGAGCGTGTTACGCACGAGCATGTTACGCTGTGTTTAAAATGGCGTAACTGCTCGTTAAAACTCTGTGCTCCGCTTTGCCGCCAGTGTTCACGAGATGACAGCAGGGACGTACTTTCTTCTATTTAATTACTGTTTCATCCAAATTAAGAAAAAGAAAAACTTTACATCAAACTTATTTAAAAACAGAGGCGTATGTGTTGGGTTGTCATGAGAATTTAAAAACCAAATGATTACTGGACAATTAAAAACTTTGTACATGTCTCCCAGGTTGAACCACTCGGAATTTAATTGTACCAAGTACATAAGATTTTAATTAATCAAATATAATCATGATCACTCGCGAGGTAGTTCCCATCCTAGAGGCCGGGTAAGTAGGTAAGTAAGTAAGTTAGGAGTAATTTGTATTAACAGTGTGGAAATCACAAAAAAACAAACAAAAAATCTTGTATCTACAAAATAAAAACTGTAGCGCGTTTGTGCTGGCAAAATACCGCGCCGATAGATCATCTGAGGGCCGGCCGCGAACGATAGGTAGTAGCCGTTCTACTAGAATTACTAAATGTGGATTAAATTACACGTTACATAAGACCCACTTTAAGAGGCCCCCTTATCCCCCTTATCCCCTTATTTCTTATAGGTGATCCGAGAAAACAACACTATTTTATAGAAGGTAGGGTTTGCTGACTTTTAGCCGTTTTTGATCAATGAACGTACCTGCCGCGATTACATGTACGTCCGAGGTCAATACGTTATACAGGCTCTTAAAAACTAATTTAATTAATCAATAACCATAAGTTATATGTATTACATACAAAACAATACACACTTGCATTAAGAAAAAAACAGCAACAAAAAGTAGGACTTACTATAAACTAGACTTTGCTGTAAAATAATATATTAAAATCTGAACATGGATACAAAAATTAGGGCACTTTAATACAAAAAGTATATAGCAATAAACAGGTAATACAGATTAGCATTTGAGCAAGGCTGTTTCCTTTTGAAGTTAACTATTTTATCTATATGCGTCGATATTACCACACTTGGTTACTTGGTACTTACATGCGGTACCTAATGTGTTTAAAGTAAAATTGAGGTAATGACGACTTTTCCATTTCATTCATATTATAACAGGTCCAAAGCACCTTGAAATCCGAAACAATTGTTATTTCGCCGGAAATCAAACAAAAGGTACTCCGAGCAATTCGCAAATTGCATTAATATATCTTTTTTTTGGAACGGAATCTCACTGTGGCCTTAAGGGTCATACAGTCAGCTCGGCTGTTTTTGACGAGCGTAGCTCGGCCTTTTTGGGCGTATTTTCCTGCGACTAGCGCAAGGGCGTCTTCCTGTGAGACTCGGACCTCGGACTTGTGCCGTCGCGGGGTGGTCAAGCACCTAAAGGGCAGGACGGAGGCTCACTGGAGTGAGCGAAGTACGAAGTAAATGTCCACGCCTTCCCCGGTGAAGGCGGTTTTTTTACCCGAATCTGATTCATTAATATATCAGCTACATCTTATGTATTATGTGGGTTAAGCTCAGTGAGCAGAGGACGTTGCAGCATTCACTACTACGGCGAGGGCAAGGATCGTGAGGAAAGTGGCACGTCTTAAACCCAACATGTGTCAGACACCGAGAGTTAATCATCTTATTTCACTGAATTATTATTATTCACGGAGCTTCCAAATAAATACTCTTCTACCGCTACTAAGGTATATCATTCTTAAATAAAATTTCATCGTCATTAAACGTGGATGAATGAGTCATTAATTGAAAAATATGCATCGTCTATTTCCACAGATAAATCAATTATTCTGCAGTTTGATATAGAGGATATAAATAAGGATAAATGTGATTATTCGGTTTGTTAGCTCGTATTTTGTATGGTCACTATAGCAACCCTACACAACATTGTACATATTCATAGTTCGTTCTGTTACAAGTCGTTTTCTATGCCGAGGGAGAGTTTATTGCCATTTTTATCGATATTTATTTTACTGACGTTCAGTGTACATTCACCTACATGAATAAATAATATTTATATTTTAAATAATGCAATCAGGAGTCGTATATATTATTTTTTATCAGATAGTAACTGCCTTATTTTAAACTAAACTACACGTAACACGATGTATTCCTATTAACCGGATGACTAAAATTATCCTCTTTGGACCCTTTTACAAGCGTTACTCGTATCACGCCATAGGAATTGTTTAACACAACTACAAATTGTGATTTTGTCCAACAACGACAAACATAGGTACATGAAATGCCACCATTTTCAAAAAGCATAAATTTACATGCAAGTGAATACGTTGTCAGACTGTATGTAGTAAAATAATAGAAGTTAACTGTCCATTTATAAGTTATAACCTATTATCAATCTGGTTATTCATAGACTGATAAGAACTAGCATGATACCACGCAAGTTATATCTAACTGACCAGTGACTTATACAACCCACACATGAGAAAATTTTAATATAAACCAAGCTTATGACTTGTGTTAAGGAAACACAAGTAAAGATACTTCTTAGCAGGTAAATTAGCTAAAATTATTTGTAAGGCTTTTACCTTTACTATAAGTCTCGATCGAAGAGTATTTTTTAATTGAATATACTATATAGAATGGATATAAATCAATGATTTTAAAAGCATATTAAAAAATTAACATTTCATTTTTATTAAACTAACTGAATGATTTTAAGTTATAACTGTAGAATTTTTTATATACATTTAAATATTGGTATACCTAAAGCTTAAATACTAAGGTCCATATCTCAAGTCAAAATTTTGTCTTTAGTCTTGAGTGTTGTCAAATATGTCAAACTTCACATGGGAAATTTTTTTTGACAGCTCTTGAAACTAAATTTAGGTTTAATTGAGGTTCTAGAATATAGGTCTTAGTAAAATGTAACCAGCAACTTCACTTGTGAATCAGGTAAACTCATAGTTATCATATCTTTCTATACAAATATTAATATATTAATTGAATACCTTGTTGTTCAACCTTTTGCCCTCTCGGATCCTCCCATTTTATATAGACTAAGCCAAACCAGTAACCTGGCTTTGGTTTATGTATTGTATATGTTTGGTTCTTTCCATCTGATAAAAGCTCTATTGTATGTATCTCCTCTCTTGATTGTGAATGTATGAAGTTTTTAGGAAAGTCATAGCCATCTGGATTAACTGCAGGGTAGGAGCCATGCTTTATATTTAGTATAACTTCTTGAGGAGTACATGATCCTAAAAATACAATATGTAATTATACAAATGACTCATTGAACGACACAAATTCAAAGGTGATATAAGTTTTTAAGATTACGTAGATAAGGTATATTTATTATCGATATATTTTTTACATACCAATATTATTTAAATGCAGTTCTTCTGATTGAATAGTGAACCGAGCTTCTTCTATGTCCGTTTTTACATGGTACATCAACACAGAAACAGTCCGATAACTTCTGAACATAAATACGTCCGTAGCTATCTGCCGGGTAACCAGTTCATAGTTATCAAGTATTTCCGTACGAGTTTTTGTCAACTGCTCTATAAGTCTTCTCCTCCTAATTTCATCCTCATTCTCCTTTTCATCGTTACCGGCCACAAAACACAAAAGCAGAAAATAAAAACAATATGAAAGTTCCATATCATAACATTTGATTTAAATCTATTAAGAATTGAGATTAACTAATTATCTCATCTAATTATTATAAGATAGGTACGAGGACACTCATAAAACATTCGCTATAATTTGTAACAAAATTTGTTTAAAAATATCTATTTTTTAATAACACGAAGAACGAAATTAACGTTCAATTCGGAACTTGATCTACTAAACTGAACATTCAAAATGACAATAAGATGAAGTTCATAGAATTATCAATTTAAACATTTTACAAATGTCAAGCTTTCATTACTGTGGCATCTGACAACTGACAGAAAGCAGGACTGAAGTTTGAAGGTCATGGTAGTGATCGTTGTCGGAAAATTAAGAAAAAAACGTTTTTGCTCTTTGGCTCTTGCGCGCGCATGCCGCCTATCTTTGCCTAACGAAATCTACATTTCGTTGAAAAATGGCTTCGATCACGAATTCGAAGCATTCAGAAGTAAACGGCGATTGTGTTTATACACCACCCAACATGCCGTCTAATAAAGTAACCGTTGTTTTGGGTGCACAGTGGGGTGACGAAGGAAAAGGAAAAGTTGTGGACCTATTAGCTTTGAATTCCGATATCGTGTGTCGGTGCCAGGTATTTATTTGTTTATTTAATAGTTTTACTTGTAAACAATTTCTATAAATTGCCACTAATTCTTTAAATGACACCAGATTTAACATTCGGTTCGTGTTAACTTATAATGTTTACATTATTATTTGTTTTTAGGTTAGGTTTTAAAGCCTAGACAACTTTGATTATATTTTCACTTAGATAATTGTTGTTTCTGATAACGTAATAACGTTGTGTGACTATTGTTGTTTCTTGTAGCTTCATTCTTTGGCGCTTTGCCAAATTGTTTGAAAACAATATTTCGTATTCAAATTAATTCTGGCAAACTGTGTGAATCTCTTGATTTTCATCTGTCTATACTAATTCTTGTTCAATTACGTAACAATACAACAATTCCCGCGAACATTTACATATGTTTTTGATCATGTGATCCTGAATGATGTCAAGCGTAACGTTTTAAAACGTAAATAGCAGACGTAAATAAAAATAAAATTGTGGATTTTTGCCAAGGCCTGGGTCGTTTATTGTCATGGCTCCTGTTGTATTATTAGTTTTTATATAAGTTTAATACCATTTTATTGGGTAGCCAACCAAAAACTTTATAAATAAAAATTTTATACTTGATGATTCCGGTTGCTACAGTATTAAACTGACTTTCAATTGCATAATTACAAATTGTAGGTATAAGTTAACATGATGGCTTTTTGTTCACAATATTTTAAGGAAATTCAATATCTGCAATAGCCTTGAACATGATAACATTAAATGTAAAAAACAGCAAAAACTAGTTTCCAATGATAATTTCATTGTTTTAGTTATTACATAATATAAAAAAAAAACCCTGAACTTGTAAAACCTGTAAAATAAATGTATGATAAAACAACTTAATATTTGGTTTTTAAATTGCACCAATTAAATATTAAAATTAAATCTTCATTAACACAAATTCCCATAAAATAGAAAATATGTAAACACTTAGAAATAGACAATTAAAAGTTCAACTCAAATTTAAAGAGTGTAATGAGGAGTATGTTGTATTAGGTAAACAGGGGTTATCTGTGTTATGAAAAATGCCTATTTACCAATTATTCTCAAGTCTTTCATGCACTACAAAGTTTTAAATTACACACAGACATATTAATGTGAATTAATTATTTTTAGAGTTAAGCTAGAAATAAAGTCTAGTTATACTCAAATTTGTTACTTACGACAAATTAAAAAGTACTTAAAAGTGACTTATGATTTCATAATGCTTGACAAAAACTACACAATACAATAGAAATCACCAAGGTCTTATTTCCATGGTACATTCATTTTATTGAAGTATTGCTTAATAGTAAATTAAATTTATACAACATTATCATTATTGAATCGGTTAACAAATCATGTTTATATTTTAATATAGTTTTGATGACGGTGAGTTTTGACCTACTTTAAGATTTTAATAATAGTCATAACAATATATATTTTATTGATTATATTAAATGAAATACCTATTTTAAATTAGTATGTGAGTTATCTTCTGTATACTCTACAACAGTCAATTCGTGCATTGCACTTACTAGTTTTGTTGATATACTTAGTGTTCAGCGCAAAGTGGCTTGTATAACAAAATTGTGTTTGTACCTATTCGTTAACTAGGGGAAATATATATGTGGGTTAACAGAATATTTGATAAGGGATCATTGAACTTTTATCAAAAGTGGGAATAAGAACTGTCTGCTTTGATAAGCTTATAAGAGCTTATATGAGCTTATATGCCGATAGGTAACAACATTTAGAGTAATTTTAAAAGGAAACCTAAATTTTAGTTCAAATAAATTCTTTATAATATATGTATATGTGCTATAGATAATTATGGGTGCGTGTACTTTGTACGCGCGTAAGAAGTTATACTTCTTTGGCATTATTAAAAATAGTTTTTGATTGCATGCAAATAATTAATTACAATTAAATAATCAAAGACTGTAAAAGGAGTCATTATAGTCAATAAAGTTCAGTTTACATTTGAAAAATTAATTAAATAAATATTTATTATTATTCGAATGTTGTTTTTAAATTATGCCCAATGACGTAGCATCTTCCGTGGGCAACTTCATTCTGTTAATTTTGTGTCACGGTGAGCGCGCATCCTAAATTTTCACTCTCATACATTTTTCATAACGCGCCTAAAGAAGTATAACTTCAAAAACAGCACAGACTTTTTGCTTAGAAGTCAAAAATCAGCCATCAGTAATGTGTTACATTTTACAGGGTGGAAACAATGCTGGACATACAGTGGTTGTGGATGGGAAGGAATTCGACTTTCATCTACTTCCAAGTGGTATCATCAACCAAAAATGTACTTCGGTCATTGGTAAGATGTTGTATGTTTTAGCTATTCGAGCCTTAAGCTTATCCAACTTTTCGAAATTTGAGTTTAAATCTCGCAAAATTCCTTATCATTGTAAAAATCCCAAGCTGATAAACTGAGTCGAAATTAATCTCTAGAATGAATTCGACTCCTATAATACACAAATAAAAAATTGTTTTAATCAGTTTAATTAGGATTCTGAGCAAATTTTATTATGGAATTAAGATAATATAATATTGGACACAAGCTATAAAAATAAATACATTGGTTACGCTTGGATAATAATGCATTACACGTCCCCTTGAAGCGTCGCCAGTGGCGTGTGACGTGCATCCTATTCGCTATTCAATTATATATTTAACGTACATACATGTTTTTACGTACTCCCACTATAGAAGGCGGGCTTAATTATAACAGGTGAATGGGAGTAGTTGCTATTAGAAAATGGCCGAAGCCAAATCAAATGGAATTTCATTCTTGGAATCGTGTTATGAGAGTTCTATTTTTAAAATTATTGCACTACTGTCAATGGTTTTCAAAAAATGCACAGATAAGAATTGTTTCTTAATACGTGGTTACATTTTGTACTAGGGAGCATTATTATTATTTCAGCGCTTTTGGTTTATTGCCTCTGACGACGCAATAATATATTCTACGTATTAAAATGTATCGTTAGCACATAAATTGATAGTAAATAATGATAGTATGTATGTATGCTTTACCAGCCTTGTCTTTTTCATTTATCGGCAAGTAAGTTTAACCTTCAGTGCATAACGTGTCCTTTACCTCTAACAGTTTACTCACGATGCTTAACAGTACGAAAACTCCATACGAGCGTTGCACGGGTTTGAACTCGCACCTTGAGATTTGTTTAATAGTTAGGGATTCCCGTAAGACAAATGTATGTACTGCATTTTGACATATGGGAATCATAGTTCGTTAAGTCTTGTTTCTGAATGAGTCCTTGGGGAGTGAGTCTCACTCAGCCCAATACTGAGAATCATGTAGAAAGCAAAAAATGTTTCACCGTTACGTAATACTTTCAGCGAATGAAACGCTTGCATCATAATCTAAGTACATACTAATAAACAAGTCGTCTGAGACCAATGAATACAAAAACTATGCATATTACTTTTACTGTCATATTTTTGAAGTGAAACTTCTTTTGGCCCATGAGGGTAACATTTTTACGAATGAAACGCAATAATATTAATATTAGCGTCACGAAGATGTGCAGCGTTTTTGTCGAAGAAAAGGGTGAGAGCGATTGAGAGAGAGAGTGAGAAGGGCGAATTAGCTTATAGAAATTATATTTTTAAAATTACAATTTCGTAAAGAGAATTTATGAAATATTATTGTTTTATATTTTATGCAAAATAATTTATTGAAATCTCAAATGACGAATTCTAAATTAAAATGCCACGTGTTTAATGACAATTAAATTTCTGACATATCTTCCTTTTTCCCTCCCTCTAAGTCTCGGAAATCTAAAGTTTTAGCTTTGTATAAATATGAACAAGACTTAAAAATTTGGTTTTCCAAAGATGTTTCACTTTGTACGCACGCACTTTTTTATAGTATAGGGGGAAAACGAGCCTACAGGTCGCCCGGTATGTTACAGTCTTTGAGGGAGTAGTATACTCTTTCTTTAAACAAAAGCAAACTTTACGTATCTACTGGATGTTAGATGAAGAGCGCATTCTTAAAGGTGTATACAATTTTAAGTACTACTAAAATATTTAAAGAGACTGCTGGATCTATTTTAGGCTTAATTCCTTATTTCATACATCTCAATTACAACCACGTAATTTATTAAAATTTAATATGAATATTTTACATTGGGGAAAACATGCCTATCACTATCACATTCACATGGGCGTAAAAGTCAAAAGTAAAAATAATTTATTCATTAACGCCCGAATCCTATAATCAATCCACAATCTGAGATCTATCTGAGATCAGACCGTCGATCGATCTCCTACCTGCATCCCAATAACCAAACCCTACGAAGACAATCCATTTTTGGCGACGGATAAAATGCTCTTTGTCGTTCCTTTTTTACCGAGTTTTCACTCATATTTGATAATCTGTGTAAATAAATAAAATAAAAGTAAATAAAACCGTACAAATAACATTAAAATATACCTACATGAGTATGGTTGAAACATAACAAAGAGTTTTTTTTAATTATATAAAAAAACTGGTGTAAGTTAAAATCTGTTAAAATAGTAACTGTTGAAATCGAACTTTCGTCAACTGTCATTTTCATACAAAGGTCTATCCACAGACACCGATACGACTTCCCATGGATAGCTTGTACCGACAGAAGGCTATTACAATCCGTCGATTGGTTATTGTTACAACATTTGGATTAAGATTACTATCTCAGGTGGTGGATTATGGACTGAGATAGGTTAGTGGGTTCGGCAGAATGTACACTTATGAACGTCAAGAAAGAAGAATACATTAAATGCTTCTAATAAACAATGGAGAATAAAATAGTTTTCGCTCCTTATAAAGCAAACTCTATGTCATAGATGATATAATGCAACATGTTTTATCTTACCATATCATGAAGTGTGCAGTAAACACGTGAGTCAATGGTACGGGCATAGAACAGTGATAAGACCTAATTCATATAATCAGTGTTTGGTTTTGTTACAATACTTAATTTTATAAACATAAAGCAGACTTTTGTCCTATTAGTTGTCATGGTTACTATGTTTCTTTAGTCTCTTTTCATCTTTAGTCCACGTTTAATAAAGAGGCCGTCTTTAAGCGATCTCAATATTTGTTCACTGTAAATCACATAAAAAAATAGTTTAAATTTTAATAACTATCCTTTATGATATCTAGCGATAAAACAAGATTAATTTTATGTTTCCTTGGAATTCAATATTTAAATCGAAATCGTGGTTTCTGCGCACGGCTTTCAAGACGGCATAAAATTCCCGTTGAATTATAATTTTAATCTATGTATAATGTATATATGTCGTAGTACTTGAACTACTTATGATTATATTACACTACTGGTTATGGTCTGACGCGTTACAGTAGGTATTGACTGATAATAATCTTAGCATTATTAAGTAACAACATTTAATCTGTTTTCTTAGGTTTTCCGTGGCATCCGCGATCTTATTTGTATTCTTTCTGTATTCGTTCAAGTATTACGTCACGCAATTTTTGGAGATTATTGACACCCCCCCGTGTAACGCGCCGCAACGTTTTTCTGTACCAAGTACAGTACTGTAACCAAGTATAGTTAAAGGTTTCGTGAGCACCTAGTGACTCTTCATACCTAAAAGAAAATGTGTTGCAAAGTACCGGAAAGTCGAAAATAATATTAACAATAACACGTAATTCAAACCCAAAAAATTCGGTACGTAATACTTGAACGCTCCCTAATGTGGGGTGCTAAAATAATCACGATCACTCTTTTTGTCTCTTATTAAAATCAATATTGGCGTATAGACTTAGCACTTACTACGCCTTAGAAAATCTAAATAATTAAAACATGGCCGGCAATTCGCAAGCCCTCTGACATTGTGTCCATGGGCGGCGGTATCACTTAACATCAGATGAGCGTCCAGTTTGCCTTCTGTTCTATACAACACTTAGTTACAATTCGAAAATATATTTATTCTGTTTTATTATTTCTCATCCATGCGAATGTCCAAGATATGGAATGAAGTATGAGATCTTAATATATATAAATTACGTGTCACGTTGTTTGTCTCCTATGGACTCCTAAACTACCGAACCGATATCAATCAAATTTGCACACCGTGTGCAGTTTGATCCAACTTAAAAGATAGGATAGCTTACATCTCAATTTATACCCGCAATATTATTTTATTGCAAAATATTTGTTTATTATTTGATAGTCAGAATTCTAACAGATGGCGCTGTGTTGAAAGTACCAACGTTTCACATAAGCTACAATTTAATAGCATAACCACCAAAAAAGCATGGTGGTCCCCATGACTAGTGTTTTTCTAGCCGAGACTACTAGTAATATATAAAAATACGTACTTTAGGAAAAAAATATGTAACATAATATGTATTTTTATGTATTAAATCGATTGGGCTTTATATAGTCAAGGTAGATTAGATTGTCATCCCACGCACTAAAGGACAGTTGTATGTCATACTTGACTCCATATCTTGGACATTCTACTGGGACGTTTAGGCAGGACTGGCGCTGTCCTAAAAGTGCTTTAATGAAAATACTAAATACAGATTAAAGTATTCTCATTTAAAAAATCTGTGGCCCGACAAACTTTTTAGGTTTGGGCCTCAGATTTCTGTATCTGTTATTTGTCTAATAGGCAAGTAGGTGATCAGCCACCTGTTTTTTGGTTCTAAAGCAAGCCAGTTTCCTCACGATGTTTTCCTTCATCTTTCGAGCGAATGTTAAATGCGCGCGCACATTGAATGAATGTTCATTGTTGCACAGCCGCGGATCGAACCCACAACTTTAGGCATGAGAGTCGCAAGTTGAAGCCACTAGGCCAACACTGCTGTCAGAGAATTCACATAGTACATATTGTGTTTTCTATACATGACTGTTAAAATAATTGAATGAGATGTCCTTTGTGAATTTCTGATATTGCAGAAATTCACTA
Organism: Pieris macdunnoughi; assembly: GCA_905332375.1. NCBI lineage: Eukaryota > Metazoa > Arthropoda > Insecta > Lepidoptera > Pieridae > Pieris > Pieris macdunnoughi. Next base: position 2,493,603 of record CAJOBZ010000022.1, on the reverse strand, counting down.
CAAATCCAATCGTAGAGATTGCATGTAATAATCAACCTAAATAATAATTCTCTTGAATTAGCATAAATTTTAATGCAAATAGTATGATTGAATGGAGATTATTGTAAAGTAATTTCTCGTACCTGTCGTGTATCGGTACGGAGGTTTTTTCCGTGACATGATTTAAGTTCGTTAGGAAAGTTTTTAAATTTCGAATTGTCTTACAAGGTCTTTTATTTATTTGAGAAATTATCGTAGGCTCATAGGTAACTAACTAATAAAAAAATTTTAATATGATTTCGACAGGCAGTTTGCACGAATGTTGGTTGATCAGTCGAGTGGGAATTTTGATATTAACATAACATACTTAGAGTTAAGTCTCGATTCTAAATCTTGCCCTTAGTGTTTTAACTATGCATATCCTGACCTTAAGAATAGGAAATCTAATTGCGCTCTTTTAACTACTCTTTCGTCTTTTTCTATCAAATTTTGTCTACACTGTGATGAAGAAGGACAGACTTTAGTCAAATAGTGGAATTCAGATTCTAGTTCAGATAAAAGAATATTATACTTTGTTCTGTGGAACGTCAATTATCCCTATTTGCCACAGAATTGCCTACATATTATAGAATTTATTACAAAATACACGTTGAATTATATCTACCTCCATTTTGAAGTCTGTCAAATATAATGTTTTTTTTAATATTCGAGCTTCGCAGCTTATTTACTAAGCCTATAAGAACAGTCATGTTGTCATTTAGTTTATCATTATAGGCAATGGTGTCGTGATCCACCTGCCTGGACTATTCGAGGAGCTGAAGAAAAACGAGCTGAAGGGGATGGAAGGTTGGCAGGACCGACTCATTATTTCAGATCGTGCTCACCTGGTTTTCGACGTTCATCAGCAGGTAATTTTGTCATCTATGGAGAGCATTCACTAGTGATTTTGTATGATTAAATTGATTTCAACGCTTTGCTTAATCAATCGGTTAACTGAAGTGTGTTTACAAGTGAATTTCTATTATTAATGTTTTATTAAAAGCATCAGTTCAGGCACTATAAAAGGTTTATCACCTACATGCCTATTAGAAAAAAATTGTGCGTGTACTAGGTGTACACACGTAAGAAGTGAAACTTCTTTATGATCTTATTTTTCGAAAAATGATCTACTATATGCAACTTTACAGAAATTCGTTAAATTAGATAAAGTTTAACAAAAGGCTTTTATTATCATAGACATTAATACAAATATTTCATTTTACCTTATTACTACGAAGATTATTATAGAATTTCATTAATTGTAATAGAATTATTACTATCATTGAAAAACGTGACGATTTGCTACAAAATTTCTCCCATACGTCGATAAAGAAGTTTCATTCCAACGCCGATAAAGAAGTTTGACTTCAAAAAGCAACATGGCGCGTAACCGAAAAATGTGACGCGTAACGAAAAAATGTTACACTAAATTTTTTTCCAACCTCGATAAAGAAGTTTCACTTCAAAAACAAATGATTACGAAACAGATACAGATATCTGAGATCCAGACCTAGACGCTTGTCATGCCCCATTGGATATTGTGGATACTTTTCTTATTTATTTCCGTATTTTCTTTAATAATAAATAATACACGATATCACTGTAAAGCGTGACAGTAATACATTTTTCAATCAGTATTATTGAGATGTTTATTTTATTTACCATAGCATAACGAAAAATTTCAGTTTAATATTGAGTTAAAATTATTTTAATAGCTTATTCCAAACAAGTTTTAATTGTATTAGAAAAATAGAACGTTCAAGGCAGAAGAAGTTTTACATAAATGGGTAAAAAAACTTGTAAACGAAAAACCTAATTTAAAAAATATTATCTCACAATAAATATAAATATGCATCGCGCAGGTTGATGGTCTCCAAGAGGCGGAAAAGGGCAAGAACTCCCTTGGCACAACCAAAAAGGGAATTGGTCCAACATACTCCTCAAAGGCCACAAGAAATGGCATCAGAATTGGCGACCTCTTGGGCGATTTCACAATGTTTGAGGAAAAGTGAGTGTTATTTATTTACCCTTTAACTCAAACTCAAAATATCTTTATTCATATAGGTAAACAATGACACTTATGAACGTCAAAAAAGAAGTTAAATTAACTGTAAATTTATATTTACTACCAGTTCGCATATCAAGGGTGGCACTCTTTTTAATCGCTAAGTTTTGAGTCATACAAATTGTTTGAAATGGAGCAAATCAATCCCAAGGATTAGGATCATTTAAGTATTCGTGAAATTTATAAAAAGTTTTATTGATTAATTTATAAAACAGATAAACAAAAAGAATGCAACAAAAGCAGTGTTAGCCTAGTCGCTTGAGCTTGCGATTTTCATGCCTCAGGTTCGAACCCCGGCTGTGCACCAATAGACGATACCGCCTAGCTCGTACGGTGAAGGAAACTATGTCTTGACACCATTTCTCTACATGAAAAAAATGTATCACGAAACAGATAACGATATCTGACGAGAAAGAGCAAGGCTTTAGGCGTACTATAAAGTTAACGATTATCTAGTTGATAAAAGGGCTTGGGACTAGTGCTAGACAGGCTATCTCTAATTAATTTGCGATATTTGTTTTTAAATAAGTGTTGTTTGACATAGTCATTTTGTATGATGATTTGCTATTTTAAAAGAGTGCCGAGAGTTTTTTACGCCGGCTTTTTCTCTCGCCCCCTTTCTTCTTTCCGATGAGTAGGGATGTCTACCGATTGAAATTTAATGACGTGGAATAAGTGATACCTGTATCTTATATTCCATAATAAACATTTTTTATTTTAAGGGCCGTGGCCCTGGTTTTGTTTTTATGAATGCAACAACTTATCGCTTATTAGCGATCTCTTCCAGACGTGCTACGAGTAGCACAGTGAAACATAAAATTGCTTTTACTAGCAAAAACTCTCCAAGTTGTCAGATTGAAAGCTTTGTGAAAGAGATGCCGACTGTCTTATTATTAAAAAAAAAAAAAAAAAAAAAAAAGGGGGAAAAAAGGGGGGGGGGGGGGGGGGGGGGGGGAAAGGGACACCCCCCCCCTAAGCTGTTGGGGGGGGGGGGGGGGAAGGGGGGGAGAAAAAAAAAAAAAAAAAAAAGGGTTTTTTTTTTTTGTGTGGGGGGGGGGGGGGGGGGGGGGGGGGGGGGGGGGGGGGGGGGGGGGGGGGGGGGGGGGGGGGGGGGGGGGGGGGGGGGGGGGGGGGGGGGGGGGGGGGGGGGGGGGGGGGGGGGGGGGGGAAAAAAAAAAAAAAGGAAGAAAAAAAAAAAAAAAAAAAAAGGGGAAAAAAAAAAAAAAAGAGGGGGGGAATAATGGGGGGGGGGGGGGAAAAAAGGTGGGGGGGGGGGGGGGGGGGGGGGGGGGGGGGGGGGGGGGGGGGGGGGGGGGGGGGGGGGGGGGGGGGGGGGGGGAAAGGGGGGGAAAAAGGGGAAAAAGGGAAAAAAGGGGGGGGGGGGGGGGGTGGGGGGAAAAAGAAAAAAAAAAAAATTTGGGGGGGGGGGGGGGGGGAAAAAAAAAAAAAAAAAAAAAAAAAAAAAAAAAAAAGGGGGGAAACAGAAGGGGGTTTGGGAAAAGGGGGGGGGGGGGGGGGAGGGGGGGGGGGTGGGGGAAAGGGGGGGGGGGGGGGGGGGGGGGGGGAAAAAAAAAGGGGGGGGGGAAAAAAAAAAAAAAAAGGGGGAAAAGGGGGGGGTGTGGGGGGGAAAGGGGGGGGGAAATTGTTTGGGAGAGAAAAAAAAAATTAATATTTAAAGAATTAAAAAAAAAAAAAGGAAGAAAAAAAAAAGGGGGGGAAAGGGGGAAGGGGGGGGGGGCCTTTTGGGGGGGGTGTGTGTCCCAGAAGAAATGGGGGGGGGCGGACCAAACTAAAAATGGGGAAGGGGAAAAAGGGAGGACATTTAATGTGTAAATTCACCATTATTGTAAAACAATATACCTTTAAACATATTTTACTTTGGACTTGCTAAGATAATGAATTCGGGTAGGTTCTGGCACTGATTGTTGAATGATGGATGGTCATCGTAAAAGAAACTTCTATACATTTTTTATTCCAGATTCCGAACATTGGCGGAAACGTACAAACGTATGTTTCCCTCACTTGAGGTAGATATTGAGGGTGAACTGATCAAGTACAAGGAGTATGCTGAGAAAATACGACCCCTGGTGAAAGACACTGTGACTTATTTACACAAGGAGATCAGCAGTGGAAGTAAAGTGCTGGTGGAAGGCGCTAATGCCGCTATGTTGGATATTGATTTTGGTATGTCTTTACGAAAAAAATTTTTTAAGAATTCTTCTCCCGTATGCTTCAAGATATTCACAATTGTTCCATGTACCTTGTACGAACACGAATTTTCTGCGATTATGACGATGTTGACATTTTCCACCTTACCTAAAGGAGTGTGTGGAAATATTTTTGGAAGCGAGAGGACTTTGACTTTATTTAGGAGTAGTAAAGATTTAATGTTTAATTTCTGCTTTTTTTAATTTAAAAAAAAAAAAGGAGGGGGGGGGGGGGGGGGGGGGGGGGGGGGGGGGGGGGGGGCGCGGGGGGGGGGGGGGGGGGGGGGGGGGGGGGGGGGGGGGGGGGGGGGGGGGGGGGGGGGGAGGGGAGGGGGGGGGGGGGGGGGGGGGGGGGGGGGGGGGGGGGGGGGGGAGGGAAAAAAAAAAAAAAAAAAAAAAAAAAAAAGGAAAAAAAGGGGGGGGGGGAAAAAAAAAAAAAAAAAAAAAAAACCCCCCCCCCCCCCCCCCCCAGCAAAAGGGGGAGGGGGGGGGGACCAAAAAAAAAAAAAAAAAAAAAAGGAAAAAAAAAAAAAAAAAAAAAAAAAAAAAAAAAAAAAAAAAAAAAAAAAAAAAAAAAAAAAAAAAAAAAAAAAAAAAAAAAAAAAAAAAAAAAAAAAAGGAAAAAGGAAAGAAAAAAAAAAAAAAAAAAAAAAAAAAAAAAAAAAAAAAAGGGCGCCAAAGGGGGAAAACCTCCAAGGGGGAAAAAAAAAAAAGCAACCTTTTTTATCTATTCATGTAGTTTATTATGTTTTCTGTTTCGTGTATTTTGTTTAAAAATTGAAGTTTCCAATTTAGAGTTTTTTATGTTCGAGTATACCATTTAGAACACATGTCAAAGTGACAAATATTTGCGCTGTGCGTCTCTTATTGAAAAAGTGTGTTGCCACATGGCAGTGTCAGCTTAATTTGAGTCACATCTATGTTTCTATCATTATGTCTCAAAAATAGATAACTCAAGAAAAACCGTAAAATATGTTTATAGTAATATTATATAAGTGTGGGGGTCGGTCCGTGAGTTCCAATGCCCTACCCCGATTAATACCTGTAGCTAAAATTCACCATCGTACGTGAAGGCAGAACATATTCCACCCGTATCACTTCGACGTCGTTCCACAATAACGTTTTTTAAGGCAGTTTGCCGCGCACCACCATTACGTGGAACCAGCTGGCTACTAAAGTATTTCCGAACCAATTCGACTTAGGCTCCTTCATGAAAAGAGCGTACCAAGGCCGGCAAAGAGCGGTGGAATCACTTAACATCAGGTGAGCTTCCTGCCCGTTTGCCCAATAAATAAAAAGAAACACTAAAACTCAACAGCCCCTTTGCCATGGACGGGAGGCACAGAATAACGCAAAACTAACTAAGCTCTAACCATATCTTAATAAATTTATAGGTACATACCCCTACGTGACGTCATCGAATTGCAGTATTGGAGGTGTTTGTACGGGCCTAGGCCTTCCGCCTAAACTAATTGGCGAAGTATTGGGAGTTGTGAAAGCATACACAACAAGGGTTGGAGATGGGCCCTTCCCCACAGAGCTGCATGATGTGAGATATTTTTAGTAATTTTACTAGTGGACCCCACCGACGTTGTCCTGCATGATATTTAAAGCGATTAGGATATTAAGCAAAGTATGAAAGTACCGACTGCAGTGCCATCTGCCGGGCTGATTTGTGAATCTAAACCATTCCCAGATCCCCTTGAACACACACAAAAAATTTCATCAAAATCAGTCCAGTCGTTTGAGAGAAGTTCAGTCACATACACACGCACACAAGAAATATATATAATTTTATAACGAACTAGATGACCCCGTGAACTTTGTTTCACCAACATATATTTGTGTCAAAACTTTTAAAACAGACCAAAGAGGTCGGCCCTCATACAGCAGACTACATATTAATACTATGAAACACATATTTTTGAAAGAATCTACAAATATGTAAATGTCAATCAAGTGACAATTTTTAATTTCTAAAAAGACGTCCAATTCCCCATCTAAGAACAGTTTGTATTGGGAAATTTAATTGTCGTTTTTAGAATTTTTCTTTAATTATTATTTACGTTTCCCATCGTTTAAACCTTCCCTGATCTTCCACAAATATTTTGAGATCATAATTAGCCAAATCGATCCAGACGTTCTCGAGTTTTAGCGAGACTTACGAACAGCAATTCATTTTTATATATATAGATATATATTTTAGTGTACCCGAGTACTACACATATTTAACTGTAATAAAAATTACTTAAACGTAAATAGATATGGGCATCAGCGTGTGACTCTCATCCGAGGTCGTAGGTTCGATCCCCGGCCGTGCACCAATGGACTTTCTATCTATGTGCGCATTTAACATTCACTCGAACGGTGAAGAAAAACATCGTGAGGAAACCGACATGTCTTAGACCCAAAAAGTCGACGGTGTGTGTCAGGCACAAAAGGCTGACCTACTTGCCTATTAGATATTTTTTTTTTAACTTAAAGAGGTTATAGCACCATTGATTTAATTATTATCTATATATATAAGATATAGTTGTAAGCTGTAGACATTATTGTGTTTTGGATTATCAGGAAACTGGCAGGTTATTACAAGATCGTGGTCATGAGTACGGTGTGACCACGAAGCGGCTGCGGCGGTGTGGCTGGCTTGACCTCGTCGTGGTCAAATATACCGCCACGGTCAATGGATATACCTCGTAAGATATTATTTACAGACATTATAAAAGTATTTTAATAACAAGTAACAAAGACGTAAAAATGTTAAATTATTTACATAACTGCACACTAAAGGATTTACGAACTAATTCTTAAAAGGCCGGCAACGTACTTGCGAGCCTTCTGGCTGTGTTAGTGTTCATAGGCACTATGTTTTCACATCGGGTGAGCGACCTGCTTGTGTGCCCACTGTTCTGTAAAAAAAGTGTTATTTAGCCGTCGTGATAGTATGATTTTAATTAACAATAAGTTATTATGACTTGGTACAAAAAAATAGATATTTATCAATATCCAACTTATATTACTTACATTTCTGTTATATTAAAGTTACGTATTTTTTAAATAATTTCAAAACAGTTTTTTTTTAATTTTATCAGATTGTGCCTAACGAAACTAGACATACTGGACACGTTGGAGGAAATCAAAGTGGGCGTGGCTTATAAACTTAACGGGAAAAAGCTCGACTACTTCCCGTCATCGATGCCCGAGCTTAGCTCTGTTGAGGTATAATAATTCTTATAATCCAGTCAAAATAGACAAAAATAAGTCATAACTTAGCCAAAATTGCATAGAGCTAAAAATTGGCAGAGACGTTAAATACATCATTATAAATGAAATGTCAAAAATCCCCTTCGATCCTACTTCTGCAAAAAATTTATTCAAGGTCAAAAGTATAAAATTAAGTTTTTTCCATTTTTCTCGAAAACAGTTATATTATCTGAAAATAGATCTGACAAAAGTTGTAGATCATACAATTTTCTACAAAAATGGTTCAGTCACTTTTTCTCTTACGACTCACCATTCATGAGATATCGGTTTTCATCATTAGAAAATTCATATTTTAATAATATGCACTAAAATGCAGTCTGTATAGTCACCGGACGTTCAATATAAATGAAAATAAGAAACTATTCGTTTGTGTTCCTTACACAATAAAACTTGTATAAATTAGAATTTTAAAATATAAGACTATACTGTCAGTCCCTAATTCCTATATACTATTTTTGAGTGTGGAGGGTGATGCTGCCTATTTTTGAAGGAAGTAAATGAAATACTCATATATACTTTAGTTTTGAAAATTGCAGTGAGCAGACGTGCTTATTGGTAATATTTTCAATTTTAATTTGTGCTGTTAAATAATTTAAACAAAATTCAGAAGTTTGTTTTATTTGTGATAAACCTTTGAAAGAAAGTGAAGTGTTGTTGTTGATTGAATGAAGACTTTGATTGATGCAAGTTTTGAAAGAAATGATAATTTTTTGAATACTTAAAAGACAAGCAATTGTGACAGTCCATGAGTGTCGTAAAATGTATACTGAAAGAGTAGTATTGTTGCAGCTAAAAGACAGGGAGACAGAAGAAGGTAGTAATCCAGATAATCCACCTATACTAGAGCACGAGTAAGTGAGCCAGATTTCAACTTTAAAAAATGTTGTTTATTATGCGGCGATAAGCAAATGAAGAAGCTGAAAAGAAGAAAGCGCAGAATTTCGTCGTAAAATTTATAAGTATCTACATTGAATTTAAAGATTCCATTTTAAAGGTAGCTGGACTCGTTCTGATGACGTAGCAAAAGCTGTTATTGCCCGCATTGGTATGAATTTGACTTAGTTGCTGCTGAAGCTAAGTACCACAATAATTGTTATAATATCTTTTGAGACCTACCACGGGATATAAAGTCGTGTCCCGAAGATATTCAGTAAACTTGGGATGGAGAAATATTTCAGTACATTGAAAATAATGATATTGCCAATTTTCATTAAAAATTGAAAGATATTGGCAAAAATCCAACTATAGATAATAAAACAATTAAAAGAATATTAAACTTAAAGTATGGTGATAAAATTATTATAACTGAGAAGAAAGGAAGCTTAACAATTATCTGTTTTATTGATAATCAGTACGATATTCTTAATAAAGCTTGGTATGAAAATAAAAAACAAAATACAAACGAAGAACATTCAAATATTGAAAGCTGCTGCACAATTATTGAGAGAATATTCAATCTGTATATTGATAATGATAATTATCCCCGCCGAGTCAAATGTTTGAAAATATTAACAGCGATATTCGGAGTCCTTGACTTAAAAAAATGCGCCAAGTAATTACCTCATAGGTGGTGCGGAAATGTGTGCATATGTGTGTGTAGAATATAATTTTCTAATATTAAAACCGGATATCTCATGAATGGTGAGTCGTAAGAGAAAAAGTGACTGAACCATTTTTGTAGAGAATTTAGATCTACAACTTTTGTCTGATCTATTTTAATAATACTAACTTTTTGAGAAAAATGGAAAAAACCTTAATTTTATACTTTTGACCTTGAATAATTTTTTTGCAGAAGTAGGATCGAAGGATTTTGAATTTATTTATAATGATGTATTAAGTCTTGCCAATTTTAGCTCTATGGAATTTTGTAAGTCAATCTATTTTGACTGGACTATTAGTATTCTATAATATTATAATTTATTTTTATTTTTGCTATGAAAATACTTTTTTAAGCATGTAAAGTTTCTAGTCTAAGATTTGCTCGAATAGTGATGACGTTTTATCTTGCTTACAAAGTGGAAAAATACTTAAAGTATATTGTATCTAAAACATGACATTCATATTGGCTTGTCACATCTACGCAAATAATTTAGTACTTATTCTATGACGTCAAAGCAGTTAGTGTAATTATTAATATCTTTCTTGAATTATGATTCGTATGAGGCAATACTCTATCTCTCTATTATTAAATAATATTATTGAAGTTATACTTCTTTAGGCGCGTTATGAAAAATTTATGAGAGTGAAATTTTACAATGCGCGCGCACCCGTGACACAAAATTAGGAGTGTGATTATAGCGTGCGCGAGCGAGATAGGAATAAGACAATCTACAAGTAAAAAGAAATAGAATATGCGTGAAGTTCGTATGCCAACAATTTTGAATGACCATAATGACATTTGTCATTTACCTTTTAAACAAATAAAGGAGTTTTAATTATTTTTTCAAAGAAATTTAGCGATGCTTTTTGAATTATAATCAGAAGTGATTTAAATTGAATATTTAAACCAATACTAATTAATATTTGTGAAAAAACTGTGCTCATCAACCTTCCTAAGTGCTTCAATACAATTGAGGTTAACTATCCGTATGTATGTATTATTTATTATTATCGAGTAATATTTTGATTAAAAAATTAACCACATTGTTTAATCAAAACATGTAATTTTTCTGATTTTATCTAGCAAATATAAGGAAAAGAGACAAAAAACAATTGATGAATCAGTGTAACTGCACTAAATTGAATACAAAAAAAGAGTTTTCATCTTATCGCTGTGAAACATCAAAAACTGGAGGTGGAACAAAGCCAAACTATTTTTAATAATGCCAAAGAAGTATAACTTCTTACGCGCGTACATACAAGCAGTACAAGGACACGGTCCTTTTTTTTTAATATATATAAATATATTATATATTAAGTAGCGGTTATAATACAGCATTCTAATGGTGAAATAATTTTTGAAATCGGTCCAGTTTTTTAGTTTGTTGCAAACATAAATAAAGTAAAAATCTTTCTTCTTTTTCTCCTTTATTCAAAACCAACACAACGGTAACCAAATTTGTCAGAGACAATAAAATAATTTTTAATTTCTTTTTGCTCAATTAAAGTAAAATATTTTTAAGGTGGAGTACATAACAGTACCGGGCTGGAAATGCAGCACAGCGGCGATACGGGAGCTCAAACATTTGCCGGCGCAAGCGCATCACTACGTCAATATAATACAGGAATACTTACAGATACCTGGTATGTGCCTACATTTTATTGAGAAATTTAACTCTGATTTCATCTTAATAATATTTATTGTAAGAAAGCAAGATTACATAAAGAGAGTAATATATATTATTATATTCAAATATTGCTTTTGACCGGTTAGTCCATGGTATGCAGCGACACATCTGACTCTGTTTCACAGATTATTAACTTCAGAAAAGGAGATTTACAGTTTGACTTATAATTTTTCTTTAAGCAAGTAAATGTTGCCTTATGCCAATTATCGAACCTTCGCATAAAATTTGTGTAGTAGCCTGTAATTATTGTAATAAATGTGTTTTTTGCAGTAAAATTCATTGGAGTGGGTCAAGGCAGGGAGTCCGTTATTAACGTCGCGTAAATCCATACTTTACGTCCTCATACGTAAGCGTACGTACGCGTACGTTGTATCTGTTTTGATAACTCTCAAATACAGGAATTTATTAAAAAAGTGTTAGCATCCCGTTTTATGACGTTGAAACGTTATTTTAACAGATGCAGCGTCGGTTTTTAGCTAAATATACATTTGTGGACGCAGCGATTAAATCGATTTTTTGAGGTTTTAACAAGCAATCATTGATTTTATCTGTATTTTTTTTTAGAACATGACTCGAATTTTTAACGGTTATTGACATCGCTGCGTTTAGATTTTTATCAAATTAAGGGCTTCTAGAATTGTACTTTGGTAGTTGAAAAATCACATTAAATATAATAGAAAATATATTTATTGCAAATGAAAATAAATGATTGTCCCATACCGCATAGAAGAGGACTTATAAATGGGATTTTTAACAACGTCCAAGACATAGATTATCGTTAAATAAGATCATTAAGTAATTTAGACAGTATTTCTATTTTATTTCTAACTTATGGCCACGAATGCCTAACCATAAGTACGATTTAAGGTTTAGGCCCTGCACACACAAACGGCATACGTCAAAAATATATCATTTTAAAGTTTCACTACTTGATAAGCTAAGATTCATAGACAAGTGTAAACTATTGGATTCTTACAGTATTTAGAAAATGGGGTTTTGTCGTGTACATTGATTGCGCTAACATTTTGTTATTATTATTATTGTCCCATGAGTGGAATTTGGCAAAAAAATACGTAAGAAATCAATATGGTCGAAAACCTACAGCCTGGCCGCAAAGCGCTTGTCACTAAATAATTAGCAAATTCAGGCATTACGCATGTATTTATTTTATATAAAAAAACACGTTAGTCTACATGCAAAGCATTTTCGATGCGATTCTTGAGGGTATATGTAACTGATTTGGCCGTAAACGCAACTGTACTTAACACGCAAACTAAAATATATTTTGGAAATATCTCGTTGAAATTTTTTGAAGGTTTAATAATTCGAAAACTTTTATCTTTTTATGACAATTTTCTACACATGGTGCTTAATCAATACTTACTTGATCGTCATTCTTTATTGTTTGAAGAACATAGTTAATATCACTAATTTTTCGTATTGAGACCAGATTATAGACTAGCTGAGTTTCGGTATAAGCTACGAGCTTATTTCGTACGGTGGACTTAGATTTCTTTCTACGCAAAACAGTATATGTGTAATAAAGGTTCCTAAATTGTTAATCAATGGACTTTGTAGGCTTCAATATATTTCATAAATTTTATAACAATTCCTTGTTTATAGAAACCGAAAAAACTGGGTTAATCTTGAAGTGGTTCTTAATTGAGTACTTAAACATTGATAATAATAAATTAAGCAGTACTTTACACTGTAATTGAACCACAGATTAGTTTAAGAGATAACGTCTAAAAATCTGTATGTTTATAATATATACGAGTTACAATATATATTGTACCAGGTCACACATAATTCGTATTAAAATAACTAAAGGGATCGCTATATTAAAAAATGTTTTGAGGGTAGAATTAAAATCTTAATTATTTCTTGTTTTATATAGCTGTATTTGAGCACAAATTTTGTTTGTGCCTCGTTCATGTTTCATATAATTTTTCCCATTCCAAAGAATTGTATTTTTTTATGAATCATCGTTTTCTCTTTTACATTCTTTCTATGTGTGTTTTATGTGATATCTATTTTAATTGTAAATATTTCATTACAGTTACTATTCGAATAAATCATGGTTTATTCTTTTACTGTGTTGTTTTTTATACCTGGACGGATACTGGGTCAACGGGATGCTTTAAATAATAGAGGATATAATTTTTACCCTTTGTTTACTCCCCTACAACAACAAAAAAGCTAGATCAATGTAGAATGCTATGCTTATAATGAAAATGCTATAGATTTAAATGCTTAAGCCTAATGCCTGCGTACTGTCTGGGCGTTATTCCGACGATTTAGGTAATCGCCACGCTTATAAAACTACGAAAGTACAGCCTTGGCTCGTACCAATACCTTAATCCTTGTTGCTATGAATCGTCCGGACTCTGCAGTGAAGCAGAAATTCTGTTCTCATGTCACTAATAATGGGTGGCGCAAAAGTAATGGCACTAAAGAAAATTTGTTTATTTTTTTTATATGACGATAGTTTTCATTCTGTTGTTGAAAATTGTGTAGTGAACAAATGTAAAATACACTGAAAATAAACATGGACCGATTTACTCCACAAGAACGTGGAATAATCGTGTCAATGTTCTTACGGAATAATTAATCAGTGATAAAAACACAACGTGAATTTCGTCGACGATTTCCTGCAAGATCACCCGATCTGACGAGACCAGACTTCTTTCTTTGGGGTTTTTTGAAATCTCGGATGTATGTGAACAAGCCACAGACTCTCGCAGCTCTAAAAGAAAACATTCATCAAGAAATAAGGAACATACCGCAGGAAGTATTACGGCAAGTTATGCAAAATGTCATAAATAGGGCTCAAATGTGTATCAACTCTGGAGGTCACCATTTAAAAGACATCATCTTTAAATCCTAATGGTACGAAATTTAATGGCACAAATATACATTTAAAAAAACCTAAATCTAGTTTTCTAATTTAGAAAAAAATGTTATAGCTGAACCAAATAAGGTCTTTACTTTTGCGCCACCCAGTATTATGACAAGCGGTGCAAGGGCCGGCAGATAAACTATTACTTTATTGGGAATCGATTCAACCACATTGGCGGTAAAATATAATAATAGTTTTCTTTATTTAGTGTACAAAAACAGGGAGTATAAAAATCCAGATATTTATTCACCTTTAATTACATAGGAGTTACACAAATATACTTTGAGCAGATTACATTATATACGCAAAATCTACGAATAACATTACAATAGAAGGAATTTCACGTTTGACTTCAATGGTACAATCTCCAAAAGGATCAGCTATCAGATAGTATTTAAAAATGCCATTCAAACGCGATAAATTGTCTTGACCTTCTTGCTCTTATAAACGTGGACAGTAGCGGGTTTTCACGTAATGCGGTAACCATGGTAACCAAACATACAATATTTAGTCCACTCTTTATAGTAAAGCCTTATAAATAGCTTCGTCAATGTTAACTAAACGCCACTATAGTCAAGATTTAAAGTTGAAACTGCGCGAAGTAACCCCAAAGTAAAATTTAATACATTTTTTACTAACGAAAGTCATACTTAGTGCTAATAGCGATTACATTTCTATATATAGTTGTCTTTTGTTATAAAGCCAATACATATTAAATTATCTATAGTATTGTTATTTGTAGGGCAGAATGAAATATGCCAGAAACTCGAGTAGGAGAGGTTCCTGGAATGCATAATTTTGTCATACATCACGCATTATACACAAATATACTATAGGTAGTACTCCATAATAGTAATCTTCTTGGTAATGGTTTCAATGTTCTATGTTTCTCGTAACGAGATATAATAATAAATATACACACATTTACTCCAAAATAGTTACGTTCATTTAACAATTTAAATACGATTGTAACCTATTCCTACAGTTTTATAATAGAGTAAACTAATATATTATATGTGTAACTATCTATCGACGCCATATAATACAAAGAATAGATTTTTTTATATACAATGGATAAGTCTCTACACGGATTTTAATACTTTAATATAAAACTATAATTAGAGAGGTTTTAAAAACAAAGCAGTTAAAATCAAAAAATGCGTAGAGAAATCGGTCTGATCGTGGACAGCACATTCTATATCAACTGCGCAATATAGCTATTATCAATACAGGGTGATATCAATTTAAACATTTTCTCATCTAAAAGACGGGATGTCTTTGTGAATATTGTATAAATAGTTACGTATTTTTTCTTATAATTACACTATAAGATACATTTTTATAGACACATATCTATCACACCTAGAAGAATACAAATAATCTCTAATCTAAATAATCAGTCAAATTATATAGGATTTAAATCTTACAGCAAAGGAATAGACAACATTATCACTTAAAATATCTTCTGTTCCTAAATCTTTAATAAGCTGAAATTTTATCCACTGATTAATTTATCAAAAAATACTACCTATTAGATATTCAATAATATACTTTTAGAGATATCCTTTTTTTAAATTATTAATTTACATTTTTTTATTTTGTTAATATTTTGATTTAATTTGTGACATTGGAAAGGGTAGAAATATAAAAAAATTATATTGAATCTTAGAACCTGTCAAAATATAGCTATGAAAAAGTTGCTAAGCTCAAGTCAAGAGCACTGTCAAAATTAATTTGTCAGTTTGAAAGTATGTCAAGCAGACCTAGGATAAATCGAATAATTGCAGCTAGAATAAATTGGTTCCTTTAAAATCTTGAAACGGCTTGATGGGGAAGCCATAGATTTCACCAATGTCCCATAGTCAAAGGAGAATCATGAGAGTCAGAAACAAGAAATATACACATCAAACAAATTATCAGACAATGATTTATGAAAGATATATTTTTCATTTTGACTATCTTAGTAGTTTACCACTAAAAATGTATTATTATTAACTATTGTAATTATTAAATTTTCAGAAAAATTTGGCTTTTAGGACTACAAACCGTAGCAATGACTTCTACTTCTAAAGTATGTATAAACGAAATTCTAAAAATGATAATTTAGTTTAATATCAAACTGTCCCAATTGTCAAGTCTTATACTGAGCTCAGGACCTATTGCAAAATTAAGAATAAGAATTTTTCATGATTTTCAAATGTATATCAGTATTGCATAATCTAAAGCATGTTGACGGTCAATCAATACATTATACAATAAACTTAATCCCTGCCACTAGGCGATAAATTTCGCTTTCTCTTACTCTTATTCTTCAAGGCGCGATGCCTATCTCGCTTCCTGCTGGAAGAGGAACAGGAAGATGAAGGACTAGAATCTGGAGGTGATCCTGCATCATCAGCTGTCAGTAATGGTTGAGATTCTGGAGTGGATGGTTCCAAAACACTATTTCTAAGAGCTCTCCTCTGTTCTTCAGTGTGTTGTGGGCAGCGAGTTGATCTGAGGAATGTTATGATATATTACTTGGTGTTTTTAATAGAAAGATCCATATACAGACCTTACAATTTGTATACAAAGTAAATGAACATGGGTATATTATAAACCTTGATTTTTTGGCCGTCTTTATAATGGTCTTTACATAACATCAACTACTCCATGGATTACATGCCTGATTTTCCATACACTTGTTATCTTAACAGCACTGTATTGGTTGTTGCGATTTGCTTTAATGGAAAACTAATTAACCGTGATAATCACCTTGAAAAGCTAAGTAAAATTTTTACAGCTTTGTTATAAAATGTGGACTAAATATAGGACCATGCTACCACAGTTACCATTTATATATAAAGCTTTACTCCTACTACTACACAACTATTAGTATATTGAAGTCTTACCTAATACACAGTTTCTTTGTGTGTTCAGAAACAACACCACATATCTGTTGCAGCAAGTTTTTCTTTTCATTTGCACTCATTGTCTCATAGGTGGCACCATCATTTGAATCCGAATTGTGATTTCCATTATTATTCCTGTTACCACTGAAATAATATTAATACATTTTGATAATATTATGTATTTTAGCATCCTCTAATGGTAAGTTTCTCAACCACTTATTTTAATTTTGCACTTAGCCTTGGGTTATATACATAAAAATATGATATTGTTGTTTAATATTTAAATTTGTATCACATTTCATTTTGTTTTAGGTTTATAAAAACTGAAATGTAAATGTACAAAAGATATTCTTATGTTGTTATAAACAAGTTTTAGAAAACAAAATAACATACTTATGCATTTTGTTAGACTTCCGGTTGTTGTTACTTCTGATTCTGCGTTTTCGGCGTTCACTTTGCATGGAGCTTCCTGACCAATCAGCATCATCCTCATCATCACTTAAGAGTCCAGCATATGAGGTTGGTTCACGACTATTTGATGCAATACGTCTTGATGCTATTCGAGAACTGTTCCTTCCCATTCCTATAGATTTGAGTATGGTATTTATTCATCTTGATACAGAACTTTATATGTGAATTGCTAATAAAGTATAACATCAAGATTGATAGAATTTATTGATTTTAAATGTTCAGAACATAGTGGATATTCAGCAAGTACATATTTGAAGAATTTCATATGGAATAATTTAAGCCACATACCCATGCATTTCTCTAGGTGCGGTGCAAAACGAGTAGCAGATACTGGCCGCTCACAATTAGGACAAGAACAGTTAGAATCTGGAGTTTTCTTTAATACAGAAAAACCAAAAACATCACATTCGGGTGAGACAACAATTTTACAGCTTTCATCTTCTTCCTTTTCCCCTTCTATCAAATCCGTAAGTCCAGTCTTTAAACCATGATGGAATTCGAAAAGGAACCCTAATGCGACATCTTCATAAACACTATCGTAAATAAAATTCGCCGCATCTTCTGCGTTGCTTTCATTTTGCATGATCTCGAAGAACTTGTTATTTAGATCGTGCATGCTAAGCTCACTTACGATCGTCGTCATGTTTAAGGACAATTGTGCAAACTAGTTTTGAGAAGATATTTAAGTAAAACGATATAAATTAGCCTTTCTGCAACTACCAATTGTTTTACATAGTATTACTTAGATAAAGGCTTGCAAACAAGTAAACTGTAAAGCAAAAAAAGTCCGGATACTGAAGTGAGAGCAGTCAACACTCAACAGTCAGATAGGCCACAGGCCACAGCCCACAGCTGACTTCTAATTAGTTTTACCCACCCTCCCGGCCAGGCCATCCCCTCTGCGAGGGCTTTGATCTCGGGCGTGCCTTCGATTCAGATTACCTAATAAGTAATCACCTAATAAATAAAATTAGATAAAGTTTAACAAAAGGCTTTTATTATCATAGACATGAATACAAATATTTCATTTTACCTTATTACTAACGAAGGTTATTATAGAATTTCATTAATTGTAATAGAATTATTACTATCATTAATAAGTATATAAAATTATATTTGAATTGTTAAATTAGAATTAGAACACACATTTCAAGAAATAAAAAACATTAAGCTCTGCTTACGAAATAATTGTTACAAATACAGCGAGCATATTTTTTAGATTTTAGAATATTCCCGGTTTTGCAGTTTTTTGATTTATTGTAAATTGTCTAATAAATTCAAAATTTTTAATGACAATTGTCAATTTGTTTGTTGATGATTTTCGTTTTGTTGAAATATGACATTAAATAAGACTAAACCCCTATCCACACTCTACACGCGGCGACACGAGCGCCATAATGTAGGCGCCAGGCGGTGCGCAAGTTTCACCTCGTGTGGCTGTGGCCTTCGCCTCGCCTTGCTGCCACTCCCGCGCTTCTTGTCGATTTTTGGGGCGAGAGTCAAAGGACACGAGGAGGCGAGGCGAGAGTATAAAAAAACACTTCTCTCACGCTCACTCACGGATCACTTCGTTGAAAACTACTTCACTGTATGGACGCGCGCTGAGTGGAGTAACGAGTTGTGTATGGCTTTTATAAACTTTTATCAAATGGAACCAATCATTTAGAATCCAAAAGTGGGATCGAATAAGCAAAGAATTAAATACAGAAGTTAAAAAACAAAAAAAATACATCATTAATTTTAAGCGACTTTCAGAGAACGTTACGTGTCCTAAATATAGACAAATTAAATCATATTTATACCGCCATGATACTATATTTATATTTGTGATATATACGCAAGGCATTATAATATTGGTAGGCACATAAAGTAGCTTACTCAGTCACTCCAATCATGTTCATCTTGTAGTAAATGTAGATGTAAATGGAAAGTGTGGATGGCTCCACTCGTGACACACAGACAATATTTTATTTTAAAAACAAGTGTAAGAAATTGTTTCCCAAAAATTCATTAAAAATACTAGCGGCCAAATTTTGATAGTCCTCCTAATTATAAATTTACAATGGTTTTTAGCAAATAACCGATGAACGCACTAATCCTGCAGCCGGATATTAGACTATAACTAATGTAAAAAATAAATTGTGCGTGTACTAGGTGTACACACGTAAGAAGTGAAACTTCTTTATGATCTTATTTTTCGAAAAATTATTTACTAAATGCAACTTTACAGAAATTCGTTAAATTAGATAAAGTTTAACAAAAGGCTTTTATTATCATAGACATGAATACAAATATTTCATTTTACCTTATTACTACGAAGGTTATTATAGAATTTCATTAATTGTAATAGAATTATTACTATCATTAAAAACCTGACGATTTGCTACAAAATTTCTCCCATACGTCGATAAAGAAGTTTCATTCCAACGCCGATAAAGAAGTTTGACTTCAAAAAGCAACATGGCGAGTAACCGAAAAACGTGACGATTTGCTACAAAATTTCTCCCATACGTCGATAAAGAAGTTTCACTTCCAAAAGTTTTTGAAGTGAAACTTCTTTATCGAGGTTGGAAAAAAATTTAGTGTAACATTTTTTCGTTACGCGTCACATTTTTCGGTTACTCGCCATGTTGCTTTTTGAAGTCGAAGTCTTCTTTATCGGCGTTGGAAAAGAAAAAAAGGGTGCGAGTACTTATGTACGCGCGTAAGAAGTTATACTTCTTTGGCTTTCTTTATTTTTTTTAAATATTAAATAATAAATATTTAACCTTAATAATTTAATAATATTTAATATTTAGTATATTATTCAATTATTAATTCAATTTAATAACTAGGTATGTTTCATAACCTTTTAACTAAGTAACAATAGGTCTGTGAAAAAGCATTGCTAAATTTCTTTGAAAAAATAATTAAAACTCCTTTATTTGTTTAAAAGGTAGGTACTACCAATGTCATTATGGTCATTCAAAATTCTTGGCAAAGCTGCTTACGTCACGCATATTCTATTTCTTTTGACTTGTAGATATCGCTTCTCGGCCTTTTGGCTAAGATCAAAGTGTAGTGTGACTTGTAGATTGTCTTATTCCCATCTCGCTCGCGCACGCTATAATCACACTAGGGATGTGACATTCTGCATAAAAAAAAAATCGATTTTTTATTAATCGATTATTTTTGTAGCATGAATAATCGATTAATAAATAATCGATTTTTCTTAAAAAAATAATCGATTTTTTTTATTAATCGATTTTTTCCTAATTTTTGAATTAATTTCAAAATAAACACCCTAAATATTTTAATTTCATAGTTTTTTAAATTAAAAATAAACAATAGAAATTATAAACACAAATTAACGTTTAAGAATAATCACAATCGAAATTAACTTAATCTCGTTTTGATAGATTTTGATAACTGCTGAGTGTATTCCTTTTCAGTAGCACATTGCAGTATTTTTGTTGTCTTTTTAATTGTATGTAGTCTTGTGCTGCTGAATAAATTTATTTTACTTTTAAATTATAGTGTTCCATTCAAACTTGAGTTTTTGTAAAATTAACTGCTTTTATCATTTAAAGAAAAAACTGTTTGACCGGATTGAAGTATGTATTATTATAAATTTACAACTATTTAACATAATTTTAAATTTATCCGACGTTTCGCGTGCTTTACAGCGTGCGTGGTGGTCAATTTAAAATTATGTTAAATATAGTCATAACCGGTTATAACGACATTGAAGGGACCGTATAGTTGCCGACGTTATATCCGATAGTCGTTATAAGCAATGTCATATACTCAAGTACAGTACATATGTATGTACATAGTTATCGATCTAGAATAGGTAGGTATGGGTTATAATATGGTATGTTAATATTATAATATGTAAACGAGTCAAAAAAGAAACAAAAATATTTATTACGAAATAATTAGGTACAAAAGTAATCAGTCACTCTGTTTTTTTTTTTTAGCCCAGTCTCAAATATTTTTTGCATTTTACGTTTCATACTCCTCAAGGTATGAGTTCAAACTGTTCGTTGAAGGCAACAAATTTTTACTAAATCGTTACAGCGTTAAGAGCCTCGGAAATCGTTGTTGGCTGAAACTGTTCGTTGGGAGAAAGTGCGAAGGTAATAATATGCCTAAATATTCATTCAATGCTTATAAATAAAATTTAAAATCGTTTGTATTGTTTTGTTTTGCTGAGACAAGAAGCGGTTGGTCGTTATAGCCGATGAATATCGATAAACTTTCGTCGTTGTAAGCGATATGTCGCTGTATCCGATGTTGTTATAAGCGGTTTCTTTACTGAATAGTTTACTAGGGATTCGGACGGGACCATACAATCTGGTTGTAATAACCGATAGGTCGTTGTAAATGATGTCGTTATAAACGGTTTTGACTGTAGTTGTAAATTTATAATAATACATAACTACAATCCGGTCAAACAGTTTTTCTTTAAATGTGTAAAGGTTATGTAAATCAAAGACTATACTATGCTTTTATCATCCTTTTAATGTTTTACAAAAAAATCAATGTATCGAGTATATCAATACATCTTCAAATAATCGGATTCAATGTATCGCATTGTAAACATCGTTGTGTATCGAATATCTCTAATAGTTCGAGGTCCGGGTTATAAAAGACCAGACATAATGTCGGGAGGTGGCAGATAAAAAATCGATTATGACTGATTTTCAATTATAAAAATCATCGATTATTAATCGATTATTTTAAATATAAAAATCGCGTAAAAAAACGATTTTTACTTTTAAAAAAATCGATTAAAATCTATTTTTTTAATAATCGATTATTTTTTCACATCCCTAAATCACTTTGTGTCTCAGGTGCGCGCGCATCGTAAAATTTCACTCTCATCAATTTTTCATAACGCGCCTACGGCCTAATGAAGTATAACTTCAAAAATGTACCGTCACATTTTTTATTATTTATTATTCTACACTTAATATTTTAATGACAATTAAATTCATTAAATTCCTAACATATCCATCCTTTTTCCGTCCCTCTAAGTATCGGAAATCTAAACTTTTAGATTTATATAAAATGTATGAACAACACTTAAAGATTAGTTTGCCACAAATGGTCTAAGATCCCGCTGCAGGATTGGTGCGCTCATCGACTATTTGTTTAAAACCAAATTTTTATGTTTATTTATAATTAAGAGAATATATATTTACTAGGGTGCCTATCAAAATTTGGCCGCCATTATTTTTAATTAAATTATTTTTAATTGATTTTTTGGTAAAAAATTGCGTTCATTTATTATTTAAATAAAATAACGTCTACATCACGGTAATTAATATGAAGATTCTAAAAAATCACGGGTGCCGTTGCGCACATGGCCGCACCTCTTTGCAGCCAGGTGTAAACAGGTATGATTTCGATAAATTTATACGTTTATAACCTATTTTTATTAATTATATGTCAAATTGAAGCTAATTTTTTCTATTAATTATCATATAAAGTTGCTTAATTAAATCTGGCCGCAAATAAGGGCTACTGGCTGTTAAAGATAATAAATATTTAAGGTAGAGTGAAAGAGAGTTAGCGCGTAACATCATTTGTCAGACGAGGACAGCGATTGTCGGCTGTGCGACGCTTTTAAGCCATTGCGCATGCGTCGAACGTTAGTGTTCTCAACCACCGGGGAGTAATAGAGACGACTTATAATAAATACTCCAAAAAATATGTAATTTTTTCCAAAATGACAAATTTAAAAATTGCAACAAAAAATTAATATTGATTTGATATATCGACGGTCTAGTTAGCAATTTGTCTAACTCCTTATTTTTTACAGGGTGATTTTTTTAACACTTTGATGAAGACATAATCCAATTACAAATTATTTGAATGATTCAAACTTAAAAATTATATCTCTATTAGATATTAATGATATTAAATGGTTTTTTAAAATGATAATAAATTTTGAAGTCATTGTTTTTTTCGTACAAATAAAAGATTCTCTAAAATGGAGTTAGATAATTTGCTAATTAGAACGTCGATATTTAATATTAATTTAAAAAATAAAACCAAGGTGACTTAAGTAAAAGAAAATTTTATTGCGAAAGTATTCTTTAAAAATTTTATTAGATTTTATTCAAGTAATTGATTGTCTATTACATATTAATTAAACATTTAAGCAAATTAAAAAATTAAAAAAATTAATCTTATAACTCTTATATTTCCGTAACTCTTATTTAAAAATCTGAATCATCGGAGCTTTCTGTTGTACTATCATCGGAGCTATCACTTTCATCGCTACAAATATCAGAATCGTCGTTATCGGTAGCTTTGTTCATGGATTCACATAGCACACTATTAACTTGCGTTGGAGATGAGTCTCCCAGGAACCATGTTGGTTTTAAAAAACCATCTAGTACCAGCCAGCCATTCTGGGCTGAATTTGTTGCAATTTTTAAATTTGTCATTTTGAAAAAAAATTACATATTTTTTGGAGTATTTATTATAAGTCGTCTCTATTACTCCCCGGTGGCTGAGAACACTAACGTTCGACGCATGCGCAATGGCTTAAAAGCGTCGCACAGCCGACAATCGCTGTCCTCGTCTGACAAATGATGTTACGCGCTAACTCTCTTTCACTCTACCTTAAATATTTATTATCTTTAACAGCCAGTAGCCCTTATTTGCGGCCAGATTTAATTAAGCAACTTTATATGATAATTAATAGAAAAAAATTTGCTTCAATTTGACATATAATTAATAAAAATAGGTTATAAACGTATAAATTTATCGAAATCATACCTGTTTACACCTGGCTGCAAAGAGGTGCGGCCATGTGCGCAACGGCACCCGTGATTTTTTAGAATCTTCATATTAATTACCGTGATGTAGACGTTATTTTATTTAAATAATAAATGAACGCAATTTTTTACCAAAAATCAATTAAAAATAATTTAATTAAAAATAATGGCGGCCAAATTTTGATAGGCACCCTAGTAAATATATATTCTCTTAATTATAAATAAACATAAAAATTTGGTTTTAAACAAATAGTCGATGAGCGCACCAATCCTGCAGCGGGATCTCGTACTATAAAGTTTCACTTCTGACATGTGTACTTTGTACACACACATTTTTTCCTATTTTTCAAGGGACTTCAGGTTTTTCTTTAAACAACAACAACAGTAGGACTGTGTACAAAATAATGAAGTTGTGAAGTGAAAATCTCAAAATCGTTATGCTGTTTCTTGTCTACCGCCCGATTCATTTACTTATTTTACAAAAGTTTAGTGTATGAATTAATGTAAATAGTTCTTGCTGAAAAGCGAGCTACTGTAAAAAAAGCTAATTGTGCTGTATAATCATCAACTACGAAGAGTGCAAAATTGACGCTTTTGTGTTGTGACTTGTGATATCAACATTAACGAGATAGAGACTTACTGTGCTATATTGACGCTTTTGTGTTGTACTTTGCCAAAACATGGTAGGGAAAGGAAGTGTAAAATGCTCAAAATGTGGCATAATATCAAAAGAAGATGGTAACTTAACCTTCCATAGGTTTCCTCTTCCGTCCAAGCATGGGTCTCTGAAGTAAGTAGATCAAACATTTACTGTAGATACACATCCTCCTGATTTTACCAGTTCTCACGTTTTGCACAATTCCTACCTAAATTATGGAAAAAGTGTACCTTCTTAATATTATTTTGAAGAATTCTTAGAACTATGTATTTTAATTTAAAGTAAAACAGCTTCATACTTTATACTTGTGTACAATGAAAACCTTATTTTTTAGGGCTAAAGTTTGGGCTAAATTTTGTTTTCCTGATGGTGATTGGACATCCAATGAATCATTAGAAATGTTGTACGCACAGCATAGGATGCTATGTGGCAATCATTTTGATGATTCTTCATTTACCAGCAGCAACAGGAAAAGACTTAACAAGTTTGCTATTCCATCTGAAGCTCAAAGTATACTTTCCCAATTAAGAGACAAACAGTGTAGTCCATCAAAAGCAAGTCATGACCTCCAAGTGAGTATTTACATAGTTTACTTTATAAACATAATATTGCTGTATATAATAAATAATTTAATTGTTGATAAGAATATACAAAAAGGTCTTTTTTGTTTTTAATTATTGTAGTTTAATAAAATTGTTACCCATGTACATTGTTTTATTTCTCTACATGGAATTACTCCTTAAAATTCTGTACTTGCATACCATTTTAAATTCTCCCACCATACGATAGTACCTGATGGCATTAGCTTTTTTTTACATTGAAGTTGTTGTTCTTCTTCGCTATGAGTAATAGTTTTCTGTGGACTGGAGCCGGCTTTACATAATGCAGGGGAAAATTTCTTAATTATTTTGTTCTACGTTTTATTATATAGATTTAAGAAATTATATAAATAGATAAATACAATTATTTTAATAAATGTATTATTTGATAATGTAAGACTTGCGGTTTCACAGTTGTTTATTTATGAACAAACAAAGCTATTCCGACCGCTAGATTTTAACATGTATGATGGCAATTTTAAGTTATGACTATGTTGTAGTATCAATATTTCACAGCACACAGTTAAAGAAGCAAATAAAACGTAAATACTCTATATTTGTATGTTTTTAAATAAGTAAAACTATACATACTTTGATTTTAGGTTAGTGTCTTCTAAATTCTAAATACATATTCAATTGATTACTGTTTTAGATAAAATTTATTCATTACGCTATAAATTATCTTGACTACTTCTGTTTGTCATGTACCTATTTGTTTTATTTATTTAGTATCAGAGTTGATGAACTTATCACACTGCCAGATAACATTAATTATTATTTTAGTAGAATACAGCTATCAGTACAGTGCAGTGCAATAGGAAAATATACCTAAACCAGTTTTTTCTACTCTTAAAAATGGTAAATATTTTTTTAAATACTCATTATATTTACCAAATTAATTCTTTACTTTTTTAAATTAAAACTTGCTCAAGTTACTAAAATCTTTTCATTGTATTTTCACTATATTTTTTTTTTTGGGATTTTATGACCTGGCATTCACTATATTTATATAATAATAGATAGATAAAATAAATAAATATTCTAAATTCGTATCATACCTACATATTTTGACAATAAAAGACAATCGTTATTTCCGTAGAATCCGTAGACACTTCTGTTGCTCTACGAATTTATTAGGTGACTCATTTGAAGAAATCGTAGCTACATTTGAGTCCATCGGATTTAATATATTACAGTAGTAATTAAAGAAACAGTTGTACTTAAAGTGCAGAAAGTTTACAATATTAATGTACGGTAAATCAGTCTAGTCGAGGGATGTATTAACTACGAAAAACGTCTTAGTTGCTATAAGTGAAGTGTTAAGTTTAGAAATATTTAAGTGTTAGTTTAAAAATATTCAACACAGTCTGTGCACACTTGTGCATAGTCTGGTGCGTTACGAGTATAAAATTAGCTCTGTCAGTGTCAGTCACCAGTTGGTTCGTACTTGGTACCACTAGTCTGTGAATTTCCCTAAGTGTCATTGTGTTCACTGTTCAGTGTTATTACTTATTTGTTTTTATGTTTTTCTACAAACTACCCTCAATACGTTTTTCTTTAGTAAAGTTAAGTAGCTACATAAACCGGTAACTTCTAATTCCCAGTAGTATATCGAGGAGAGAAGACAGTTAAGTAGTTGCAATTTTGATGAAGGAAGTTTATTTCATAAATTGAATTAAACTTTAGTAGTTTTTATAATATGCCGAGAAAATGCATATTTGGTTGTACGAACACCGGTAAGTTCTTTTTGTTGTTTATGATTTATAATTCAAGCCGCTTTCTAGAACTGTAAATAAAATGTTTGAATAATTTATTTTCAGGTGTTGCATACCATGTTTTTCCTAGTGTAAATAAATTTCCTGAGCAGTTCTCTGCTTGGGTACGAAGTGTTGGTGGAAGTCTTGATGGACCTACAGATTATGAATATTACAAAAAAAAGAGAGTGTGTGATTTACATTTTAAGCTTTCTGATAGAAATCGGTGCAACCGTTTGAATGCATTAGCAGTGCCATCTCCTCTTGTGCATAAGGATGATCATATTGAAGGTATTTCTTTCTAAATATTCACTGATTACATAATGGTTTCTGTCGTAAACTTAACCTAACACCCTATTAGTATAAAAGTAAACACAGAATCCATATTCATTAGCAACTTTATACCATACTAAAAAAGCTTATTGATGTATACTATTGATATACACATTGTTTCAGGTTCAAACCATGAAGATGTCACAGATGATGAGCATGAATCTGAAGATCCATTATATTTACAATTAGGTAATTCTGACTTTGGACGCATTATAAACTGGGAAAAATGTTCTGCTGTTACAGAAAGATTATATACAATATGTTACAAACTATAGAAGCATTATTTTTCATTATTACAGATTTGGATTATGATGAAAATACAAATGATCAACAGAAATCTGATACGTTAGATTTACAAAACGGTAACTA
The DNA here is from genome assembly GCA_905332375.1 of Pieris macdunnoughi. NCBI lineage: Eukaryota > Metazoa > Arthropoda > Insecta > Lepidoptera > Pieridae > Pieris > Pieris macdunnoughi. The sequence continues at coordinate 2,466,018 of CAJOBZ010000022.1, read as the reverse complement.
GTCTCAATATGTTATTGTAATGTAATTTTAACATTATTTCATCAGTTAGTAAGATTGTCTTTATATTCATTTCTATATTACAAATTTTTTACAGAGATTCCTAAACTTCAGCCAAGCACTCCAAGTCGGCCAGTAAAAACAAAAATCTGTAAGTAGTTCCTATTTTTAAACAAAATATTTTATCTAAATATGTATGTGGTTGATAAATATAAAAATTCCGGATTTGCTCATCTGTACATATTTTTTCTAATACATATTTTGGAAATTAGTTAAAGAAACTACCTTTTGGAAGGGGTAATTAGAATCATCTTTATATTTTATTTAACATACAAAGTGCCATTTTAGGTGGTCAATTTGGAATAAATGATTTGACTACTTATTGACTATAACGAATTTAAAAAAAATAGAGTAGTTTTTTAGTTTTTTCATTATCGTCTTTATAGTAATAGTTGTACATAAAGACCAACAGTTCATGTGGTCCTAGTAGGCCTGAGGTTGTGTGTTCGAATCCTAGAGATTTCGTAAAGGGTAAGGTAAATAAAAAGGAAATGAACCTAAAATCCTGCGGGTTTGTTTTATAGTGACAGAAAATCGTTAAAATTGAAAATATAGTGAACGTATTTTTATATATAAAACCTATTTTTAGGGGATACGGGTGCAACCCTAGATGACCATGATTATATCACATCTGAGGAGAAAAGCTGTAAGTGACATATAGAAAAAATAATTTCCAATTCAAATTAAAGTTTTGAATCAATCACCATTTTATCGATCTTAACTAATACCGTACTCAGAGTCGTCTGTCAATCTCTTCCCAACGGTTTAGTAAAGACCCGACTTGCAAATCATAAATACGTTCGTAGTATTTGATATTTTGCGATTATTTTAAGTCTATGATATCTCCTGACTTTTTGACTTGCAAGCTTAAACTACTATTAGTTAAAAGGAAGTTCTTTTTGGCCCCTGCTTATATATGGTATAATTTTAATGTCCTAATATACATAATTGATGTGTGTAA
>CAJOBZ010000022.1:2342500-2462500 GCA_905332375.1 Pieris macdunnoughi | reverse complement strand
GGGGGGGGGGGGGGGGGGGGGGGGGGGGGGGGGGGGGGGGGGGCGGGGGGGGGGGGGCCGGGGCGGCGGGGGGGGGGGGGGGGGCGGGGGGGGGGGGCGGCCGGGGGGGGGGGGGGGGGGGGGGGGGGGGGGGGGGGGGGGGGGGGGGGGGGGGGGGGGGGGGGGGGGGGGGGGGGGGGGGGGGGGGGGGGGGGGGGGGGGGGGGGGGGGGGGGGGGGGGGGGGGGGGGGGGGGGGGGGGGGGGGGGGGGGGGGGGGGGGGGGGGGGGGGGGGGGGGGGGGGGGGGGGGGGGGGGGGGGGGGGGGGGGGGGGGGGGGGGGGGGGGGGGGGGGGGGGGGGGGGGGGGGGGGGGGGGGGGGGGGGGGGGGGGGGGGGGGGGGGGGGGGGGGGGGGGGGGGGGGGGGGGGGGGGGGGGGGGGGGGGGGGGGGGGGGGGGGGGGGGGGGGGGGGGGGGGGGGGGGGGGGGGGGGGGGGGGGGGGGGGGGGGGGGCGGGCGGGGGCCTTGCGCGGGGGGGGGTGGGGGGGGGGGGGGGGGGGGGGGGGGGGGGGGGGGGGGGGGGGGGGGGGGGGGGGGGGGGGGGGGGGGGGGGGGGGGGGGGGGGGGGGGGGGGGGGGGGGGGGGGGGGGGGGGGGGGGGGGGGGGGGGGGGGGGGGGGGGGGGGGGGGGGGGGGGGGGGGGGGGGGGGGGGGGGGGGGGGGGGGGGGGGGGGGGGGGGGGGGGGGGGGGGGGGGGGGGGGGGGGGGGGGGGGGGGGGGGGGGGGGGGGGGGGGGGGCGCGGGCGCCCGGGGTGGGCGGGGGGGGGGGGTTGGGGGGGGGGGGGGGGGGGGGGGGGGGGGGGGGGGGGGGGGGGGGGGGGGGGGGGGGGGGGGGGGGGGGGGGGGGGGGGGGGGGGGGGGGGGGGGGGGGGGGGGGGGGGGGGGGGGGGGGGGGGGGGGGGGGGGGGGGGGGGGGGGGGGGGGGGGGGGGGGGGGGGGGGGGGGGGGGGGGGGGGGGGGGGGGGGGGGGGGGGGGGGGGGGGGGGGGGGGGGGGGGGGGGGGGGGGGGGGGGGGGGGGGGGGGGGGGGGGGGGGGGGGGGGGGGGGGGGGGGGGGGGGGGGGGGGGGGGGGGGGGGGGGGGGGGGGGGGGGGGGGGGGGGGGGGGGGGGGGGGGGGGGGGGGGGGGGGGGGGGGGGGGGGGGGGGGGGGGGGGGGGGGGGGGGGGGGGGGGGGGGGGGGGGGGGGGGGGGGGGGGGGGGGGGGGGGGGGGGGGGGGGGGGGGGGGGGGGGGGGGGGGGGGGGGGGTGGGAAGGTGCATGATAAGCGATCTCTTCTTGTTAGAAGAAATTATTCCAAATAGTATGTTTGCATCATTTATTAATATAAGGTTTTTCGTCCGTCTTACGTATTATAAAACAAAATGGTGCGTGTACTTATGTACGCGCGTAAGAAGTTATACTTCTTTGGCTTTCTTTATTTTTTTAAATATTAAATAATTAATAATAAATATTTAGCGTTAATAATTTAACACTATTTAATATTTAGTATATTATTCAATTATTAATTAATATTAATAATAATAATTATTTTATAATATTATTAATTTAATTTAATAACTAGGTATGTTTCATAACCTTTTAACTAAGTAACAATAGGTCTTTGTGAAAAAGCATTGCCAAATTTCTTTGAAAAAATAATTAAAACTCCTTTATTTGTTTAAAAGGTACTAAAAATGTCATTATGGTCATTCAAAATTCTTGGCATAGCTGCTAACGTCACGCATATTCTATTTATTTTTACTTGTATATTGTCTTATTTCCATCTCGCTCGCGCACGCTCGGCGCCCATACTGATAATTTTGTGTGACGGTGCGCGCGCATCGTAAAATTTCACTCTCATAAATTTTTCATAACTCTTTTATCTAAAAACTACATGAATTTCATTCACCGAGAGCAAAAAAATGCTTGCACTAAATAAAAGTTAAATGTAAAAAAAAGTTAAAAGGCCGGCAGTGTCCATGGCCATATCACTTAACATCAGGTGAGCCTCCTGCCCGTTTGCCCCCTGTTCTATATAAAAAAATAAATTGTGCGTTTACTAGGTGTACAAACGTAAGAAGTGAAACTTCTTTATGATCTTATTTTTCGAAAAATTATCTACTATATGCAACTTTACAGAAATTCATTAAATTAGATAAAGTTTAACAAAAGGCTTTTATTATCATAGACATGAATACAAATATTTCATTTTACCTTATTACTACGAAGATTATTATAGAATTTCATTAATTGTAATAGAATTATTACTATCATTGAAAAACGTGACGATTTGCTACAAACTTTCTCCCATACGTCGATAAAGAAGTTTCATTCCAACGCCGATAAAGAAGTTTGACTTCATAAAGCAACATGGCGCGTAACCGAAAAATGTGACGCGTAAAGAAAAAATGTTACACTAAATTTTTTTCCAACCTCGATAAAGAAGTTTCACTTCAAAAAAAAAGTTAAAAGAGTTATTTTTTATTTCATATTAACAAATGCTTTTTGTTATTTAATTACTCATGTCTATTACAGTCGGCGGCACAACTGGGGAGCATATGTCTTTGTCTGTTAGCGATAGAAAGAAAATTATAGAAGCATGGGTGAAAACCAAACCTCGAAGTGGTCTTCACATCATGGTCCAAGTCGGTGGTGCTCCAATGGCTGATGTCTTAGAATTGGTAATATATAAAATGAAATCATTTAAAAAAAATCTGATAAAAATGCAATCTGTCCTAAATTCTCAGAAAATTTATTTTTTTATAAAATTGGAAATACATATATGGAATTAATGATAATCTTATTGAGCATTAGGCAGTCTTTATATATATATATACTATGTTTGTCGAAATAATTTTAATATTTAATTGTCTTTCTAATTAATACAAATCTTTCCGATAGCTATTTTGTTATAAACTTAAAATAATGTAATTTAAACGTCCTCCAGTGTTTACCGTTTTTGTATTGTTATTGTTTTAAATTTCCTTATCAAAAAGTGATAACAACGTATTTATGTAAACACGAGTGATACGGTGAGGTAATGTTATGCTTAAAAATAATTATTTCAAATGCGTTAGGTTTTCCGATCATTTTGTTTTAGAGAATAGGTAATCCTGTTCATATCAGCCATATTTTCCTATGAATCAAACTTAGTTTCCACACTGGAGACGAATTTTTAATCGCTTTAAACATAAATGTTTTTGCGCGGCAATATCACCTGTTGCTTATTGCGTCACTACTTGCATTTAGCTTTATTTAATTCATATGTTCTTCTAATAAAAAAATTGTGCGTGTACTAGGTGTACACACGTAAGAAGTGAAACTTCTTTATGATCTTATTTTTCGAAAAATGATCTACTATATGCAACTTTACAGAAATTCGTTAAATTAGATAAAGTTTAACAAAAGGCTTTTATTATCATAGACATGAATACAAATATTTCATTTTACCTTATTACTACGAAGATTATTATAGAATTTCATTAATTGTAATAGAATTATTACTATCATTGAAAACGTGACATTTGCTACAAAATTTCTCCCATATCATAAAAATTTCATTCAAGCATAAAGAATTTGATTCAAAAAGCAACATGGTAAAAATGTGATGCTAAGAAAAAATTTAATAAATCAACTCAAAATAAAAAAAAACGCTCGTGCAATAATATAATATGTCCCTATAATGTGTTCGGTATGATTATAATTAAACAGTAAAACACGGTACTCTTATAACACATTTTTATATTACGCGATTTCAGTCCCTCATATAACATGGGTATTACCCAATATAACGCGGGGATTTTACGCATTATATTTCACATATATGTGACATTTATAATGATTTGTACGTATATATCAGCGTTGCCAGACGTCCCGATTTTTAAATCAAAATGAAACGTCCCGCGCGGGACAGGCTTAGTCCCGCTTTTCGGGAATAACTCGATGGCAATAAGAAGTGTGTACTACCACCACCGCACAATAATGGTACCAACTCTTTCAACAGTATCCAAAAAAAAGTACCAGGATTATCTTCAAACTTTATATTAAGTATCCTACCATCAAATTGCTTTCCAAAACGTCTTCTTTTTGAAATGCTTCGTAAATTTAATGAAATCAGAGTTACTCATCAAGTTTAATCTGCAGTTATCCTATAAAAAGGTCTTTTTTAAAGAGAAAAATGAAACTTTTAAAGAAGTTATATCTTCATAGAAATATTATGAATAAGTAATTTTTATAAATAATTACTGTCTTATTGTAAGTTGCAATTTGAAACACTCACTCTTCAGAGTATTGTTTGAAACGCTATATTTTTCTAATAAAAAAAACTTTTTTATTTTGATTTTTTTGTTTTGCAATCAGAAGATCAATAAGAACTATTTAAGGATAGGTTTAATCTGATTTAAATACATTTTCTGTGACTGTCGCTGTCTATTGTCACGCAAACGTGATTTGAACTCAACTAAAAACATAAATATTTGAAACTTCTGATTATTTTATTTTTTTACTATGTCCCGCTTTCGACAAATCAATCCCGCTTTTTTTCACTTTAAAAATGCCAAAATCCCGACTTGACTAAAAAGAAATCTGGCAACGCTGGTATATATGTTGTTAATAATATAGTTTTTTCTTAATATTCGATTTAAACGAAGAAAGATAAACTTACATTATTTGTACATAACGCGTTATATGGGGTCATACAAGCGCGTTATGCGAGAATACTCCTACAACACGTTCCATATAATGCGGCACCAATCTAACGTGTTATAGGAGGGATTACAGTGTTGGTTTAAATAACTATAATTTGATTAGACTTAGGGTCATTCAAGAAAAGAGCGTACGAATTTTTAAAAGGCCGGCATCGCGCTTGCGAGCTTTCTGGCAAAGAGTAGCCATGGGCAGCGATATCACTTAACCTCAGATGAGCCTTCTTGTGCTCGTTTATTCTAAATAAAAAAATCTCCAAAGGCTCATAATATCAAACCTGACAACCTGATGGCGAATGCGAGAGACTTCGAAAAGCATTAAACAATTGAAAAAAAAAATCAATCATGTTGTAGTAATATTCTAATGCAATATTCTTATATAAAATTAGGCAAAATTCTGCGCATCAGCAAACGTGGATTCTCTGCTGACCCTACCTGAATTGTACTTCAAGCCAAAGACAGTTACGGAGTTGGTGAACTATGTGGAACTGGTGTCGAATGCTGCGCCAAATCTTCCTGTCCTTTACTACCATATACCTAGTATGAGTAAAGTAGAAAGTATGTATATTTAAATAAGATTTGAGATGTAGAGTCCTATTAGTCTTGGCTATCTATGGTCCCAACAGACAATAGAATAACAATCTTGAGATTACAGTTCCTTTGAAAATTAAAAGGATATAAATATGTAAAAGGGATATCAATGAAGACAAATTTTTCATCCAAAATAGGACCTTTAATCAATCAGATAATTATAAACCAATGTTTTTAATTCAATACTTACGTTAGGCCATTAAACTTTTACAATAGTATTGTATTAAAATTGTTATTGTAAACTAAATTTGCATTTCCAGTAAACATGCCAGCCTTTGTAACAGAGGCCACTTCTAAAATACCAAACTTCAAGGGGATTAAATTCACGTCAAATGATCTAAGCGAAGGTGTTCAAGTTAAACACAATCTGAAGGAAGACCAGGAGATGTTTCTTGGTGCTGATACGGTAAGAATACTACACTCGGCGTCAAAAAAATCGCACCTTTCCTAAAATTCGTGTCAAGCGATTATAACTCCTAAGATCCTTCCTGTACCCTATCATTATTAGTATCATTAAAAAGCTCAATTAATAAGCTTTAAAAAAAAAATATTTGTTTACGGAAAATCAAAAACCACAAATCGCCAGCTATTTGATTAAAAAGCGATGTACGCGTTTGGAGGCTCACTAATTGTACCAACCTGGACGCGTATAAAAGGAGGGGGCAAAAGTCAATTATGGGTCATTCGCTATCCAAATGTCACAGAGGTCACACCTGAAGAGCTTCGACAGGAAAAAACCCAGTGAAAATGGATACCATGGCAGAAGAAGCAGCTCAAGTGATGGCCCTTCTGCAAACCCGACTACGGCAGGTTTGAAGTTGCTCGGCAACTGAACATCAGCCGATTTCGAGTGCAACGAGTATACCGACGGTTCCAAAATACTGGAGGTTACATCAGGAGACATGGATCCGGGAGACGTAGCTGCACTACCGTCAGAAATGATCGCTACATTTAGTATGGCAGTAATAGCATCCGACTATCAAGCTTGAGCCTAGCATTTGAATTCCAGTATTGTACATAAAGAATTTTCTATGTGCACAAATAGTTTGTTCGGAAAGGAAAACATCGCAGATAAACCGTGACGTGAGACGTGAGAAGACGTGTCAGGCACAGAAGGCTGGCGTAAATAAAAATAATTACTATATTCAGAAATTTCAGATCAAGTAGGCCCATTATAGGTTGCACTGCCATTTAATTGTTGTATAAATTAATATTTCAGTTACTAGCGCCAGCTGCACTCCTTGGTATCAAGTCTAGTATCGGAACATCGTTCAATTTATTCCCAAAGCTGGCTCAAAATATACTGGATGCTGTGGAAAACGGTGATATTAAAAAGGCTAATTCGCTGCAACGAACTCTTAGTCTGGCCATAGAAGCTCATTTGCCTGAAGGTATATTACAATAGACTTTAGATTTTTTACTAATCTGGAACAAAATCTATTTAATATTTACATCCTTATACTCAGATTTTTAATTCTGTAGAATTCTGACGGCTATCATTTTTTGATATGTCAGAGATGGCAAACCTTTTTGGCCGGGCACATTTTTCAATTTCAATACGAGTCTGAACATCTGAGTCTATACATACATTTTATTGTTGGTTAATGTATCAATTTTATTAAGTGCGATGCTCCACATTAAAAGTGATAATTACGTCCCTTTTCATCACAAACAGTAAAAAACGCACAAGTAAAGATACAATTTTATTTTTTTAAAAGGTTTACTAAACCTGGAATTTGTAGGCAGTGATGCCAGCTAAAGAATAAAATAAAGTAACTAAAGTTAATTCGTTATATTGTTCGTGATATTTAAATATTTGTTATTTTTGCATTAGGTCACTTGAGTAAGTAAATATTTAGATTTACCTTTTTGTAGATAAAATTGCAATAATAAAAAATACGTAGCAATTTTTTTATTGCCCTCAAATAAGTCAAGTTTGTCCCTTTTTCGATGGAGAACTTTTTTAGTAGCAACACTAATTGAATGACAGAATTCTACGGAATAAAAAATCAGAGTATAGTAAAATTTATTTAAATATTAACGCTTTTATTTAAAATTAAGATATGGAATTTAAATTTTTTTAAGATTGCCACTTTATCACGCCAGAGGTACGGGTTACTTAACAAACATAAATAGTACTTGATAGCTATTAAACCCGTTAGAAGTTAGTAGTCATTTTCTTATCTACAGCGCCACGTATCAAACTTTAAAAAAAAAACTCGGTCGAGATGTTTACATTTTATACGATTCTTTCTTAAGGCAAGTAGTGAAATCAGGCATCTGGTCTCACCAATTATCGTATCGAGCTATACGACAAGTATGAACCCCAGAGGTCAATGCGACCTAAATAAATGCGTTGCTTAAAGCGTTTGCGTGAAGCGATTATAGTTTCATGTGTCAAAATTTATACGTCTTGCTACGAAATGTCAAATGCTTGCGTTTGACATTTGAGACACTGATCACCTACATTTGAGAAAACCATAGGTTAATTAAAATAAATAAATCATATAGCACGTGACAATGTACTCTTGAATGAACGAAATTATTAAATCGTCATAGTTGAAGAATAGTGACGGATCTGACATATATTACAGGGCAGCCATTTCAAAATAATATAATCGTGTTAGTTTTTTTGTCATAACTTTTTAAATTCACATTCTGTTATTATGAAAATTGGCATACAAGCAAACAAAAGGGTTTGTTTAAAAAAAAAAAAATAATAACATTAAATTACACAGTTTTCTAGAAAAATGCTTCTATGAGCGTCTATCAAATCCGTCACTTTACCGACTGTAATGTATTTAATCAATGTAGTATCGAAATATATATAAAAAGTGGATTTTGGTTATTTTCAAATCCGACATTGTTCTACGATCATGACGAAATTATCTTGACATGTGGAATAATTGCAATTTACCAATATATTTTTCGATCTTCTGCTTACTAGGTGACTGGGTTCCAATAATGAAATTTGGAATGGAGATTGCATCAGGTCTGACAATGGGACCACCAGCTTTGCCCCAACAACCAATCTCGACAGAATCAAGAAATAGAATAGTTGCCCGATTGAAACTACTTAAGATGATTGAATAAATGAAATTTGACATTGACATAATTCATGATTGTTATTAATAAAGTTGACATTTTTATTAAACAATTAAATCATCTATGACAATTATTTATTTAAATATAGATAAATATAATATAATAACTAAAAAATATTGGGCGTGTTTGGCCGAAGTAAGTACTTACTAAACTTAGTAAGCCAGTAAGCATAAAAAAATTAAAGTCTTACAAGCTGACTGTAGCGCTTTTCGGCCAGGACAGACTTACTGGCTTATTAACATAACACAAAACACCGGTTTATGTCATATCCCGTACATAACCTCATAGACTGAATATAATTGACAGTACTAAATTTAGGAATATAATTTAATACCTGTGATGGATAATTTTATGAGAAATATTTTATTGGATATTTTATTGTCCGTTTTGTTTACATCAACAATAAGCAAAATGGCGTCGTATATTAAGCCATACTTACTGCGTTAGCACTTATTTTGTGTCCCGGCCGAAAATTTTGTAAGCATAGTAAGTGACTTACTAAATTTAGTAAGTACTTACTTCGGCCAAACACGCCCATTATTAAAAGGTGTCCCTTTAGTCGTTTTAAAACATTTTTTAAATTTTGATTTGACTTACACGAGTCATACTAAGCGCTAACTCACAACTCTGAATCTTACGATTAGAGGCCAGCTGATCTGTCTTTGTCACGACAACCAAAGCATTAGAAAATTTACCTTACAACAAAGCAACCTTGTTAACCGGTGCTTAGTCAAAAGAAATACCAATAGGCTTTATAGCCACGTTCTATGAAAATAACATTAAAATAAAATAGCATAAATGTTTTTAATTATCTTATTTTTTAAATTGTTTATAAATGAAATACAATACAGATTTAAAAGGTATACATGAAGAAATGTGAGCACAAAATACACCCTGAAATATAACAATAAAATTTCTTGGATAACGTAAAATATAAACAAAACAGCCGTCGATCTAAATGTTATGTTACTTAATTTAATATTTATACATTTTCAATATATCCTCAACGCGTTTCTTGTGTGGTTCATTAAGAGGTGTTTGTGGCATTCTCGGTGGGCCCACTTTGATTCCTGTCACTACCTCCATTGCCGCTTTCATACAAGGTACAAAGTCTCCTACAAGTACAAAATATATAAAAGTATGTTTAAAATACTTCTGTTTCTGACGCTGAATCTTTACTTGAATCATCGTAAACTATCTGTAATGGTAGACATAAGAGACATATTTATCTAAAGAATTGCTCAATTTAACTCGGCAATATATAATACTTCGAGGCAGAATATGAAATTCCATCCGTATCCACCATTATGTGGTACTAGCTAGTCACCGAAGTATTTCCGAACCAATTTGACTTAAGCAAGAAAAGGGCGTACCAATTCCTTAAAAGCCGTCAACGCGAGCGCTCTAGCAATGTGAGTGTCTATGGTGGCGGTATCACTTAACATCAGATGAGCCGACTAGAAAGTTTTCTTAAAGATGTAATAAGTAGGTACATAATGGTGAAATCGTTATTATTTGTTGCAATTATTATACTTATAATAAAAAAATTATGAAAATAAGTTTTTTTTAATGCTTTACCGTTACACGATATCCCGTTAACCATAGAGTTGAGTTTATCTTGCAGTTTCTTAGCCTTATCCACTTCACCGCATTTAGTTAGCCTAACGATGTCTTTCACTAGAGATGGGAATATATTGTTTACCGTTGCGATGCTGGAGTCATGGCCCATTAAAGCTGACGGCCCAAGCATCTAAAAAATAAAAAATTGAGGTAACTACTTAGACTATAGGTACGTCCTATTTTAAGAACAACTTTTTTCTTTTTATAAAAGGCAACTATCGCAGGACATCGACACCCATGTTGGGTTTTGAGGGAGGAGTGTGCTGTTTTTAAATACTTTGAGATCGTATGTCCATGCGCGAAGTGTTTCTCCACTGGGAGTCGATTCCCGCTAGCTTATTAACTATTATATTTCTTATTGCTCTAAGCATTTTAAGATAAATAGTGTTTTATTAGATTAGATTATATCTTTTTAAAGTTTAATACTCGCGTAAATGTATTACATATTTCGTATGATAGTTGCATAAATAATTATATTGATATGTCAAAGTGATCTCTTTTTTATTATTAACAATTTTCTTACCTAAAAACAATAACTTACCATAAATTATAATAACTAAAATATATTATTAAAAGGAGTTCTGGAGTCTCTTTTTTTACTCGTAAATTCGATTATCAATATAGGTGTCCTAGAGTTACCGTAACGGTAACGTACAACTAACAAAAAACTATGGTAAAAGTTATAATGATATACGAAAAATATGTTTTGGTTTAAATTTAAATAAAACTGACGGTAATTAATTAATTACACCTCCGCCTATTCCCACATCAAATTGACTGTGTATGAATAACAACGAAAGAGCTTTTGAAAAGGTATTATTTGGGCTTGATAACGATCTCTTGTAAAAAAAGTTTAATTAAAAATAACTTGCGCTAAATTACATACCATGTGTAAAATTTAAGTTTTGCTAAAGTAAATAAGACAACTCACATGATTAGCAATATATGTTAATTTTCCACACTTGAGCTGGTCTGCAAGTTGTGTTGCATCATGCAGGTCGGCTTTCAAACCCATAAAGTTTGGGATTCGCCTACATGCCAGCGTGAAGAATTCAGCAACGTTTACTGTTAAATAAATATTCAACTTTTTAAATGATTATATTCGACAGTCGATTTAGGAAAGGTATTTATGAACTGAATTTAGAATTTTTACAGTAAATTAATGGAAATGGGGTATTCATTTCCATGCAATCAGTAATGTAATACAATTCGCCACCAACTACGCACCGGAAATGGTTTTTGCATATTAGCTAAGGGAGTGTTCAAGTATTACGTCACGCAATTTTTGGAGATACTTGATCGCCCTCCCCCCATGTCGTTACTGGGGACTGGGATAGTAAAACGTTTCGTTACCACCCAGTGGTAACATTTTACCTTTTATGTGGTGTAAAGTACCCGCCCCGCATCGTAACGTTTTAACGTAACGTAATATGTAGTTATAAATAATATTACTATTATTATAAATATATTCTTACAATTTACTCCAGTCATCATAGGAAAATGGTAGTACAGTAAAGGAAGACTTGGTGCAGCCTTACTGACGACTTCTAAGTAGGAGACTAGGTGCTCAGCGGTCTTGGGACGGAAGTAGAGTTCCGGCAGGGTCATTATTGCGTCTACTTTTCGTTCTTCGGCGTGTTGGGCCTCATAAATAAATTTAAAAATAATAATTAATCTGCATTTTAAACACAGTTAGTTATCTATTATATTATTAATACAGGAATTAACTTGAAGTATATAATAGAACCTAACCTTCACTCGTTGCTTACATACAAAATACGCAAAGTTTTGTTGCTGCAATAAAAATATTCAATTTAAAATCATCTATAGAGATACGAAGCTGTTATATATTGTTTTGTTTTATGCCTAGTAATAGGAACTAGGCTACAACTAACTACGTCTCGGTCAACAGCAAAAGCTGTCGCGGCCATCGAGAAGGCGGAAAATAATAAATGGCTCAAATATAAGAGTCTTTCCTCCAACTTTGATTTTGTTCCCTTTGGAGTAGAGACGGGCCGTGGGGTTCAAGTGCACAGTCACTAATTAAAGATTTGAGTTGGTGCCTGGTAGATAGTACCGGTGACCCCAAAGCTGGTGCTTTCATAGCTCAACGAATAATGTATCGCAATACAGCGAGGAAATGCTGCCAGCGTTAAAGGTACGTACTCCTCTGCCACAGGGACCCAAACTTTTTAAATTTTAAATTTTGTTTTTATTAACTATTATTATTAATATGTAGGTTAAGAATATTGTATACAAGAACTATTAGTTGTAACGATTTTATATCCCACGATTTTGAGGGAAATGTGTAGCGACTGGAAAAGCGAAAGTCGAAACATCAACTCCAAGTCGCCACATAAAAATAATTGATAAAAACTCACCATTTTTATGACGTCAGGCAAAGATGCTCCGCCGACCTGGACAATGACTTTTAAGTTCAGAGGCCTGGCAACCTTCAACCAAGCGTCCACCAACTCTTTCCTTTCTTGCGTATTGAAGGACGCAAATTCGCCCGTTGTCCCACCAACTATAATTAATGAAGCATGGTATATTACAAGAAGAGAAAACAACCACGTTTTATATAGGTACATAGATTTCGACTTTTTGATGAAAAATTAAATAGAGCTATCTGCTAACATATTTTTTCGTGATATATTTCGAAAATTCAGTGACCCGTGGTGCGATTTATTTTATATACTTAATCAGTATCGAATAAAAATTAGGCCCCAGACACCAAATGTATTCCTATCACTTGTTACTTGGAAAAACAGTACAATATGAGATGTATTTGTATTGCATTGTACAACATCTCACCCTAAGCGGTCGTTGGTGTCTGCGACTAAATGTGTGATAATTATTAAATGACATATAGGTTGTAATTCCAATTTCCTCTACGCCAGGGAACAGCGAATATTAAATTATTCCATTATATCGAATGGAATCGAATTCGATAAATATATTTATTATTATTATTCGATTTATTGACTTCATTAAGTTGACCTCATTAAAACCAAATAAGTTCACTATACTAAAATTCATTTTCAGTAAAATTATGCTAAAATTCAACGCTCAATTATACCGTATCCAATGACGCAAGACTGATTGCTTAAAATTTTGTAACTGACATTGTAAATGCACTATAAAATACACTACACCTAAAAAATCGTGATTACAATTCAGTAGAATACAAAGTAATAATAAAGCAATACTGCTAATAGTGACTTTGAACGCATTTTCATACAAAAGTCGGCCATCTCTACTATGTAACGAATAATTGAGGTTATTACCCGTGACTGAAGTTTTTCTTGCCGTAATTGCATGACTAATTACCAATAGCTAAGAGATGTTTTGTAAATATTGTTTTGTTTTTGCAAAGTAAACGCCCCACTAATTGTTTCTTTGTGTTATTTCCAAATTAGGTGAAAGTTGATTAAACTTGGTATAATTATAAAAAGAAATTAAAATTATACTCAAATTACACAATTAAGGATTAATAAAATAGTTCATAACCAGTTATAAATGTGATCAGTTAAAATTTACTTCTCACATTATTATTTAATTCTCTAAAAAAAAAAAAAATTGAATACTAAAATAAATTCAAAAAGTTTACCCTGGTTTCCTCTCTGTAATGCGATATCCTGGGCAGGGTTTTCCCCCAAATTCAATCATTAAAATCATCAAAAATTAAGATGTCTAAAATGGGGTTTAAGGAGATACATTCTAGAGAGCACTTTAAACAAGGTTAAGTTTTTTTTTAAACGCACGATTCTAAACAATTTATATTAAGTCTAGAACCCAATCAACAAAATAAACCAAATAATATGTTCCACACAAAGCGTGAATATAATAGCGTGCATGCGTACCGTAGTAACTGAAATATCAAAAGCTTTAATCCACGATCGAAATTGTATACTATTATACTACTTGAATGTATTTTTGATGCACATTTGAAATTACCGCTTAAACCGAGTGTACAAAATAAATAAATTGTGCGTGTACTAGGTGTACACACGTAAGAAGTGAAACTTATTTATGATCTTATTTTTCGAAAAATTATCTACTATATGCAACTTTATAGAAATTCGTTAAATTAGATAAAGTTTAACAAAAGGCTTTTATTATCATAGACATGAATACAAATCATTTCATTTCATTTTACCTTATTACTACGAAGATTATTATAGAATTTCATTAATTGTAATAGAATTATTACTATCATTGAAAAACGTGACGATTTGCTACAAAATTTCTCCCATACGTCGATAAAGAAGTTTCATTCCAACGCCGATAAAGAAGTTTGACTTCAAAAAGCAACATGGCGCGTAACCGAAAAATGTGACGCGTAACGAAAAATGTTGCACTAAATTTTTTTCCAACCTCGATAAAGAAGTTTCACTTCAAAAACTTTTGGGGATTCAATCGATATTTAGGGTAGGGAAGTTGGTTCTAGGGGGAACATTCTGTAAGAGTTGGTATGAGTGACGAAACCAGCTCTGGGATCACCGGTGCTATCAGGCCCTATTTTAAATATTAATTAATTATGATTACTTTACGAAGAAGGGTGTGAATCCTATGCATTGACAATAATACATTTAAATCGTACATTAAAGTAAAACGGCTGGCTAAGGCCTATTTAATATAAATGAATATTTAAACGATCCTAGTGCTTGGATATGAATTGCTCCAGTATAAATAGGTAACGCAACTGAATCTCTCGGCTGCATTTCCAGACTCTGAGGCGATCGTCAACATCCATGACTGTTTTAATGTAAAGTGGGAACAAACCGTGATCCATGTAGTATCAAATTATTTCAGTATAAGTAGTATTATTATTATTTTCTTATGTAGCCAAGTTCACATTTTAAGGATCGTCATGCTCGCTTAAATGTCATTGCTTGTGGCGGCGTCCATGCGTCGGGTTGTCTAAAATATGGCGAGGGCACCGATGGCTGGCCATGCGTCATACTCGTGAACGGGTGCTACTTGTGGTGACTGTTCGTATGTACTTGAATTCGTGTATGTGATGTTAGTTATTTCGACTATGTGTTTGCGTGTTGTTCCCACGAGAATGTAAGTGCGTGCTCCTATTTCACCATGCCTCCTGCTGATAGAGGACAAAGCTTTGTTTTTAATTTATGTTATTATTTATTTGATAACTGGTACTAAATGTAAAGTTAGAAGCATTTCATATACATTTCTTTTTTTGACGTTCATAAGTGTACATTGTGTTACCTATATGATTAAATGATTTTTGACTTTTGATTTTTTTCACTTTTGACATCAATACTTTAACTTAAGTACATTACAACATGTTAATTAAAGAAGAGACATACTAGGGAAGCCTTAATCTGAACTCTACTATGTATAATAAGCTAAATAAATTATCTTATTTTATCATTATTGACGGACCCCTAAGATGCCGAAAATGGAAATATCTATTTTTTGTATGTAATTGCAGGCAAACGGGCAGGAGGCTCATCTGATGTTAAGTGATACCGGTCATGGACATTGACATTGCCAGAAGGCTCGCAAGCGCGTTGCCGGCCTTTCAAGAATTCGTACGCTCCTTTCTTATCCTTAGTCGAAATGGTTCGGAAATACTTCAGTGGGCAGGTGGTTCCACATAGCGGTGGCGCGCGGCAAAAGTAAAGTAAAAAATCCTTAATTCATATAGGTAACACAATGTACACTTATGAACGTCAAAAAAGAAATATACATTAAATGCTTCTAAAAACTGCCTTAAATGCTTTTTTACTTGACTATCCGAAAATCGACGGCGTAGTACGCGAAAGCATGAATTGCCACGACGAATAAATATCAATAAAATACATACAGTTAAGTAGACCAGGTCTTATACAGGGTAAGTAAGATTCAACGTGAACTATGATTTCTGTCTATTTTCTCCCCATTTTCCATTCACTAATTAATAATATAAACCTATAATAATATAATTGGAAATGTGCAATAATTAGTTGGAGCTCACCCAAAACTCCAGTAATGTTTTCCTTCGCCAGATATTTCGCGTATATTGGGATGACGTCAAACTTGATTTCGCCATCTTCATCGAGTGGAGTAAAAACTGGAGCTACGAGTCCATAAATGTTGAACATGTCCTGAAACATATTATTAATTGTAGATTGAAGTATTAAGTTACTTAAATTGAAACACATACAATTAATTTGGTTGAAATTTAAGTATCAGTATTTCATCCAATATATTTTTGTATTATAATTTATAATATTGGAATGCAAATTGTTGAAAGTAGGGGAAGATTGTAATGGGTATTTTTCTGACTATAGTAAATCAAACATATCATTTATTGATACGGGTATCACGCATTCAAAATAGTTTTAACATATTGCAACACCTTACTATTTTTTTTTAAATTTAAAACCGTCCAAATCGCGCGCTTAATAAGTATACAATGCTTACGGGTTGACTGACATTCAGACCTCTGTAAATATACGTAGACCTATGTTTTTTTATATTACTTTACCAAGGGTGTCAAGTGTCACTAGACGTTATGAGTCGCTTTTTTTTAATCTTGCTTGACAATGAAACTTTAGTTTCTTATTTACATCACTAAAAAAATTATTCGTCAAAATGTATCTCATATTTTACGATACTTATGGTACTATATGTACGTAAAATGTCATAATTTAATGCGGCTTTATTGAAAATACATATATTTATCAACACTATACACCACAGAAATTAGCTACGCAAGAAATACATACAGTTTTTGAGTTATTAGATTTGGAATTTTTATCTACAAAAAAAATCGTCATGTTAACTCTTAGATTATATACTCTTAAACATCTTTGTACCCAAGGGAAAAAGGGCCTTAGATAGCGTATTATAATTATTTTCTCTTGGAGGACCGACATTATTTTAGTTTTATTTGTAAAATTCCCAATCCTGGGTACACCAAAAAGTTAAGAAGATAACCGATACATTTAAAAGATCTTGTAAATGGGATAAAACAAAAAAAGAGCGTTGCTAATAAAAAAATAAAGCAAAAATACCATTTTTATTTTTTTACCATTCACTTAACAAAGCACTATCGTATTCGGTTCTTCGTTGCACACTGTTGCGAATGATACATTTCAATTAGTTTTTCATTATTACGGTTAAACGATGCGTTAATAATTAATTAATTAATTAAATCATTAACGATAGGGTAGTGGTTGTTAAATGAGCGGTTAAGATGTTTATCTCTGGAAGTCTCCTAATTCATATTATTTATAAAAAAAAGGCTTTTGATTTCTTTATATATATTTTTTTACGTAAAGGTGCAAAATAATTACATAATAAATAAAGGGCAGCCTTATCGCTAATGATCAATCTAAATAATACATATTATGGAGTGCGAAATTGTAAAAAATACGTAATGAAGTGTGTGACAGCTAAATCTAAACAAACTTAAAAATGCACGTCTCACAATATACAATAATTTAATCGTCCTATGATAAAGAAATAATTATTGTTAAATATTCTATGGACATGTATGAACAAATATTATGTAATACATGCCCACGGAATTGATAAGTAAGGTTGGAAGTGAGTACGACGAATCAGCCGCAGTTATAATGATATGAAATACCTATGTAGGTAAATGCATTAATTTAATTGAGTTTAAATATTTCCTATTACGCAATAACAAAAACAACGTTTAGGTTAATTAATGACATTAATAAATTTATTTAATGAATACTTTGAAACGATCGCGTTGTTATTACTATTTTATGATGCAATTTCCTTATCACAAAAGAAAACGGTCATCTTATATCACAAATTAATACATTCACGCTTATTAACTGAAACTAGTAACTAATGCGGAAATTTTGAATACCGATGAGTTTGAGTTGAGATATGAGTTTTCATTGCTGTGTGCGAATAAGAAAATATTGAAGTGCAAAAACGAATAAATGAATAATACGCATTGAATAATGTCTAAATTTTTTTACGTAACTTTGTCATACATAACATATAGTGATACATTATTACTACAGAGTACAGATAAATTATATTGTCTATGTATGGCATAACACGTCTGCCCGCTTTTCATCAAAAAGGTCATCGGTTTCTCGTTAGCGACCTCTTTGCTCGTTATTTGTCATCGGTAGATATTGAATAGCGAATGTGTTCTGAATTTAAAAAATAAAATAATTGTTTCTTTGGCGCACTTTTAAAATCTGTGGCTATGGAAACCGCAACTTCAGGACGAGAAATTGGCAAAAATGCGCGGGAAAACATTAACCTTAAAAGTGAAAGTAGTGAATCAAACAGTGTTAGTCCAAAAATAGTTGCTAAAGTGAAAAAAGCAAGAAGCTTTTTGGAATTATCTGTAAATGGGATGGATAATAATTACGCAGTAAAAAAAATAAACAGAAACGATAGGCGTGTTTTGGTGATATATACCGGGGGAACTATTGGAATGCTTGAAAGTAAAAATGGAGGTATGTATTTTCATCTTTATCGTTTTTAAAGAAAATGTTTGTAAATGCTAGAAAAATACATAAATTTAGAACTTTTGAGAGACAGGACAATATTTATAACTGAAAACTAGCATGAGTACAGGATAATTGTATCTATATTTTACTTATCTTTATAAAAAATAACCTAACACGATCTTCATACCCTACAGAAGTAAACTCTACATTTAATTCTCTTAGGCAAGGCATTTCAATTAAGTACAAATAAACAATATTTTTAAGTAACACTTTTTAGTGCTATAAATGCACTGATATATTTTTCAAAAGGAATCGTTTCACCACATTATTTAAAAAATAAAGTCATATTAATTGTTTTATTTAACAGTCGATTGTTCGCGTAGCTTGATATCTTTTAGGCTTAGTCGAGCTTAAATACCTTTACTCGAAACATACAGGTCATTTTGACCTCCCTATTGTGAATAAAGCCTACGACGAGTAGAAGCCTGACATGGCAAAGTTCAAACTCAAAATATATAATGATTTAGTTTATATGATTATAATATAACGAATAATAATATTTAAACATAAAAGATTTTTAATATATGGTCACTATAAGATGTTGATATGTTAGCCAATTTCGTAATAACGACAGAAGGTCCCAGAAGAAACTGAATAAATTAACCGACTTGGTATTGCCAAAGACAGTTACTTTAAATGTCTTTGGTATTACATAGAGAACTTTTTTACAATAGAAGAACTGAGTTGCGAGACTTGTTTTTTCTAGTAATTTTTCTGATGGCATTCATATTAAAAACGCCATAATAGTTTTTACTCGATTTTTACTTCGATAGCTAAGTGCATTCCACGGTAATATGTATATAATATACCATACAAGAGCGGGTAAACAAATAACTCTTTGGAACAATTATAAACACACAGCTGGGCATAAAATTGTCATTCAAAATTCAGACAGCGTTGTTGTACGCATCAGCTGTTTTATTAATCATTTAACTAGTTAATACCAATTATAATAACCAATTAATGTCTGTTATGCGTTTAATTTTAAGCATTTTTTAGCAGTTGTATACCTTGATATAATTGAGCATATGTGGCTTCCATGAACGTTTGCTTATTTTTTTTTTGTATGAAGGTTTATCCATAAAATTTTAAAAACAACTTTGGTTATTACTTTATTAGTCTTGTTCAAAACTTTTTTGTAAAAATGGTGTAAATTTTGAATTTTTTTTTCACTTTTTATTTGCGAACTTCGATTTGACAATCTCCCAAGTCCATTATACTTGAGGGATATATCAATGTTTCTCAAGTTTTAGTTCTAAAATATATTGAAGTTGTAAATAGAATATGTGCTAATTTAACAGACCCGATAAGAAAATATTGTTCTTCAATGATAACACGAAACGGATGCTAGGACGTATTGTTTGTTTGATGTGTTCATCTTCTCAGAATGAGTATTCTATATCTATCACTATTTAGGACTTAGGATGTAAGTAGGATATAATGCAGAAATGCGTACACATATATAAGTGAACTCTCTCTTGCATTACTTTGATGGGACGGACGTCCTAGACCGGGGGATAGTGACACCAAATATTGGATCATTTGTACCAGTATGGCCGTTCTTCAGGGGTCTTATTACGCAATGAAAAAAAAGATGGTCATAGCGCTGGTACCGGCCCAATAACGTGGGCGTTACTCGAACACGTCGGGTAAATTACGAGTGTCAAACGATTTGTTCCACAAAAATTCTAGTATTTCCCGATAGTCTATAAAAAAATAAGAGGCGGTAGTGTCATGCCATACTTCTCCGGTGTGATTTACAGCCCGCCATACCGATGCGTAAATAATAAAATAAAAAAAACCAACTATTTCTACCAGGCTAATTTTTTATAGTTAGCTTAAAAAAAATTAAACGCATACTAACAAATATCTGTATATATTCGTTACTAAACTGCCATAGTGTTTTCCGCAAAAATAGCAAATGTAGTCTGTTACAATAATTTCTCTATAAAAGTATCTCAAATCACCAATCCAAGCCATTCAATGCTGTGCAGCTCTGGAAAATTAAATTATAATAAGTACATAATATCTCTGTAAAAAGATTAGCTTCGAGATAAGTGCTGCCCCATTTTATAACAGAATTACTTACTATTTCAGTTTTAATACCACAAAAAGGGGCATTTGAAAATTTGATAAGAGGCTACCCTCAACTACACGATAACGTATATTGGCGACAGAGATTGAGCGACGCTACTTTTGATAATTCGTTTATGGTATTGCCAGGTTTGTATAAAATATTATTAGAAAAAAATAATAATTTAGTGTTAAGGGATATATTCCAAACTAGTATATACTACTTCTACCTTATTTTACTATAACACAATCTATTGGGGGCAAATAGAATGACTAATCACGATGAGAAATCTCGAATGAGATGTAAGGGAAGGCTATTTTATGCTTTAAGAAGCTTGGTGTGCTCAGCAAGGCGACGTGGTCCTAAACCACATGGAATATTGTTCTCACCTCTGGGCGGGACCGTATTCAACGAAGAGCGGTTCGAGTCGTCGACGACCAATCCCTTTCCGAGCGGCTTGTTCCCTTGGCGTTGCGTAGAGATGTGGGCCACTCTGCATCTTCTATCGCATTAATCACAGAGAGTGTTCAGAGGAGTATCTGCCGTATTCCGTAATAACCTCGTCGTCGTTCCACAATTAGGTTTTTTAAGTCAGTTTTTGCCGCGCACCACAACTATGTGGAACCAGCTGTCCAATGAAGGATTTCCGAACCAATTCGACTTAGGGTCCTTCGAGAAAAGAGCGTACAATTCCTAAAAGGCCGGTAATGCACTTGTGAGCCTTCTAGCAATACCTTGTCCCGTTCTATCAAAAAAAAAACAATCAGTTCACAGCTTAACCATGATGGTAGTCGTAGTTTGCGTGATCGCTGGGTGTCTCCTGTCCTAATCGTTTTCTGCATTCACCTGCGAAGATTTATAGAATAAACACGCTGTACACATTAATAGGATAATGTGTCCATCATTATTGACAGCTTTGAAAATACCTGGAATTGACACATACACATAATGGAGGGTAATCGATTGAAAAAAACCCAAATTAGCGGTAATTTGAAAAAGGTTATTTAATATAGTGTCTGGTTTGCTATTATTATTATTAAGCCTTTATTGCTAACACCCAGTACAATATAATAACAATTATTTAAGTTACATAAAAAAAACACTTAATTCTAATACATAAATAAAACTTAATCTAATACGTCACTAGACCCGTTTTAGGTAGTCAGCGTATCCTGTGACGCGTAGGCCTCTTCCAGCTGTTTCCATTATTTTCTGATATTAGCTCTTCTTGTCCAAGTTGTGCCTCCTATTATCTTTATATCGTCTGCGCATCTCTTGCTCTGTCTTCCCCTTTTCATTTTTCCATCGCGTGGTTGCCATTCTGTAATTATTTTTGACCATTTCAACCTGCTATCTCTCGTCATGTGCCCAGTCCAGCGCCATTTCAATTGCCTTATTTTCTTTATAATGTCTTTTACTTTGGTCGCTGATCTGATCTCTTCTGCTCTTTTGCTATAGGTATATTTAAAAAAATCCAGAAACTGTGAATTCTAGATATCCATGAATGAAGTTTTGAGGGAAATGTATAGTGTTAATATGTTTTTTCATATTATAGAGGCAAAAGAAATAGATCGGCGAATTTGTTATAAAATTATCGAATATGAAAACCTACTTGACTCATCCGATATGACTGAAGCGGAATGGATTCGAATCGCTGAGGATATAATGGTGAGTTTTATGAGTTCGGGTTATAACTATCGTTACATCTGCGATTTACTTCAGAAGGCACCTTTAAGTAGTAGGTCAAATATTTGATGTTCATAAGTAGGTACATATATACCTAACTGCTCACATGCACCAACACACTCACGCGTGTTTCCTACGCGTTGCGTAATGCACATAATATTAACTTTAAGTATTAAGTTATAAGTTTACTATGGAAGAGCTGGAAACCCTGAAATATGTATTTGTTTTTAGGTACACAATACACATTCAATGCTTACTTATAATGAATAAACACATTTTTTTATT
This sequence comes from Pieris macdunnoughi, assembly GCA_905332375.1. Taxonomy (NCBI): domain Eukaryota; kingdom Metazoa; phylum Arthropoda; class Insecta; order Lepidoptera; family Pieridae; genus Pieris; species Pieris macdunnoughi. The sequence continues at coordinate 2,439,908 of CAJOBZ010000022.1, read as the reverse complement.
TATCTTAATACTACAGTAACTAGTAAATATACATTTACCGGCATAGATGGCGATTATAAAACAACAAACAAAACAATATCAGAACACACAGTATATATATATATATATATACGCGATAAAAAACATCCACATACACATACTAAAGTGGTTCCTTAATATGTTGATGTATGCGAATAAACAAACATTATTTGTGTGAGTTGAATCATTAATAATTCATGTTCTGTTACGTTGTAAGATTAAGATCACTGGTGTTGCTACAACCTTTTAGGTCTGGGCCTCAGATTTGTTTTGTTTCTTGATCATTTATTATTTCTAATAGGCAAGAGGGTGATCAGCCTTCTGTGCCTTACACATTTGGATCTAACTTCTGGCGATGTTTTCCTTCAATGTACAAGAGAGTGTTAAATGCGCACATAAACATAAAGTCCATTGGTGTTCAGCCGGGGATCGAACCTACGACCTCAGGTATGAGAGTCGCACGCTGAAGCCACTAGGCCAACACTGCTCTTGCAATTAATATAACAAAAAACAATAACTACCCTTAAAATATAAGAACTAAAATATATAATTAAAAGGAGTCCGTTTAGGCAAGGTTCCGAAGATACTGGTAGCGTTAGTTTGATAAGCTAGACTAAATCTTTTTTCGAGGTAGCTGCCAGCTCTTCGGTCGACTTTTGATTTCGACTCACCTTTTTGCTATTTCCTTAAAAAGCCTTATAGCGCTAGAAAACCACGAACCAAGGGTCTTGACACCGAATGGGACAAAATAATATTATCATATATATAGTTTTAATTATCAGCCATGTCAACAGGCTAAGGCTTACGAGTATTTTTAACTAAAAGGTTAATATTAACACAATAGCGCTATAACTTCTTTATAGGATTTTACCTCACATTTCAGCATTTATCGCTTTGAAATCATATTCCTTTATTGGTAAGTAGGTAATTAACCTTCTATACATGACACGCGTCGTTGATTTTTGTATCTGATCTAATCTTTTGAATAACAATATAATAACATTCCATATATACAGTTTACCAGTTACCGCATTGTCTCCTGTGTCATGTTCTTTCGCAATTTATGGGTGTTTTTCATTAGTCTATACGTTTTTGTACTATGTACAAGTTATAAGTGTTTCCGGGAATAAGTTCTTGACTTAACTTTATTGTTTATTGGTTTGGTGTATTTTACATGAAAGTGGATGAATCGAGAATGCCAGGATCGTAACAAGTGGATCCATGGTCTCTGTCTAACTCTTCAGGGAAAAGGGAGCGTTCAAGTATTACGTAACGAATTTTGGGGTTGGAGGTCCTTTTGTAAAACGTTACGATGCGGGACGGTACGGTCGACTTTTCAGTACTTTACACCACATAATAGTAACTTTTAGGTTTAAAGACTACCTCTAGGTGGTTACGAAACGTTTTACTATACTTGGGTACCTACAGTACAGTACGTTACGGCGCGTTACATGGGGGGTGTCAATAATCGCCAAAAATTGCGTGACGTAATACTTGAACGCTCCCAAAGGCATAAGGGTTGGAGATATCATTTCAGTAATTTTAATTATTGTCTCTTAAATTAAATGAAGGTTTTGTTTTTAGAAATATTATGGCGAGTATGACGGCTTCGTAGTACTTCACGGAACAGACACATTGTCATACACAGCGTCGGCTCTCTCCTTTATGTTCGAAAATATTGGAAAGTGCATCGTCTTAACCGGTTCGCAGGTGTGTATTAATTTATCAAGCAATTAAGGTTAAAACAAACTTTTTATAGTCAGATAAAAACGATTGTCGCATTACATGGCCCGAGAATTTCATTTGACATTGTTTTAATTACGTGTGGAATGCGTAATACTAAATTTTTATTATGCTCGTTTGTTTTTTGTTATTGACTTGATGGTGACATTTGTTGAGAATAAACTCAGCGATTATGAAGAGATGGAACTTTTTAAAAAATGTACCGATTTGGCTAATCTTAAAATAGTTGAAGAAGTTCAGGGAAGGTTTAATCGGAAACATGAATAATAAGTAAAAATATAAAAATAAAATACAATTGAATTTTTTTATAGAAACTGTTCCTAGCTGGGAAATATTTGATGACTTTTTGGAAAAAAAATTTTTTTTCTACTTATAGATGCTTTCAGAAATGTGTGTTTCATAGCTATAGTATGAGGTCCAAACTCTTTGGTCTGTTTTAACAAAAAAACTACCAAGTTTTGACAAAAACATATGTAGATGACACGACGTTCACCGAAATACAATAACAACAGTTAATAACCGCAATATATACCCACTTGAAGTATATATCGCAGGACATTTATTGTGTATTTTCCCTTACATGGATATTTACTTAAATGAATTGTTGTTTCCATACATACTAGTAATCATTACGATAATAAATAATAAAAAGACGTGGTAACTTTCCTACGACTTGCCCTCGTTGTGTACCACTTAAGATTTAGAATGTATACGTACTGGTGAGACGTGGATTGGCTGTCTTTTGGGTCGCGAAGCTGGTCACTGTGTAGTGTGCTCAGCGTCTTGGCTTATCTTTTATAAGTTTCTAATTTATTTATCGCTCTAAATAATTCTTGTTGAAGGAACTAGTTTTTAAGTTATACTGACTAATCAAAATGGATCTTTGTTCTGTATAATTTATAAAATGAAAAACATTTGACGGCGCGAACAACACGCAATTCAGATTGTCCAATCACAATCTAACGAAACCCGCCATCGTATTGTTACTCTTTTGCCTGTTTTACATTCCCCTTCTTCAGCTATTTGGTTTTGTCTTTCGTATGTAATTTAAAGTCTAAGGCCGTTTGTCCACCGCCGAGGTCACCGTGACGTCACCGAGAACGAGATTTTTTGGGGCCGAGTTTAAAATGACGTGACGGCGATCGTTTGTCCACCGCGCCGATACATCGGTGGCTCAGTTCTAAGTAAATTATAGATATATTAGTAGTTTAGTTCAGTTTTTAAGGAGCTGCAACTATACACCATGTTCCACATGGCATCTTAAATAATAAATAATAATAAAATAAATTAAAAACAAAGATTTGTCCTCTATCAGCCGGAGGCATGGTGAAATTAGAGCACGGACTTACATTTTCGTGGGAACAACAAGCAAACAAGTGTGAACAACACGTGTGGACAACAACAAACGTGTTTTGTATAGCCGGCACGTCGGCCCGTCATAAAACCGCGCCGAGTTCTAGCGGTCACGCCGAACTACTCGAAATATCGGCGGCCGGGATGACGCCGCTCGGGTGACGGGCGTGCGGTGGACACACGTCCATATTAAATGTATGTATCCTAAATGCCCCATCTTTGGTGACGTGATGGCAGCGGTGGACAAACGGCGTATAGGGAATTATTCTCCGTGCGTTACACAAGCAAGTGTTATTACCAATTGTTTTATATTACTATTAAGTTTTATTATATTAAAAACTACTGTATACTAACAAATATTGGTTCGTTTTATGATTTTATATATTATTCAGATACCAATATTTGAACCACGCAGCGACGGCGCGGACAATTTCGTTTCTTCATTACTTATTGCTGGCGGTCTCGATATACCAGAAGTTACCGTGTTCTTCAGCAATAAACTATTCAGAGGCAATAGGTAAGTGAGTGAGGTTTTAAATAATATGACGATTATATATATACAGCGTAAACCCCATGTAACATCCTTCGATATAACGAATAACCCTTAAAAATCGTCGAAATCACTCGGCTGGTTGGTTTAGCTTGTCTTATACAATGATACACTCTACATAGCATTACACCTACCCTCAATAACGACAACAATTAACACTAAAAAGTACTTTTTAAGTTACCGAAATTAGTTAAAACTACGGAGGAGCTTTGTACGTTGTTTTGTCGCTTTATTGTCCTAGCGAGAAATAAACTCGACTGTCGGTACTCGTCATACGTACCGAACTTTCCAAGAAATCCGTGATTTCTTTTACAAATTGGGCATACTTGCATGTGCTTTATCACGATGTTACCTTAATATCGCAAGATATGAATTAAATAAGTAAAAAAATACAACCTTACTACTGGTACCGTACAAAAATAACAGACAACGCAATAGCGTTTAAATACGAATTATTTTTATGTAATTACTAACACTAGTCTGAAATAAACTTGTTATTCTTTCCATTTAAAGGCAACTCTTTGTAACGTCCTAATAGGTACCTTGAGTGTCGTTATATAGATTATGCTTTGTAAAACATACCGGTGACTGACTAATCACTTAATTCACTATTCAATTACATAGTTTCATAATAGCGTGAAATTCACGGAAGGGAGAAAACAGTACTGCGTGTACAGACACATAACTCGTCCATTAATATAAATTTATGTAGATAGTATTCTTGTTCTGAGGGACTGAAGCTATTTTTTTCTAAAGATCATCCAATTCACGCCAAATTTGTCGCAAAAACAAAATTCTGAAACTGAAACTTCCTGAATAGGTAATGAATTTAACATAATATGTAAAAATTATATCTATAAACATGAAAATAATATATGGTGGGTTACGGAGTTTAAAAGATTATTTTAACCAGATTTAGGGAAAACATGGTTTCCATCTTCATTTAAAACAAAGTAATAATAAATCGTATAAACATAAAGGGATATGCGCGTCCCTTGGCCTTAATGTACGGGAAATAGGAATATTCCAATCCAGACATCTATTACAAAATCAAATGTTCCAACAATTAAATTGGTTTCTACAATCAAAGTGTTGGAAAAAATTGAAAGAACCTTGGAATTATATTTGGGAATCTTCCGCTTTATAGAGGCCTAGTTTCAATGTTACATTCTAAATGTGATATCTTATAGCTTATTTATCAATATACAGATTTTTCTTTTTTGGTATAAATTTCGTTAAAAATAACTATAACCTCACACAACATCTCCAAATGTAAATTTAGCGTTGAGTTCTTATAATTACCATCGCGTTAAGGATAGAAAACTTCTTCCTCCCCCCCCCCCCCCCCCCCCCCCCCCCCCCCCCCCCCCCCCCCCCCCCCCCCCCCCCCCCCCCCCCCCCCCGCCCCCCCGGGGGGGGGCCCCCCCCGGGGGGGTTTTTCCTTTTTTTTTTTTGTTTTTTTAACCGGAAGGGGGGGGGCCCCCCCCCCCCCCCCGGGCGGCGGGGGGTGGTTTTGGGGGGTTTTTTTTCAGAAACCCCCCGCCGGCGGAGGGAAGGGGGGGGGGGGGGGGGGGGGGGCAGGGGGGGGGGGGGGCGGGGGGGGGGGGGGGGGGGGGGGGGGGGGGGGGGGGGGGGGGGGGGGGGGGGGGGGGGGGGGGGGGGGGGGGGGGGGGGGGGGGGGGCGGCCCCCCCCGCTTTCCCCCCCCCCCCCCCCCCCCCTTGGTTGAGGGGGGGGGGGGGGGGGGGGGGGGGGGGGGGGGGCCGGGGGGGGGGTCCCCCCCCCCCGGGGTGGGGGGGGGAGAATGTTTTTTCCCCCCCCCTTTAAAGGGGGGGGGGGGGGGGGGGGGGGGGGGGGGGGGGGGGGGGGGGGGGGGGGGGGTTTTTTTTTTTCCCCCCCCCCCTCCTTGGGGGGGGGGGGGGGGGGGGGCCCCCCCCGCCGGGGGGGGGGGGGGGGGGGGGGTGGTTCCCCCTTTTTTCTTTTGTGGGGGTTTTTTTGGGGGGGCTTCCGGGGGGGGGGGGGGGGGGGGGGCCTCTGGGGGGGGGGGGGGGGGGGGGGTGGGGGGGGGATTTTGGAGCCGGGGGGGGGGGGTTGGGGGGGGGTGTTTACATGTTTCTGAAACAGTTTTTTAAATAAATTCACAGTTCTATAAACTAAACTGCAGCGCTAGAGGCATGTGGTAGAAATAAAAATAACGTATTAGGTAGCCACGCTTATGGTATTTTAAAGTTAAATTTTATTCTTTAGATATCAAAAAGTGATAAAGCCTTTTGAAATATTACTTTGATTGATTTTACTTTTACGTTCCACTTGTAGAGTAAATGCGTCGTCGATTCATAATTAAGTTAACGAAGTAACCAAATTGCGTGTTGAACATTTTTTACAAAATTATGCTGTCAGTTTAGTAGTGTTTAATTTTAATTTGAAAGTGTGGTTTAATTAACTCTATATCATTATCATTCTGACATTTCCACCCTTATATGGCAACGTTAATAAAAACTAACGATCGTTAACAACTTTGTTGGTTTATGTAAATATAAAGTGTCAAGAAATATTTATTCTCATTTTTAATTACGCAAATAATATCCTGCTAATTAGTACATGTATTTTTTTTACATTTTCACTTCAAGAGAGGGTATGATATCTTTAATTTAAACAGGGTGGCCAAAAAGTCGTGGATCAAACGCAAATAGGGGATAGATGAGGTCATCAGCTGCAAAAAATTGTTCTACGGGAGGTCTCTAAGCTCAACCCCTGCAGAGTTATAATTTATTTTGCGTTTTAGAACAATTTTTTGCAGCTGATGACCTCATCTATCCCCTATTTGCGTTTGATCCACGACTTTTTAGCCACCCTGTATATTCAGGCTCGTACGATTTTATGTTTCTAGGACGCGCAAAGTGTCAGTTAACAACTTATACGCGTTTGACTCACCAAACTGTGTTCCACTCGTAGAAGTAGGAATAGACTTTGAAGTGAATAAAAAGGCGATATTCAAACCTAACACAATTGAAAAATGTAATTTACACGCGAAGATGTCAAAGAATGTTGGACTTTTGCGAATATTTCCAAGCATCAGTTCCGCAGTGGTAAAAGCCTTTTGTCAGCCACCTATTGAAGGTAAGTTGTATACAGTTTTTGAAGTGAAAACTTCTTTAGCGGCGTTGTACACTTTTTTTGGAATGGGTACAAACTGTTAAACTCGCGTCAGGACAAATTCGTAAGACGGGTGTTTTTTAAAAGATTATGAACCTTCGTGCTATATAGTTACGGTTTTAATTCATTTGTCTCTTCCCTCAGATACATTGATGCATGTGGAATTGGACCTTAAGTCAATACATCAAGGTTTAACTTTGCGAAACGTCTAAATCTTTATTATTAACGATTTGGTCAGACTGACGACGGATGGAGAGTAGACAGCTGGCGCGCCGTATTTAATGTAATATAAATTGTCATGTTTGAGTACATATATGAATATTGTATTCTACATACTTATAATTAAAGCAATTCGTGCAAAATTATTCCCTAACCATTCCAAAATATAAAAAATTCACAACGTTAATTATTCAAGTTTTCACTTCTGCCGGCACTCCCGGAGTTCCGGTGTGCAACAAGTAGTTTTTTTTTACTCCACTATTAAGTAGGGTAGATATGAAATTTTATATCAGTAACGTTGATGTATGGTAAGCATGGGAATTCGAAAGGAAATTATAATCATTCCAGTTTCAAAAGCACCTGAAGCTAATCAGGTGCTTGCTTGCTATTTTAGGCCCTAAGGAAAATTGAATGTTCAACGTTTGCGTGAATGTTTTTTAACGATTAATACGATGTAAGTGCGATAGAGCTGTTTTTTGTATAATGTGGCTGTTACTTTAAAAGGTTAAGACAAGTTTACATTCTTAATTCCATTTTTTACCATACTTTAAATGATAAATGATAAATACCCCTAAGCTTTTAGGTATGATATACTTTCTCAATATTAGTAAGCAGTCTTTGTTCCTGAAAAAACGTCGTTCGACCGTTCGTTATTATGAAGGAAATTAAAAAAAAATGTGTGCGTGTACTAGGTGTACACACGTAAGAAGTGAAACTTCTTTATGACCTTATTAGAAACTATTTCTTTAAACACAGTAAATTTTGATACACTGCCTAGCATACAATTTACTAATTAATTGCTGCAAATTGCGATTAGCAAACTTCAAAGTCAAAAACATACTATATGTCATATTTTAACGCCGATAAAGAACTTTGACTTCGAAAATGTAATCCGTTGTCAAACTTCAAAGTCAAAAACATACTATATGTCATATTTTAACACCGATAAAGAACTTTGACTTCGAAAATGTAATCCGTTGTCAAACTTCAAAGTCAAAAACATACTATATGTCATATTTTAACGCCGATAAAGAAGTTTGACTTCAAAAAGCAACATGGCGCGTAACGGAAAAATGTGACGCGTAACGCAAAAATGTTACACTAAATTTCTTTCCAACCCCGATAAAGAAGTTTCACTTCAAAAAACGGATGCAGAATAAATTTCTTGGAATTTTATTTCTATTAGATTTCTACGTTAATTCTACTGATTGCAGGTGTAGTACTAGAAAGTTACGGGTCCGGTAACATTCCTTCGAAACGTGAAGATGTCGTCAAAGAAATTGCAGCAGCTGTCAAACGCGGAATTATTGTTGTTAATATAACACAATGTACTCGTGGGGCTGTAGTTTCACCTGTATATGAGACTGGCCGGGTGAGTACTCTCAGCAGGTATCCCGTTAAATGTGATACGTTTTGAAAATGCGCTGCTGGTACCAAAATATTTGGTTGCATAACTCAGCTCCTAACATACCAGAAACAATTTCTCCATTATTTATTTATGTAAAAAAGGTTACCAACGGCCATTCAATACAATCTTGTATCTAGAAACAAACACAAAAAGAATAAATACTAATTTCCTTTAACAGGCTTAATAACTATTACTAATGTTTAAAGAACTTTATTTCTCATTGCAAAAAAGAATGTATTTTATTTACATGAGAAACTTAATAATAATTCTGACATCACATGGTAAAAAAAAAATCAGAAACGTAACAATATGTTCTCCTCAAACACAAATTAAAATTGTAATGAAATTTTAATTTTATTTCCAACACTTACTTAGTTAGCATTCAAGCTTCACTTCTTTGGTCAATCACAGATTAATTTTACTTCCACAATAATTTCAATTTTCATATAACTAATTCTATAGCTGAGTTACTTTCAACACGACATCAATTTACATTCACCAAAACACTGTTTGTTTACATTCCACAACAAACAAATATGGTGGCGCGGGGCATAACCAATCAATGGACTGTATTTGTCTGATAAATAAAATTATTTTAATTATTATTATATTCCGTTCAACCAATCAACGCGCGAGGTGCGTTCCGTTTCACAATTTGACGGTATCCCTTTGATAGATTACAATCTACCGAATAATAATTCGTTAAATTGTAAGGAGTACGTTGAAGTTCACATTCTTTCGACAGTTCACAATCTCGCGAGATAGATTACAATCTAACGGTATTTACAATTTTACGGTGCTATATATACGAACAAGATACACGTCGCCACCAGCCGTTAGTCTAGTAGGTTCATTCGGATATGTATTTAATGCCCTTTTGTATTGGTTAAATGCGCTAATACGAGTATTACGAATTATAGACGGTAATTGATTAAATAATTGCACACCGTCATGCTTAATCAACTTCTTCAAATAATTTGTACGCGGCTTCGGCAAGATAAGCAAACTCGCTTAACGAGTATTGCGTGTTGTGGTGTGTTTGATTAAATGGTAATATTACTAACTAACTATAAATATATGATTTAACAAAGCGAGAAATATATAATTCATTGAAAAGTTTTAGAGATAGTTATGCGAAACTTTTGTGTTGTTTTTTGTTGTGACATTGAAAATCAGTACAAAATTCTTCTGCTTTTGAATTAAATGATTAGGTCTAAGGAAAGCATATTCACTATCGGTTTTATTACACAAAATAATAAAATGATTTTTGCAGTTGCTATCAGAGTGTGGCGTGGTATCAGGTTTCGACATGACACCAGAAGCCGCATTGACGAAGCTCTCTTACGTTCTGTCCAAGAGCGAACTCAGTTATCAGGAAAAAGTTGAGGTAGGTCGTTTATGGGACTACTTTTTCCTGATATACATCTATAGCCGCGGGCAAAACCAATTGTTAGCGTGGGATGGTATAAATATAATACCATCAGAGGCAACACCGAATATCTATAACATAGTAGATTAAACGAATTCAGTTGTCGCAGTTTGAATAAAAAAATTGTATTTAATACAAATTAATGTTTATTAAATCATCGTTTTATTTTTACTTTACGCCATATTTAGTTCCTGTCGTAATCTGTTCTTTTATGCATATCACTTGTACAAATAATTTCGATGGTTCACTTTGCCAGGCGTTGTAAAAATAACAACAATTTTTTTTCACTTGGATTTTACCGTATTGTATTTTACACACACGAAATACATTATACATAAATACAACTTAATATCATACCTCACACCTTTGCTGTGGAAGTCAAAGCTACTCTGGTTCTAGTACGCTAAGCAAACAAAGTTCTTTTAAACGTTCCTCAGGATATTCTATACCTAAAATCTATATATATAAAAGAAAAATGGTCTTCGTTTGAGGCTCCTTCACGCCTAAACCACTGATCGTATCGACATGGAACACACATTCGTTTTTTCCTAGATGGTTTATGGCTATTTATTTATTAAATTCCAACGTTGTTTTTATTGCTGTTTTACTTTTATGAAAATTTATCCATACGGACTTAGCGGGAAGTTAAAAAGAAGAATAATAAAAATATGAAAAAAAATAAAATAATGAAACATAAAATTTATTTTAATTCGTCCAGCAAAGCGGGCGCGAAACGGCTAGTATATTATATAAAGCTGAAGAGTTTGTTTAGTAAATTGCTAATCTTAGGCGAACAACTCGTTGGAATTGAAAAAATATTTAAATATTATATAATAGATTTAGATATACACATTTTATATTTACAAGTATTGTATGATTTGTCTAGTTCGTTTCCTTGTACATTAAAAATAATGCTCTATCCATTTTTACACTCACGGCTTTTTCTCGAAGGGGTAGACAAAGACCACGGATCTTCATTTACTACGATGATAATGCCATAACATTCACCACGCGTGGTCGTCTGAGAAAAACAAATGAAATAATTTAATATTATGGTAATTGTGTTACTAAGTTATTCCATAAAATAACGCAATTCGAATTAATGTATGTTTAAAAACTTATTACATACATGCCATGAAAATCGCAACCTATACAGCCTTTAGCTTTTACATTTATATATTTCAGATGATGATGACTAACATAAGAGGAGAGCTAACGAATACCTCGTCAATCACTATAGATGTAAGTGCAATCTGTGACAATTATTTAATTTATTTCTTATTCATTCAAATTATATTAAAGTTCTTACTGTCAAAATTACGTTAAACAACTTGTATTCTTCATTTGTATTATAATAATAGTTATATTTTAGGATAACGTTTTAATAGATGCGCTGGCGTCGAGTCTAAATATCCAGTCACCGAAAATGCTTATGGAGGTGACTGAAAAGGTGTTTAGTGCATTGCTCCTCTATGCGATAGAACATGATGATACAAGGGCGGTCAGCAAAATGTTGGGTAATTATGAGTATAAAGGCCGGTAAAAAAACCAGCTAGAACCTTATTAGGGGGCTCAGATTTCTGTATCTGTTTCGTTTAAGTTTGCATTTTTTTGCTGCGCCTGACAAATTTGGGTTTTATACCGGTTTCCTCACGATATTTTCCTTCACCGTACGAGAAAGTATTGACATTGAAAAGTTCATTGTGCACAGTTGGGGTTCGAATCTACGACCTCAGGTGTGAGAGACGCACAATAAAGCCCGACAAGAGCAGATATATATCTGTGACTGTTTTATGTGTGTGATTGTTTTTAATTTGGTAAGAAATAAAATTTTTAACAAGTACATGGTTTCTAAGACTTACTGTTTGTCAATGTTTTTATTTTATCATACGAACAGGTGACGATAAGTACGTACTCTTACATACGTATACGAGTACGATACAGTTCACCCTAGTCTCAACTTAGATTACCCTAAGTAGTTTAAAGTTTCTCATCCACCAATAAAATTACTAAACTAAAATTAAAATGCATGCCAGTTAATAGTAATATAATCAAATAAATCCGATTTCTTAGACATGGGAGCTGATGTAAACGCTCAAAATACGGAAGGAAGAACCGTACTTCATGAGGCTATTACTAAAGGGAATATTCACATTATAGAATATTTACTTAAGAATGGTGCTAATGTTCATCTTAAGACAAGGTATTATTTTTCAAAACTGTCATTTATATATTAATTTTAGTCATTTCTGACATATTTACACAGGGTATCGAATGTTACGCGGATGAATTCAGGTTGGTTATCTGTAGTTACATCTTGAAGGCACATTTGCGCAACAAATTGTAATATTAGTGAGGGTAAAAAGGGACTCAGCTCGAACTATGACTTCTCATTGTCAAAATCCGTTATTTCACTTGGGAGTCAAATTTATTACAAAGTTCAAGAATGTGGAACCAGCTGCCCACTGAAGTATTTCCGAACCAATTCGACTTAAGGTCCTTCGGGAAAGGAGCGTAACACTAACAAAAAGCCGGCGACGCACTTGCGAGCCTTCTGGAAATGTGAGTGTCCATAGGCGGCAATATCACTTAACATCAAGTGAGCCTCCTACCCAATTGCCTTAAATTTTACAAATAATAAATATAATTTCAAGTTCCAACTAAAAAGTTCGATTTTTATTAGTAGTTACTATATAAAAATACTTATTCGCTAATCAATGCGGATTTGGTACCCGATAGGTGCTTTACAAGTTATTTTTTCGGAATAACGGAATTCGAATGAGAGGGGCCTGAACTTCTAAGTTAGACGGAATTTGGTAGATTCTGTTGATTTTGAACCTTGGAAATGGATAAAGAACAACAATGTTCTGATAGAGGTGTTCTGTATTTGACAATTTAAACAGTATATTATTAGTATTGCCAATATTTTAGGTGTGGCGAATCTCCTCTTCTCACGGCAATATCATATGACAATCATGCCATTATAAAATTGTTAATGCAATGCGGTGCTCAATTAACGAGTGTGGATGTTAAGTTGTTATCTGAACTACTCTGCGTTGCTGCGAAAACTGGGGTAATTGCTAAACTCGAGTCATTGAAGATAGGTGGCGCTGATTTCAATATAAAAGATGAAATGGGACAGACAGCTTTACATAAGGTGAACTTGTTAAATTATTAAAAAAAGATTGTATTTATTACATCGGTTTTCATACTTCGTGAGTTTACAAAAGGAAAAGTTGTTTCGCCGGGAATCGAACCTAAAACTTCCAGGCTGTACGTCATGAGTAGGTTTGCCGCCAGTATTTTTAATAAAGTATTGTAAGTTTTTTCAGGTACCTCTAAACTTCATTAGTGTAGGTGTACTTTACACGAAAATACTTTATTTCGCATGATATGATTTCTTTAGTCGTAAATATTATTTCGTTAAATGGAATTGATCGATTGGCGCCGAATCGGTGTTTAAATATAGATTGTAAAGATGCTGTACAATTGTTTAGTCAAGATACTAACTGAATACAAACTGCAAAAAGCAATCAAAATATTTTTTTTAACAAATAAAAAACAAAGAAAAATTAATTGGACTTTACTTTTTTTTCTACTTTTTTCTTGAGTATTATAATAAATGTTCTTTAATTGCAAAAAAAGGTGGCAACCCTAGTCATGAGTGTTAACTACTAAGCCACACAGGCGGTAATTTTCTTGGAGATTCCATAACAATTGCAAAATAATTTTAAATTGAAATTTAGATTTTTTGAATAATTTGTTTGTTTTAAAATAAATAATTAAATGTAAAATCAGAATTAATTAATATATTGATTATTTTATAGGCAGTGATATGCAATAACCCAGATATAGTGCAGTATCTTTTGAACAATGGCGCGGAGGTCGACGCAAAGGATGTTCTGGGATTCACACCTCTCGATTGCGCCAAAAAACTTGGCTATAAATCAATCGCCGGTCTCCTACTAGGAAAACGGGATGAATCTTAATAAAAAATAAAAAATCAAGAACATTTGTTTAGATTATTGTAAATAAAAATAACAATTAAAAGAAAGAATACAATTCTTGGTTTTATTTATACAAAATATTTAAAAAAAACTGTGTTTTATTTACCTATTTATAATTTTAAGACAAATGAAGAAAACCGTCTCATATTATTATCAGGCATTGGTGTACAGCTTAGCTTCTCTTGTTTTCTATAAGTTTTCAGATATATGACAAATAAAGATCTTGTTAATTGTTCGTATATAGTTTTATTATATGTACCTATTAGATTTAAGATCAATCTTACGGTATTTTGTTGTACAAATGTACTTTATCTCGTATTGAGGGTTCATTAGAAAATACTTTGATCTTTTTCCTATGATGATGATGCATTTCAAAAAGATTAGCTAGCTTATACATATGAAACATGATCAGAAATATAAAAAAAAATATAAAAGAAGTATTTCAGGCTCACAGAAGGTGAAACTAATCCTATGTGTCTAAGATTAATTAACAAATTTAAAATAAGTAAAGTGATGAAAAGTAATTGTGGGCTGAAAAGTTCATGGACTAACAAAGAAAAAGTTTTTTTTTTATAGAATTTGATTTGATTATTCAGTGGAGTCGCCATCGAGAACGATACAACGATAGCGGTTATCAAAATTTTCGATACCATTTGTATAGTCTTTAGGCTCAAAATAGGCTTTAGTTTCGGCGATTAAATCTTCATCGGCGCTAAATTTGTGTCCAGCGAGCATTCTCTTGAGGTCTGGGAACAGGAAAATGTCGCTGGGGGCCAAATCTGGATATAGGAACTAAATTATTATCTTTAAACTTTAACTAATTAATAACTTTGTATTTCGTAGATATAAGATTGTGGATTAAGTTTTATTCGGCTTTTGATATGCAGCGAGGTTTTCCATTATCGTAATAAAGTCCTCTTTCATTAAAGCACAAGGCTCGTATCCAAGACAGTCGTACCCTCGTAATCCTCTGTTAGAAGCCTCTTCTAAGGCTGTGGTGTTTAATATTGAGGAAAGGAGTTCGTTCCTGAAAGTAAGTATATTTTTTGTTATGAGAAAATTATAGTTGTGTGTTGAAACACACAACTATACCCCCCAAAAAAAAAAAAAAAAAAAAAAAAAAAAAAAAAAAAAAAAAAAAAAAAAAAAAAAAAAAAAAAAAAAAAAAAAAAAAAAAAAAAAAAAAAAAAAAAAAAAAAAAAAAAAAAAAAAAAAAAAAAAAAAAAAAAAAACAAAAAAAAAAAAAAAAAAAAAAAAAAAAAAAACGCGGGGGGGGGCCCCCCCCCCCCCGGGGGGGGGGGGGAAAAAAAAAAAAAAAAAAAAAAAAAAAAAAAAAAAAAAAAAAAAAAACCCCCCCCCCCCCCCCCCCCCCCCCCCCCCCCAAAAAAAAAAAAAAATAAAAAAAAAAAAAAAAAAAAAAAAAAAAAAAAAAGAGAAAAAAAAAAAAAAAAGGGGGGGGGGGGGGGGGGGGGGGCCCCCGCGCCCCCACAAAAAAAAAAAAAAAGAGGACCCAAAAAAAAAAAAAAACAGGGGGGGGGGGGGGGGGGGGGAAAAAAAAAAAAAATAAAAAAAAAAAAAAAAAAAAAAAAAAAAAAAAAAAAAAAAAAAAAAAAAAAAAAAAAAAAAGGGGGCGCCCCCCCCCCCCCCCCCCCCCCCCCCCCCCCCCCCCCCCCCCCCCCACTAAAAAAAAAAAAAAAAAAAAAAAAAGGGGGGGGGCCCCCCACACCCCCCCCCCCCCGGGCCCCCCCCCCCACCCCCCCCCGGGGGGGGGGGGGGGGGGGGGGGGGGGGCCCCCCCCCCCACCACCCACGGGTTGGGGGGCCAAAAACAAATGTCAGCTAACAGAATTGCCGATTTTTGTGGTGGGTGTGTGGGGGGGTGGGTTGTGGTGTGCGCGGGGGGCACCGGGTGGCCACACGTTGCGTCGCGTGGCGTTTTAGGAGTATGTTTCCACCTTTAGGTATACAATCTTGCTCATAGCGATCATATACTCTGTGCCGCCTATTTATTTATATTTAGGAATGAAGATATCTATATTATAATTAATTAATACTTTTATTTATCCCATATTTTCTTGACAGAGCAGTCGTGGTTGACACGTTAGTTACTAATCTTTTGACAACTCTGCGCTAGTCATCACGGACTGCCGCTGACTTTCTTGTTCATTTATGTAGAGGATAGTTTAGCACGTTCTTGATTTTATCGGTCACATCTAGGGGATCTACCGCGAGCCTATCTATAAAATTCTGTGGCCATAGGTCAGAATATGATAAAAGCAATTTCATTACTTTACATTACAAGCAATTAAATTGTTAAGAAATCTTGAAGGCAATATTAAAATATGAAACACTTGATATATGAATGAATGTACTTATCATTGTCTGATCTATGACCATATTAAAATATCTTACCTACCTCAAAATTCGTTTCATCGTCTTTAAATATTGCATGTCATGTTTCTGCTGACTTGATACACATGCAAATCTTTCGAGACAACCCTCGTTTTTCTCCATTATTTGTTTACTGAATTCCATAAATGGATTATGTTCAACGTTATCTGAAACTAAAACTAAAAATAAAAAAATGGTTACGGTAAAAACACATGTAGTTACAACCCATATCCCTATATATATCTAAAATATGTTTCTGATTCTTTCCAATACAATTTTTATTTATAGACAAGTAATTCTGTTACCAGCTCAAACCGGGAAAACTCCATTGGTAGCCGCTGATAAAATGTACGACCTCAGAGTGGGGAATCGTACGCTTAGTTTAGTAAGAAACTCTTTGCATCAATAAAAAGAAACCATGGCCTACACCTATTGAAATTCTCATTTCAAAATGTTATTGAAATTAATACAATGACAGTTGTATAAAAACTGGGCAATTGGTAGCTTTCGGGTTACAAAATAAAATTTTCAGTGTCCATAGTAATGTTTAAATAGGACAGGGGACCTCACAATCCGTAAGTATTATTACTTTTAGATATATATTACTTGCTAGGACTCACGTCATTACGAATATGTTTATTTCATATCTTATAAAATCTTAACCGTTATACGTGTTTTACAAAGTGTGATCAAGATGTGTGATTATTTTTCCTGAATCTCAACTATACTTATTGAACTCGGCAGATAATGGAGCAAATGTACCTCATCGAGATATTCATTGACAGAGTGACAATATACGCCACCTTAGAAGATGAACAGAGTGGTGCCAATAAAAATCTTATTATCAAAATAAGATTTGGACCCAAAGTTGAATTTATTATTAAAGAAGGACAATTAGCCCTTAATGATGACAAAAAAGATGATGTTATGGAATGTGATGAAAATGGTAAAAGAAAATGGTCAAGAACGATTAGAGTAGGCAAATCATATCTGTTTCCATCTTATCCTGATACTGTACTCATGATTTTAAGCAAGTTTCCTTTAGAGATTGAGATATGGAATGACGATGAGAACGAAGTGGAAATATTCGTGGGTGTTGGCACGATGTATTGGGAAAGTGAATTTTTCCATATGCTTAAGGAGACAGCTGTTGCTAATAAGATACACGAACCACTTACTATTAAACAGAATACACCTTTGTTTGGTGAATGTTATTGTAAAAGGGTCGGCGAAATCTCTTTCATTCTTAGACTTAGTGCATTGGGAGAAAGTATAATAACAGAATTTCAGCAACTTATGACTGACCCAGATGCCTTTGTTTTTAGAACTAATAAAGCACCGAGTATGTTTCAATGTAAACGAGTTGAAGGGGATGATAAAAACTTTTGTATGGTTGGTAGTTTATATGAAACTACAACACTTGAAGATCCAGATGTTCAAAACAATGCCCAACAGAAGATTGAAATTTGTACTGAACTACAAAGTTGTGGTATGGGTCCAAAAGATGGAGATTATAGATGTAAACACGAATCGAAGGAGTCCCAAGAAACACAAAAGAAAGCATATCCTATTAATAAAATACGTATGGGCGATATAACCGGTCCTTGTGGAAATGCTAATTGTCCGTTAGCCCATAAAGTAAGAACATATATTAGAAACTTAGAAGCTTATAAAGAAAAAGCAGAAGGTAAAGTGGAAGGTACAAAAGACGAAGGGACTCGGAAAATTTGTGGAAGTTGTGGATGCAAAAATGACAAGTGGCATAGAGATGAGTGCCCCAATAAACAGGGCGAGGAAAATAAAGCTGAGTGTGCAGGTTGCGGTGGAGTTACACCCGCTGGAGAAACATGTGAGGATAGACAAAATAAATTACAAGCTGCCTTTGTGTTTAGCGTTACACAAGTTCCAGGATTTAAGGAATCAGTATATGGTTCTAGCTATACAGTTCAAAATCTTGCAACCGAATATGATTTCTTATTAGCTGGCTCCAGTGCTCCTAATAATACCCAAAGTATATGTAAATGTCGTCAAAACACAAATAAACAAAATAAAAGTGAAACCAGAAATACAATGAGTGCAACGGATATTATACAGCCTGATAATAAAGCATCCACGAGAAGCTTAAACAATAATACTCTTGTTTATAACGTTGAACTAAAAGATTCGTCCAGAAGAAAAATGTCTGTTTTTAACTGTGTAGATATTGCTCAAGACAAGGATTGTAAATGCAATCCTCCCAAACCTTCACCACCGTGTAAAACATTTGACTGTGAGTGTATTCAGAAGACTACTAATGTAGCATCTCGTAAAGCACACAAACCTTATTGCCCACAATATAAACATCGAAACACTTGCCCCATAATGAGGCATGAAGAAGAAGAAAATAAGAAACAAGATCCAGATGAAGATGAAGCAGAACCTTTGCCTTATGGGCTACCTCCCATTCAACTCGGCCCCTGTCCTGTCATCGGTAGACCTTGCTCTGTTCCTGATGGTTTTGCAAGAATGTACAAGACAGCAGCAATAGCTCCACAACCACCCAGTTACAGCGATGCTGGTAAAATCTGTTGTTCAAAAGAGTACGAAAGGATAAAGAAAGCAATAGCTGAATATATGAAGAATGAAAAGGATCATGATTTCCGATGCATAAATAAGTTTAATGTGGACACTGAAAGACGGTGTTGTGATAAGGAGCAACGGCTGCTAGCTCTCGCTGGCAAATCTTGTTGTGGTTCTCATAAGTTAGCGATACAAGAGAATAATGAAGATAAATGCTAAATATTACAAACTTGTAAAAATAATTCAGTCATTGATATTTTATTTTGTAACCCAAGTGTATTGTAATATCTAAATACACTAATATGACTAAATACATTTTTTTATTACATTTCTTAAGCCTTTTCAGATTCGACCACCAATCCCGAATAAATACCCATATCCATGGCATTTTATTTATTTCACAGCTAAGACTCCATATATTAAAATATAATAACTGATTAATTGACAGAAGGAATACACTACTAAAATAAAACTAATAAAATGGGTGACGATGAAGAGGGCTTTAAAAAAGAGAAGAAAAAGGCATCAAAGTACAATTACAGCTTTGGAGATATTCATCCTGGTAAGTCCTTATTCCCTGACATATCTCGAAATCTAGAAATGTTAACGTCATTTATGAGAACTACTCATCAGGTGTCACAATTGGACATAAGGTATGCAACCCATTTTCAAAACCCGGATATCCTGTGCCTGCCGAAATGGGTTGGTTATGGAACGCAACAGATGTTCCTGGCATGAAAGTAAGGAGTTTGTTTTAATATCTTTGCTTGTTACATATTTAGTTTCGTTATATTATTTATGATTTGTGTGATAGCCACGACGAGGTTGGGCACCAGGAATTATCGGAAAAAGTGTTGCAAAATTGATGACATTCAAATGCGCACGGCAAGGTCAGGATAAAGACAAAAGCAAGAAGAAAAAAAAGAAGGGTCGAGCAACTGGAGCTGATATGGGTGGCGGAGATTCGGAACCTGATGAGCCCTTGGAACCTAAACCGGCATTAAGAGTACAAAGAAAAGGCGACGTCTTCACCATACAGGTACCTGATTGAAGCCTCTTAACCTAGTGTTGAACATTATTTTCTTTAAATTCGTCTGTTACATGCTCATAGCTTGTTCAGTGTTATACCTGTCGTAGGTACCTGTTAGAATAAATATTTATTTGCATAATTTATATTTAACTAACTGTACATTTTTTTATATAACTTTTTATTACACAAAACATCACGCCTTATCCACTAACTTCTGGGCTTAAAATAAAGTTGCTTCTGATAGTATTTGATTTATTTTAATATTTAAATTGATTCATTTTTATCAGCTTATAAACAAATTTCAAACAGGTCAACCCATTAAAAGACCTAACGGAAATAGCACCGAATGAAGACCCTTATGTGGACTGCGATCCAATGGTATTCAAGATTGTAAAGAAACGAAGCCCCGAGGAACAAGCCAAAGTTGAAGCACGTAGAATGGTAAAAGTCAAACGCCAGAGAGATGCAGAAATCCGCAAAGCTCTAGCGGAAGCCGTTGAGGATATTTGTAAATGTGCTTATATGGATGTATACTGTAATGACATGAGTGCCATTGATAACGTGATTGATAGCTGTCCAGCGTTTAAAGAGCCCCCCTGCGTCTGTCACGAGGAATCACTGAGTTCCTTATCCAGTAATGCAACTTGGGACATAGAGTATACGCCACCGTTTGGATGTTTCGATCTGGCCCCAAGAAAAAGACAAAATTACATACACGTTGAGACACAGTATATTGCGGCAGACGCAGGTATTGTCGACACACCAAAAATTAAATGCAAAAAATCCTGTTCTTCTATAAGAAACCCGAAGAAGAAAGTATCTAAGAAAGTATGTTGCGGTCCCTGTCCATAAATTTTATAAATTATTGTACTGTTCAGTCATAATAAATATGTGATGAAAACTTTATTTAGTTTTATGTTAATACCGCGAAATGAATTTGCACATGATTTTCTTTAGGTTTTCCTATTTATTATCCTTGCGATTAGGCCGCAGATACTTCGTTCTAGATGGAATAAAATACAGCGCGATAAACGTTACGAAACTGTAAAAGGAATACCACATACCTCTAGATGATCTGTGGTAAGATTTGTTGAGAAGAGGCGAAATAAAAGTTGTCACTAAGAACACTAATCCTCCAACGATTAGTGAAGACAGATTGACGTGTATCTTTGGTAAACTCTGTAACCAATGGCACAGTTAAGCTAATGAGTTTTGTTATGCAGTAAAACTATAAAAAAATAAGAATATTTACCAAATCATTATGAGCGAATGGTGAGCCATGGTCTGAATTTTTGATGGGTATTGTGATGAAAGGCAGCGAGAAATCTAATCCAACCTATAATTTACACAAAACGTTACAATTATGTTAAAATAAAAATCTTATACAACTTACTACAGCCTGCGCTTTCATCATAGGGGAAACAGTGTGATAGTAACCAATAAATAATTCTTAAAACTGTAGTATCGATTTCGAACCGACACTTACATATCAAAGTACAGTACAAAAGTACTTTAACTATATTCTTACTGCCCTTTCTGAGCATAAACTCTGCCTAATAGTGGTCTTAAAGTTAGAGTTTTTTACGCCGGCTTTTTCTCTCGGCCTACACCCTCTGTCTTCTTTGCCGATGAGTAGGGATGCCTTCAAATTGAATGACGTGGAATAAGTGATACATGTATCTTATGTTCCATAATAAACATATTTTATTTTTATTTATTTTATTTTTTTAAAACAGCACGATACGAAAAGAAAACAAAATTCACTTGCCTGAAGGTCGTCTTTAGAAGCATCAAAAGAAAATATTTTCGGTTGTCTAGGCGCCTGTTCACAAAACGCAAATGCTATGCAAATGCAAATATATAAACTTTTAACCAACATTGTACCACAAAAAAATTAAAAGCAATAAGTGTTACTCGTGTGAAAATGGTCAACCGTGTGTTGTCATTTCATGGAGAATTTACAGAAATAGCCAAGGAAATTGCATGTTAGTATGCGACTAAAAGTTCCGCAGTTATTGTTACAAATTATAAGAAAAGAAGGTAATCTAGATATTGTAATTTATAGACCGGCCACTTCTGTTCACTACGTAACTTCTCTACTGGTTCATTATTTAAAGAGATGAATTTAAATAAAAAAAATTGCCGATATAATGCCCGTTTTTTTTTCTATATTTTGCGAAAATGGTATAGGTCTACCAGAATCTGATGGCAAAAAAATTTTTTAAAAATTAGCGATTTGCATATGGCAATAAAAGAAAAAATTCATCTGTCAAGTGAAATTTGAGGAATTGTTTTTGGTTTGGCTTCAAATTTCTTTTAAAAAGTGATGAAAATGTCGAAGAAACCTCTTCGACCGCAAGCAAGACATATTGTTTTCAATGTTTATCAAAGAATACTTGGTCAACAAGATCAGATCATACACAATCATCGATATTAGCCAGTGCAAGCGTTAACTGGTTAGTAGGAATGACACGTCTTGATACTTTGGTTTATGGGATTTTTCGTGTGTATTATATTATGTACTTATACTAAACTTAGGTTTATTTCAGGGGTTTCTTATACTACAAATAAACTTGGATAGTTTTGATTTAGAATTGATCAGAAACAAGATAAATGAGTTGTAACTGTTTCTTTCTCTCAAATAGGGATCGATGAATGGTGAAAATATTGTGAACATGTAATAAAAATTTAAAATCAATTCATAGAACAAGATCGGTTAATTGAGATGAGGAGGAAAGGTTTATTATAAATACGGGTTGAGACTTTTTATGGATGTGAGTATTTGGAACCATTTTAGTTCTTAATTAATTAATAAACTCATGAAAGAGTAATTGGAGTTTTCATCTAAATTTCAAACCCACATTCGCCACATTTTCAAAAATTATCCTTGTTCATTGGATACATTTTTATATTTGATGTATGGTATAAGGAAAAAAAGTATCAAAGTTTTCTCCATTTCCCCAGTATTGGGTCAATTTCTTTTAGGTAGGTAATAAATTATTATAACCATAGGTAATTTTTTGTCCACATGCTGGTATAGGATGTTTTTTGACAGCAGACGCCTTGTCAACAATTATTATTATCGAAATATATCTGAGAGTTGCCATTCGACTCTATATTTTCTAAACTCTACATGATCTAACTATATAATTGCTTTTACGCCTGTCGCGTTTGATGTCGTATATAAAATGATGTTATTTTAATGACATAATAATAGCAGTTCTCACATATTTCGTTTAGTGGCAAGTGGATAGCGATGGTGAAAGATGATATGCGAAGAAACGCGGTTAAGCGGTTAAAAATAAAGTTTTTCCTTGAGAGGAAATACGAATCCCTAAGCAACTGTAATTATTTTCATGTCCTATCGAATATTTCAGAAGCCTCAGTGCGAGCAATACGTAAAAATATGTATCGTAAAACAAAAGTAGTCATATGATATTGTTTTTTGTATGGAAACTTTATAGACCACAAGCCCATGAACAAAAAATACCTGTGAAATGACCCAACGTGTATTACGCTTAGAAGGCCAAAAACTAATAACTCTTCTTAAGTAACATAGTATTTTAAAAGAAAGGAACTGTGTGAATATATCTTTTTAATCAAATTAAAAACATTATCTATCGTATTCGGCCTAACAAAATCCCCTACGAGTCTGTTACTTTAGAAAAGTTATTAGGTTTTGGCCATTCTTTCGATTGGCATCATAAAAGTAGGGGTGTTTTTTTTACATTTAAGCCGGTTCGATTTCCAGACGAGGCAAGTAATTTTTACAAAATCTTTGAATGCAGAATTACTAACTTTTAAAAATAACATAAAGTCTTCTTTCAGTAAAATACCCTATCTACGATATTAAAGGTACTTTCCCTTCATGTCCCATAACTTTGGGACGCCCTGTATTATATTTTTATTTTTGTTAAAATATTTTTCCTTTACCTCTCTATGCTGGTACGATAAGGCTGTAAATATACTTTACAGCCCTATGGTAGTATACTCAGATACCGTGTACAGTTATTAATGATCTTAAGGGACACCTCAAACGTCGTCGAAGTTTTTATCAGC
Source organism: Pieris macdunnoughi (assembly GCA_905332375.1). Taxonomy (NCBI): domain Eukaryota; kingdom Metazoa; phylum Arthropoda; class Insecta; order Lepidoptera; family Pieridae; genus Pieris; species Pieris macdunnoughi. The sequence continues at coordinate 2,415,989 of CAJOBZ010000022.1, read as the reverse complement.
TGTAAAGAATAATCTGGAGTAAAATGTACGGCATCTGGTTTTTTTTGTTTATTTATATTTGTTACATATAAAATAATAATAATCTTTGAATATATTACTCCTCATATTACTCTAGGAATATTTGAAAAATCATCTAAATTTCGGAAATTTCATATATTTTTTATCATAATATTTTTATTTGTTACCATTTATATTGAACGGCTATAAAGTACAACGGTAATATTTAGTAACATTATGTAAAAAAACAAGTTGTCGTACATTATTCTCTAATCTTACAGCAGTAAGAACTCGGTAAATCCTGAAATTTCGATAAACATTTATTTACACAATTATTAACTATAATTTTTGGACGGCATAATTATAAAACATTATTGTCCGTGTTAAATAATATTTTGAACATGTTGCCGTGCATTTTACAATGACCTTAGGGTATATGGGTGTAGGGGTAGGGTTGCGACCCTTGGCTTTCGACCGCTCCGCTGGAAATATGTACGGCGTTTACGGATAAAGTATCTGTATATGTGTCCAAAAGGAATTACACAAAATGCCGTACAGTAATAAATGACCTATATTGCTTCTGCAACTATCGTCGAATTAAAAATTTGCACCGACTTCCGGTACCATCACTTTAGTACGGCACTAGGTTTTTCGACATTTATTTTTAATCATCTATACACTTATAACAAAGCCGTACATTAATAATTAGTCGAAATTGCTCATTTGTACCTGAGAAATTCCATTCACTCACGTACTCACATGTACCGCTCAGAAATGACGGCATAGTGCTCAGAGTTATTTTCAGATATAGTAACAGCCTTCTAAGCGTAATTCACGTTGGGTCATTTCACAGGTATATTTTTGTTCATGGGCTTGTGGTCTATTAATTATACTATTTATACATAAATGACAAAAAATCAAGAGGCTTTAGGCACGAATTTTCAGGAATTCAGACAAAATTCCTTTAATTATGATCTTGTGCAAGACTTTTACTATTTTCTCATTGTGCTATATATTAAAAATTCCATATTTAATCCTTTAAAAAAGCACTGCACACCAGCGCATACAACATAACAGTTAGGGTCTATTTCACAATGTACGGATAAGTTGTACATAAGTTCCAATTTAGCTATTTATTACTTATTGGTAGGACACTATTGTTGTGTTCCACGACTGCCAGATAGCGCTATTCGTCACATAAAGTCCATCATAAATTATGAGTCCGATGAAGTGGCAAATAGCACAATTTATCTTCCAAATAATTTGTATTATGTTATGGTAAACCCATACATTGTAAAACAGACCCTTATACTAACATCCTAAATTTTTGTCCCATAATTGTGTCAATCATTATGTCCAATATAAGGAACTATTATTTAGTAGTATGGGACATCGATTACGTCATTTATCTGACAAAATCTGTAATTATTGATTGTAGTAATCCACAATCAATAATTACAGATGTTTTTTAATCAAGCTTGATTAAAAATCATAGAATCATAGAATCAATTGACTAGAAACCTATTTATGTGTTTATTCAACTTTTGAAAAAACAAGTCAAAAATATGTTGACATAAATATTATTGAAGCGTATCGTGTAACAATTTACTTCTGCGAAGCTTTAAATTAATCATATTAACACGAAGAGCAGCAGACCAGAAATAACACCACAGGCTGTATTAATCCATATGCTTAGTTTGAAGTATTTTCAACGCTCTACATGAAAAGAAAATACAGATTTATATTTATATATTTAGCGCTTCATGTCCTTCAGAAAAATGGCGGAAATAATCTTTAATCTCTTCAAATTCAAAAATCATTTATTAATATAGGTAAACAAATGTACCCTTATGAACTTCAGAAAATAAATATATGCTTCTATTTTTACATTTACTGCCAGTTCTCAAATCAAGGGCGTAGAACGGAAGAGAAGAACTGGCAATAAACCATAACCATATCAATCTATGAAGTACGAATTAATTAACTAGAGTAAAGCTTAAGTGATTTTCTTTTGTCACATAATCATTTAAGTATTTTTATTGCAATAATGAATTATTTATTCGTATTTAAATGTGTAATGTGCGCGTAAATAAAATTCAATATTGGGTAGGTTAGTCCAATCAGTCAATTTAGTCTCAAAAGCTAACACTGCTGCACGTTAGCAAGGGCTCTCTGAGGTTCACCCGTATGCGTTTGGACCCTTGCTGTGCACCAATGGATTTTCCTTTGTGCGCAGTACGTGAAGGAAAACATAGTGTGGTAACACTCACTACTAAGACCCAAAATCTACTTGCCTAAAATGGATAATTAGATACCGACACAGAAGTCTAAGAGCAAGTTGTATTGCCACATTTTAAGTATGGTGAGACTATAATTAAATATTACGTAGATATAAACTTTAATAATTAAATGATTTATTCATTCAATTCTTTTCGATAGATTCAATTGTGAAGCAAATTCTATGCGTCCTTTGCTGTATTAATATTATTTTTATTATTATCTCCATATATATCTTGAAACTTAATAACCGTTGTAACTAAAGAATTAAAAAAGCTATAAGGCCCATTTAGATGAAGGGAGTTTCTCGTCTCGAATGTACGATTATCGAAAGAATATAAAAAAGTTTCTTCGTCTAAACATTCACATCAATTGCTCTTCCACTTTGCCGACAGTTGCCTAGCAATGGAAAATTTATTGTGCCCGTGTAAACAGAATTCCAAAAGCAATAATCGTATTTCGAGGTTTTGTGGCAGTTGCTACCATGAGTGTCGTGCGAGGGTGTTTTAATTATTAATACAAGAATTAATTAAACGGAAACGGAAAAAACACCGTTTTCACAAACACTCGTAACTTAAAAAGTTCAATTAACTTCATTTTATCGGCAGCCCCAAAATTAAAAGGATTTTTGTGTCATTTGTTAGACAAAAATTCAATACAATATTTTACATACAACACCCGATACAAACGGTTCAAACCGATTTGTACGATACTCGAATGAACATAAAAGAAATTCATACGAGATCGTGTTTACACTAGTCGAGATTCTCGCAAGTAAGAATCTTCTTACCAAAATGTCAATGTGTAAACAGACGCAGGAAATTATCGCCTAGCGATAAATCACTGGCGATTCTTGTATAATCGTAGGTGAGAATTTAGTTCTTGCCTGTATGTAAACATTTTGATACGATAAATGATAATGCTATGGCGATTAGTGCTGGTGATAGACGTGTACGATTTCTGGCGGGAGAAACAGTCTCCATCTAAATGGGCCTTTATTCTGACGCTCCATAATGTCCTGAGGAAAAATTCATCATATACTTAAGAGTTTGCATTCTTGTAGTTTCCATCGCGATGTTCACTTTAATATGAGCTTTTATCTAAGTGCTTAATATATGCATTATTGGCAGGTATAGACTACGGGTAAGGTTCATAGTCGAGACTTATGGATAGCATGAATATGTATGTATATTGTATATGTCAAAAACGTATTTAATTTTCACATACGGTAGTCATAGTTCGCCTGAGTCACGACTGTAGTACGGATATGATCAGCAAATTGTGTACAGAAGCGTAAAAATATCAACAGTGACTTAACCGTAGTTTCATCGTGGAGACAATTCTTAAGATTACGATATCGTCATGCTGTTGTAACGTCATTGTTTCCTCATACAATTGTTCCGGGGCAGATGCCGGAACGACACGTATATAGTGAATATGGTGATATGGGGACCGGCAGTGCAAGATGGCATCTAAGATAGTTTTGCTGGTTTTCGTGGCTGGTGCCTGTGTGAGAGGAGATTATAGGAACGATGGGTAAGTGAGCATGTTTTTATTTTTTAAATATAAGACATCAGTTTCCGTTTAACTAGCAATACATTTCCAAAAGATTTTTGAGACAATTTTGTCACTTAAATAGGTTAGATTATGGAGGTGATGCAATTTTTTGATTGTCCAGTAAGTGATTCTTCTCAAACAAAGGTTTAATATTTCAGTGGATTTTTACCAAGTCCAAGTTACCAAAGAATGGAAGATCAGCTAGCGGAGCCGTCTGCTAGAAGTGATAAGAGTAGAGACGAAAACAATGATCATGGGGATAGGACACAAAGATTCGGGATATCTTCATATGGAACTACCGTGAGTATATACCTATATCCAAAAAGTACAAGCTTGAGACGTAACGTTTGTTTGCTACAGGCCTTGGGTCAGCCTGTCTGTCATGAAGTATTTTTGACACTAGAGTCGCATAATTTTGAAACGATACTGGTAAATATGCTTGATGATTGCTTCGAAAAACTGAGATTCGTAATTGCTGCTCACAATTTCACGTCTTATTTTTCGATAAATATATTTGTGCCATCAAAAGCGATTGCACTAGAGCAAGCACAAATGCTAATGAATATAGCATTAATTTGTATGCTGCGTCAAATGGCCAGTCTTAATAGAAAGTAGCCATCGCGACTTGGGTCTGAAAACTTCATTTGTTTTGACATTTGTTGCTGACATCCAGAGACCTACATAGATCTGCATGAAAATATGTTCAAAAGAGTCGAAGTACTGTTTATTATTTACAAATATAGGTTATTTTATGAACCCTACTTTCTTTCCATAGGGTCCATACGGAGGATCAGCTCCAGGCATCTACGGACCGTTAAAAATAGACCTCGGAGGAGTTCTCCTGGGTTCTATATTAGGCTTTGGTGCTGTGATAGTTTTACCCAAGATTATACAAGCTTTCTCGTATGGATATGGCGGCTATGGTCGAAGTAATATATTATTTATAACAATATTTATTTTTACAGCGTTCGTCGGATTGTCTTTAGCTTCTAACTTGAATTTTGTTGTGCATTAAAATTCATTTTTGTGTGAAAGTTTTAAGGGCTTTTATGAAACATAAAAAGTGTGTGCGTACAAAGTACACATGTCAGAAGTGATACTTCTTTTGCAAACTAATTTTTAACTCTTGCTCATATTTATACAAATCTAAAACATTCGATTTCCGAGACTTAGAGGGAGGGAAAAAGGAAGATATGTTAGGAATTTAATTGTCATTAAAATATTAAGTGTCGAAAATTAATAGAAATAATACATTTTTTTAAATTTATTTCTTCGATAATAAAAACACGTGACATTTTAATTCGTCAGTTGGGATTTCAATAAATTATTTTGCATAAAATATAAATAAATTACAAATATTTCGTAAATTCTCTTTACGAAATTTTAATTTACAAATATAATTTCTATAAGGTAATTCACCCTTCTCACTCTCTTTCAATCAGTCTCAATCGCTCTTTCCCTTTTCTTCGACATAAACGCTGCACATCTTCGTGACATTTCGTAAAAATTTTACCCTCATACGCCTATAGAAGTTTCACTTCAATAATAGTTTTTATTGTTACGTGAAATTGTAAAATTGCTCTTTATATTGCCTGTGGCCTTTAAAATCTTTAAATAATGAATTATTTTCAGGTGCAGAAAGCGACTTAGGTCAGTTATCTGATCTGCTAGGACATTTCGATCAGACACTTGGTAGATATAACGTAGACTCGGCATCTTGTATGCAGCGTCTTGCTTGTTCATATGTGCAACTGGCAAATGAAAATACGGTCAATGGTAATGGAACCGATTTTGATACCATGCTGGCTTCTGTTGCTAAGTAAGTACTGGTGATGTTGATCGGCAATCATTATTATTTTAATTGAAATAAATAAACAGCTTTATTTTCTGCCAATAGATAATTCATGTTTGCTGGGGCCCGTGGCAATTTTTTTTGATGGGACCCTATCAGTAAAGATCTTCAGGTTGTACTCAGTTTAATTTAAATAAACTTCGAGATATTCAGCGTACTCAACATACACGTATATGTCCCACAATAGGCCTTCTCTCTTAGGCGAGAGACTAGAGAGAATGGTTTGTAGTGCCCACGTTAGCCCAATGCGTATTGGAGACTTCACATTCATCCATAGAACATAATGACTCTTGGGCAGGGGCCCTCTTGGGTCGAGGGCCCGTGGCATTTTGTCAGTCCTCTGCCACCCTATTGTTACGTACCACTGCATATTTGAGAATAAACTTTTTACCATCATTATTTATTTACTCAAGGGAACTTAACTATTGTATTACAAAATAGTTTGACAGCTAAAAAAACGAGTTTATTTATATCTTGTATTTTTTATGTGTAACATTATTTTATACGTTCCTTATTAAGAAGCGTTGCGTGTTGAAATAAAATCTTATATCGCATCGACGCTTTATTAAATTTAATTATTTTTCCAGTAATTCACTGCTTCACCGCATGCTCGAAGGCACCTCTATTTACGAAGCGATGTCAGCCGGTCGTTCATTGGAAACGGACTGCCACCAGCGGTATTCAAAATGTAGACTTGATAAGAACACAGTCGTCAAAATCATCACGCAAATGATACCAACCTAGTATCAACCATATTTAAATAAATGTTGTTCAATTATAACGTTTTTTAGTTCACAGATTGTTGTTGCAATTTATTTTTAACTCAATACCTACTCTTGTTATTCCATGTTTATCAGATCATGAAGTCTCTGATTGAAATCCCAAAAAATATACTGAGACTATTATATTATAATATACGAAAAAGATAAATTTTGTAAAAGATAAAAATTAAAAACCAAACTTGGTTTTTTGAATTTTCACATAACTTTTGAGGTTATGTGAAAAATGTGTAAAAACAAAAGTTTTAGATCTTTTTATTATCTACAACTTTGCCATTTGACTTTTTTCCATAGGACTTTAAGTTTTGCCGGAAATCGAGATAAACCATTTTTGACCTTTAAAACTCCCCCCCTTCCCTTTCCCGACCTCAGATCGCCCGTAAATTATTTTTCGTTTAATTTTTATAATATTCTCCTCTCTTTCCAATAGGTTACATCCTACTATTATTTTTTTTTATTTTTTTTTTTTTTGAGGCTTCTACCGACTCGAGGAAAATCAAAACCTGAAAAAATACGATACATACTCTATCAGTATCATATGTAGTATGCTAAACGCTGTGTGATTTTTTATTTAAAGGGTAATAGTTTAGCTCACGTAGTCACTCAAATGTGGGAAACAAAATCGAATAAAAAACAACGTACAAATTTAACAATATATTATGTCAATCAAACCCTATCTACAATATTGTTCTGATATGCTCATCAACTAATACAACCTTATTGCTCTCTAAATACCTTCATATTTAATGTACTAATGTAAGCACCAAAGCTGTTTTGAAATACCTTTCTAGTTATCCAAATTCGTGGCGCCACTTTTCCCTCGACGTGGATTTACTAACACTAGCGTTATCTAACGTACTATAAGCGTTAATAAAGTTTTGTCACTTTCATTTTCAAGAAGAGTGTTAAGGACAAAATATTTAATTAGTCACTTTTTGAAGACCCTTTATTGAATACTTTAGACAGGGCCTTTTAGTTTTCAAAAGAGTCGCGGGTTTAGGTGAACAAGTAATATTTGATAGCCTTGCGTTATTTCAATGTAATTAAATACGCACGGCTTTTTGAAGTACCCATATTGCAATTTTCACCAGACCATACTTTAATTTCGAACAAAAGTGTCGACTTTCCATGATAGTGCTACCTTTTTGTTACATAATATTTAACTGCCAGTCATTTGGTGTAAACTTGATAAGTAACATTTGATAGCCTTGCGTTATTTTTTTATTCAAAACCTTTAAACCTTAAAAAAATATATACATGCGAAAATTTTTAATTAGCAGCCGGTAAACATGATGTATGCGTAATTCATGATTTTATCTATTGCAATCGATAGGGATTCAATTATAATTATGTTGTTCTGTTAGTTGTAATGTTGTTGTAATAATATCTCGTTAATGGTAAAAAAACTAAAACTGTAGGTTCCATAAGCTTGCTGTAAGTAAACGAATGAAAAATCACACGCCGCAGATGCTGTAAGTAGCGTTAAGTTTTTAAATGGGAAGAGCGTATTTTTGTAAAAATAGAGTTTCTTGCTGTAAGTACAAATTGTCTAAAATGACTGATTTTGGTCTACACAGCATTTAATCTTACTAAAAAAATATAAGTACGGGCGTTTTCAACCGCGTATGATTTTTTCATCGTGAGACACAGGACCCCGAGACATTTCGATGCGGTTTTTTTTCTGATCGGCAGTAAAAGTCACTTTAGGTATTTTGTCTATTTACAGCAAATATGCTTTCCCCTGCGGGAATATATACATCGAAAATTTTTAATTAGCACATGAAACAGATTACTATTCATATTTTATCTATTCAACGATAGGGATTCAAATTTTTATGTTGTTTTGTTAGTTGGTAGTTACAATAACAACTTGTTAATACGTACTCTGTTCTGTGTGTGCGTTAACGGCAGAGCGTATTTTTGTTAGAGCTTAATACTCTCGATAGAGCTACAGCACTGCGATTTTATTCATTTTCCATTTCAATAATTTAGTTTGCTACATAATTAGATTCGTAAAAATAAAGTATATGGATGCACAATCATGGTTCCGTTTAAATTCTCCATACTAAAATCATCGGAGCTATTCTATTACGATAGATTCTTGTATGTTTGAAGTTTGGGTAGGTAGGTAGAAGTATCCAGGTATGGGTAGGTAGGTAGAAGTATCCAGGTATGGGTAGGTAGGTAGAAGTACCTTAGTAAACGACGCACCTACCGTTTATGGTTACTAGATTCTTTTGGAATATACCATATTAAGCTTCTTTCATATTTTGTCTCAAATTCAAACAAGGCACTTGTCAAATCACCAATTTTCTGCGTAATTTCTTATAATTCTTAGACTTAGGATGAGAAAAATATTTCCTTTCTTAAAAATGTAAGCATTTATACTTAATAATACTCATTTTAATAGTACAATACAATAAAGCTAATTTTCGAATCTTGGTCACGAAAATTCGTTTTTATTATTGCTACATTGTCAAATCATGATTTCGATTTTTTTACAAAAACTAATGATCCGCATAAAAAATAAGGTGAAAAAAATAAAAACAAATAACTAAAAAAAACTTTATTGCATCAATATTGAAATAAAATAATGGCAACATTTAAAAACTTAGAATGTACAAAAAATGCATTCACGTACAATCGCATTATGTACAGAAAAAAAAGTGACCTCATTTGATTAAACATAATTGTACCTTTCTACAAATACACCTTAAAAATAAAACAAAACGACAAAATCAATACGATCAACCATATAAACTGATGACAGAATCTTGAGCACTGTCAAATGTCAAACCTTATCAATTGACAGATCGTGGAGTACGTTTATAACAATCGCAATGCCATTAATAATAAACCACGTGTCCTTCAACCCTAAATAGTTAAGTAATATTTATCTATTTTTATTTAAAGTTGAGTAGCGTCATAACATAGGCGTTTAATCATATTATCGTGAAACAGGAAGACCGAATACCAATACAACACTGCTTGGAAATAATTGAACTAGATATTATTTATAACGTAAAAATACTATAAAAATTGTATTATTATTAAAACTATTGGAATCTACTAGATTCTATATATATATATTTTGCCACTATTTTTGTAGTTTTTTTACGTTATATACATATTAAATATTTCAGTATGGTAACCCTATACAGGGATACCTGTGTTAATAAAACGGTGGTTAAAAATTATTGTTCCAACCCAAATAAATTCATAAATTCATTTTACGACTAGAATTTCGATTGTGACAAGATTCGTCATGTTTCTTTAATAATACGCAAAACACTGGGAAGAGAAATTCATTTAAAAATGAGATATATTTTGTTGGCTCTGATTAAAAATAGCACGGCTTTCGTTACCATAGTTAACTGGAAATAACATCAATACTAAGGTCGATCTTTTGTAACATGTCGTTATAAGTACTCCCACTTGACTACTCCCAAAGTTAGGTTTAGTTCATTATTAATACCATTGGATAAAATTGTCTATTTACGTTAATAAAAATGTAAAGGCGGCAAAATGTGATCATCGCCTAATAAGGCCGCTAACAATTGCTAGTTCGCCAAACCGTGTTTAGTAGAGCATGCTGAGAACTGAGTTCGCGTACGCCATAGCTTTCACGTCCGGATGAGGCTGAAAAGTGAATTAAGTACATTTCTTTAAAAAATATATTTAAATGACGATAATGGGAGAGGTTCAGATATTACGTAACGCAATTTTTGGAAGAAAATGCAAGTGTTTCATGTACCCTAGTACAAGACTGACTAGTATAGTAAAACGTTTGCGTGACCACCTTGTGTCTCTTTAGTTACTATTATGTGGTGTTAGTCGAAAATAATATTAACAATAACGCGTAATTCAATCCCCGCCCCGTAACGTTTTACAAAGGACCCCCAAAACGCGTTACGTAATACTAAAAAGCCCCCAAAGTGGAAGAAAATGCAAGTGTATGAGAAGACGAGTAGAAGAATTGGGGAAGTCTTCTTGGAGGTCTCGTAGGTCATGTGACCACTTAATATAGAAATTTCGACTTCGTAAAGTTTTTGATAAAGGCTTTATTATTTGTAGCAGTTGTGTTGGTAAATTAGAATGTATGGAATACCTATACGAACGAACATAAATATAATAAGACATTTTATACACTGGACGGCTTAAATGCCCATATTTAAGGATGACATTACAGTTAAAGTAATAAATACCAAAAAAATAATATAATTTGTTTTGATGCGGTTTTATTAAATTTATCCTTAACTCGTTGACAGATAAAAATTTGATAACAAAGGCAATTTAAATGTATAGCCACGAATCTGGTATAAAATAAAATAATTTCTACAAAATTTACAGTTTTCAACATATTTTATAATTCCCTACCAAATGCCTGTTAGAGTTTTAAGACCCTTATTCATCTTGAGCACTGAGAAAATTTATACAAAAAAAAATTGGTTTGACAAAAACAAAATTCAAGTTTGGCGTTAAATAATACGTGCCTCATCTATTGAAGTTCAAACCAAACCTCAAATATATCTTGTTTACAGAGTTAAAACTCATCGATAAGTAGTACAAGTACAAATCAAGAACAGAATGTCTCCCTTCAATAGACTGTAATGTAGGTACTTCCTTATAATACTAAATATTTATAATTTGATCTAAAAATGTATTACTTATCACTAGTCCCATCATACATGAGCCTTATAGAGTCGAACGTCAAGATCAGACGATCAGATAAGTAAAAGTCGATCCTTAAACTGTTTTAAGGAATTAAATTGTAATGTCCAAGGTTGCAAGAGTTATTTTCATAAAAAATCCATGTCAATACTTACAACAGCTTCATACGTCGTGAAGTTGGGTTTGAGGTCCTTCCCGTTCATAGTTATGAATGCTCCCAGGTTCCCCATTGTGTCACTATAACGCAAAACAGAAATAGCTTAGCTTATTTAATATTCGTGTAACTAAAGATGACAATTTTTTTTAAACAATTGCCCCCCTTGTTTTTAGCTTCAGTCTGTTTCTATTTCCTTACCAACGTCGTTTTTGGGTCTTAAACCTACATAACCCGTACTCTGTAACTTTAAGGCTCGCAAGCGCGCTGCCGGCCTTTTAAGAATTGGTACGCTCTTTTCTTGAAGGACCCTCAGTCGAATTGGTTCGGAAATAATTACGTTTTTGTAAGTAGTTCTCTCAATAGCGGATATTGAGCGCTGATGTAGCAATCTTGGGATCCCGTGCAACGACAAAATCTGATCAATAAAATGTGAAATATTTTCGTATAAAATAACGAATAGATTAAATAAATAATACGACGTACCAGTAATTAGGCGCCGAGAAGACCGTGATACACATCCCGTCGTGCGCCACCTCGTAACCATCATTTTTGACCTCATGACTTCGTATGACGTAGTCCAACTTGTTGGTTTTAAGGAATGCGGCTGTGACGTCAGGGCCGAACTGGCAGCCCACGCCCCTTCTGGATGGGGACCTGCCTTCCATGGGCTGAGGGTCTGACCAGAGCAGCTCGCACATTATACCTGGAATAATTTATTTATTTATTAACACTTAGTTGCATATACATAAATATACTACAATTGACATAATTAAATAAAAAGGAGAGCAACTGGCGGCCTTTCGCTTCAAAAGGGGGGTTCCTTCCTCCCCACCACCCCCCCAAAAAAAAAAAGTATAGTAAGTGTTTAAAATTTGTAATGTTATATTATTTTTAATTTTTAATTATTTTAGTCATTTTAATCATTAAGTTTGACATTAATCTAATCAACAAAAAATAAACAGGAAGGAACAGATGTGTCCTTGAATCAACTAATTCTGCTCCCGCCTGGTATATTCAAGATCCTTCCCTTCACTTAAAGTGTTTTAGATAGGCAAAGGTTAACAATTTAGCTTACTTACTAAGGGTATACATAGTATGAAGGAGAAAAAGGCAGGTCATTTAAACTGAACCTTTGGAGAGTCATTTAGTTGATAAATCTTGATTAGAACGCATAATTGCAAAATTCACTTTAACAGGAGATATCCTATACATTTATGCCATTTTATATTATTTACAGAAAAATACATCAATACTAAGTCTCAGTACAATATCGTCAGGATATTATATATTTGTTACTGTAAAGCCGACAGTTCCAGTAAAACCTAAGATCTACCAATTCCTATGGTTCCAAGGTTGCGGTTCGACACCACCATTCCGTTGGACTTAGGATTTACAATTAAAGGGCAGGGAAAGTTTAAAAAAAAAAAAATGCACCTGCAGATCATCAGGATTACTTTGTAGTTCTAAATGCCACAATAGCAATCCGTGTTGTAACAAGTGAAATATTTTTTTTAGGTACCTTATGTAGGTGAGATTCAGAGATAAACGTTATGTTTTTTTCCAAATTTTAAGTAAGTTCTAACTCTGTAGCTTATTACTAACATATGATACCTTTATAATACTATGTACCTGTTTTGTCTAATAGTACATAAAGTAAATAATTAAAATTATCATTGTTTTATTAAAACCAACATCTACCAGCTGAAGTGGACCTAGCATACTAACGGTGGCTCAAAAATTATTTTCAAAAATAATGCAATCTGTCGGTAAATCCTAAGATACGGGCGGCTTTTACAGTGACATATTGATTACAATAGAGAATATCCTGACGATATTTTTGAGTTATAATTAACTACACCAGCCAAATTAAGTTCAACTCAGCACTAAATAGATACTTTTGGCGATACACAATATTAAGAACTAGTGAGGCAGATCTAACGTGGCTCAAAATTTAAAAAAATACTGAAGCGTGGCGGAATTTATGCGAGTTTTCTCGTTCTACGCCCTTGATTTAGAACTGTAGATTTACTGCCGTTTTTTTCGGCATATATATTATTTAACTTAGGTTCATATGTGTGCATTAATTACATGGATAAATGAATATTTTAATACGTTAAGTCTAGAACAACATATATTCTTTTAGTTATTATTATTATTTTATAGTAAGTTAATAATTTGGAGCTTAAAGAACTTACCATCTTCTGGCGGTTCCCTATTCCTCTCCACTTTGCGGATATCATCGAGCGTGATGTCGTCCTTCGAGAATAGACCTCCATGCATCACAATCACACGCGAATTAATGCAATGGGCTAATGGCAGCCAATGATACACCTCAGTGAAGAGATCAGCCATTTGTGATGAGTATTTAGAGGTTACTTCGCCTCGGAAACCATATACCCTGTTCATGTCTAGCGTTTCGTGGTTTCCTGAAAAAGGAATTACGAAAGAATTTTCAATAAATATTGTACAAGAATTTATAAATAAGTAGCGGACCCGACTAGAACTTGGAAAACTTTTTCGGCAAACAAAAATAATTCGGACGGCTCAGATTAGTAATCGAACCCAGATCGTTTGGTTACGCGCCAAGATCTCTACCAGTTAAGCTATCCGAGACCTGAAAAACCAGCTATTTAGTTGGAGTATTGATAAAATATAACCTAGATACCGACAGCGCCATCTGCCGGGCTGATTTGTGAATCACCAGGGCGCCACCCAGGTCCAGCCGTTTAAGAGGAGCTCAGTGACATACACACGTACAGTAGAATTATATATGTGTATATATAAAGATGAGGAAATATTAAACAACTACTAAAATATATAACGGTAAGTCATACTAAACTCTAGTTATAACATCTGTCAAACCTATTTTATTCTATTCTTTTTGACATTTTGACAGCGGACAAGAGCAGCAAGCTGCTAAAATCATGCGAAAAAAAAATAATATATATATTTTTTTTAGAACATATAATATGTATGTAATAATAGCATAAAATACAATTTGTCAGTTAAAAACTTCACATTTTTCACACTTTAGCTAATTCAGGCTTGTAGCATGATTCTGAAACCAGTTGCGGCTGAGAGTATGAGTTGCAAACCCATCGTGATTTATCTGAAAGTCCTGGGTTTCATTCCAGTTAAAAAACAAGTCTCAAAACTACTTAGAGTATCAAGTATCCCTAGAAACAATCAGGACAACATGACAGAAACCCTTTCAGCCTACAAACATAACATTCTAATGTAAAGTAAATTCTTAATATAACTTACCTCTAGACATAAAGAAGTGGTCCGGATACAACAACTTAAAACTGAATAAGGTAAATATACATTCAACACTAAATGAGCCGCGGTCAACAAAGTCACCGTTAAACAAGTAAGGATTGCTCTCCGAAGGTAATCCATTAAGTTTAAATATGTTCATTAAATCGTAGTACTGGCCATGAATGTCTCCACATACGGTGAACTTTTTATCATCCTCCACTTTGATGTCTACTAGAGACGGCTGTTTTTGAAGATATGCTTTGACATCTATTAATATCTGGAAAATAATTATTGCTGTTGAATATTCAGTTTCTTTGTCCCTGACGAAAATAGATAACATGACATTTTTCTTAAACTTCCATAATAAAAATGTCATCAATAAATGAACAGGTTATTTTTAAATGATAATTTATATTCTCTAGAAATAAGGCAAGTTTTAACATACTCCAAGGTTTATAAACAGTCTTGCTTGCTTTTGTTGATATTTTAGTTTATGCTAACTATAAAGAAATAATAACAGTTATTAGTGGTAAAATTATATTATTCATATACTGTTATATTATTTTCTATGTAACTTTAGTATAATCAAAGCCAAGCTATATTTTTTTTTTCAAGACAATTCACACCAATTGACCTAGTCCCATGCTAAGCTGGTGAAGCTTGTGTTATGGGTACTAGGCAACGGATACACATACATATTATAGATAGATAGACATATAAATACATATTTAAACACCCAAGGCCTAAGCACAACACCAAATGCTCATCACATCGATGTTTGTCTCAACCGGGGATCGAACCCGGGACCCATGGATTCGCAGTCAGGGGTACTAACCACTAGACCAATGAGCCGTTGAAATGTAAGATACTTGTAAATTACAGAATTTCCTGTGATATCTACAATAAAAACTTACTTTATATGCATATTTCTTATGAAGCTTCTTTTGATGTTCATAGAACTTCATAAGTTCAGTCACAAACTTGAGAGTAACCTTTCCATCTTCCAGACTTGGACCCACATATTCATCTTCAATAGCTGAAAATGTATGGAATGTATATAAATATATTTCACAATAATTATACCTATTGTGCGAGTTCATACTATGTAGTAATAATTGTTTAAACCACCTACAATGTTAGTGCTATTAATGAATTATAGTTTATATACTAATATTTGTTATTTGTTCAACACACATAGGTGTTTTTTATTGAATAGATAATTCACAAACAGCTAGTTCACCATACACAAAAATTACAAATACCGAAAAAGAATGCAGTCACCACCACAACAGTGATTTACTTTACAAAATATGCAAATTAAAAATATAGGTACATTCATTATATGATAGCAAAAAGAATATGAAGAACCATAAATGTGGATAAGGCAATCACAGATTTTGTGAGAATTTGTTTTATAAGCAAGTAAAGTTCTGACTTTTGACTCATAGGTTTTGTTACATTATTTCATTCCAGAAAATATAGCTGTGTATATATATGCTAAGCCATGAAAGCAGTGCCTCATATAAAAAAAATCTACATTAAGAAGTAATTGAATCGGATTTCAATGAAACTTAAGTCAATATGCTAATTTAGTTATTGAATTAATTCAAATAATAATTTGTTCAGAATTCACATACTATGCTAAAAGGTCACAGAAGTTTAATGGTAGGTTAAGTTCCGGTAAATTAATTAAAATTTAAGTTAATTAAGGGAACTACTTACTTATAGAATCTAAATTAATAGAATCAGCTATATTCACTTCTTTCTTCTCTACTGCTATTGCTTTTTCAAAAGCAATTTTCATAACTATTTTGTTACATTCATTATATTTCAACTTGGCATCTTTGTCATTTGGCCTAACTTTGGTGACCTGGAAGAAAGGTAATGATAATGTGACTTAGATGTAAGAGAAATTTATTTAACTCTACTAAACTGACTTTCTATTATCCCATAACTAAATATAATTTAGTGTGAATGTGTGTTACTCGTAATAAAACCACACCACAACAGAAAACCATTTAAGTACAGATTTATTTTAATTACTACTATAACACAATTATTGTAACTAACACTAATGTGTAGCATGTGTAAATTGTATGTGTGGCTTTTAGAAGATGTTACAGTACTTTTCCCGTAAACATCATGTCTTTGATTCAAAAATATCAATGTGTGAGATTTTTTCTTGCCAATAAAAAAAAATCAATCAAACAAACACAGTACAGTAAACAAATACAGTACAAACTACATTTTTATTTTGTTCATTTATCATGGATATCAAAAGCTTCTGATCTGACTCTAAGAATATGTAATATGTATATTATCAAAGGTGAAATAATAAAATATTATTCCTACAAAACAAATTCTACAAATAAAATCTTCATATTCGGGTGTACTTTGATATTATCAGATATGTTATCTGTCTTCTGTCCTAGAAACTGATGTTACTAAATTGTAAGAGGTTTGATATGGGGCATTTATTTCATATTTATTATTCATCATTCATAATATAATACAAATAAATATAGAGAAGGTAAATATTAAAAATATAAATTATTTGTGGATAGTATGTTCATCAAGAGTGAATTACAAAAATAATATCTGTATATTTTCCTGTTTCTTAAACATAAAGTATTTATTTATTTCATACTCCTACTGTTAACATAAATTCTATATATAACAAAAATCCAATTATACTATAGATATAACCAAAGATGGAATAAATGATATATAAAATTCATACAAAAAAGTTCAAACATTAATAAAACTTAGGAATGAAAAAACAATAAGATGCAACAAATACATAAACTAAGTATACCTAATTTGTGTATGACGTATAATGGTGTGTAAGTCAGGGTAAGTATGTGACGGCGTATGTTGCATTCTAGATGATAAAATATTACAATACTATTGGCATTAGTTAAAATGTTTAATGAATGAATATAGAAAAGTATATTCAATATGTATACTGTAATTTCTATTTAGCCATTTTATACCAATAGCGCTATGACATGTATTCTCAAAAATATCTACTTACATATTGGAAATCCATAAGCGCTTGCTTATATTTTCCTAAAGACATATTAGCAGCTGCTCTCCTGTAATAGGCCTTAATGTAAGTTTTATCCAAACCTATTGCTTTCGTTGCATCACTCAAGGCATAACCAAAATTTTCAAGTTTTAAATTTGATATACTCCTATTACCGTAGTATATGGCATTTTTTGGGTTCTTTTCTATTGCTTTAGAATACAATTCAATTGCGTTATTGTAATGCTGTTCTGGAAAAGAGGTTATAATAAATATTTAAAAATCAGTATATAGTTCGAACATAATTTAGTTACTAAAATGAAGATTTAGGCATAGAAAAAAATTTCGGAATAAGAAGTAAATGCGTACTTACTTTTAAAACATTCATTTGCCTCATTTTTATATTTTTCTGCTGCTTCTATGTCTTCTTGTGATACTGGTCCAGTGAGTTCCTCGTTTTCAGCCATTGTATAATTAAATAATTAACCACAAAACTAATCTTAAAGATTCTTTTAATCAATTAAAATAACTTTATCATAAGAAATTAATATTATAGTTTCTTACATCCATTTATCTTTGTATCCGCATTACGTGAAAAATTTATTTGATAGATGAATGATAGTCATAGACTATAGTATATAGAAACTATAGAGTTCCACAGAATAAAACAATCGTGACTACTTTTTTATGAAAAATCAAAAATTGACATGGATACAAGTTATAGACTAGAGATTAAGTTCTAATAAAATATATGCAAATATAATATAATCGAATGGTTAATGTTATAGAATATATATAGTAAGTTTCTGTCAGGAAAACTTGACCAGCGGTCGGTGGAGTCGGAACTTCTGACATTCGCTTTTGCATAGTATTCGTCTAAACTCTAAGGTATTTTAAATTTATGTGTGTAAAACATTTGTTTGGTTCTGCCAACAACCATAACTTATGTTTAATGTTGGGTACCAACAATTAAAAAAGGGTCCGTGTACTTATGTACGCGCGTAAGAAGTTATACTTCTTTGGCAATATTAAAAATAGTTTGGCTTTGTTCCACCTCCAGTTTTTGATGTTTCACAGCGATAAGATGAAAACTCTTTTTTTGTATTCAATTTAGTGCAGTTACACTGATTCATCAATTGTTTTTTTGTCTCTTTTCCTTATATTTGCTAGATAAAATCAGAAAAATTACATGTTTTGATTAAACAATGTGGTTAATTTTTTAATCAAAACATTACTCGATAATAATAAATAATACATACGGATAGTTAACCTCAATTGTATTGAAGCACTTAGGAAGGTTGATGAGCACAGTTTTTTCACAAATATTAATTAGTATTGGTTTAAATATTCAATTTAAATCACTTCTGATTATAATTCAAAAAGCATCGCTAAATTTCTTTGAAAAAATAATTAAAACTCCTTTATTTGTTTAAAAGGTAAATGACAAATGTCATTATGGTCATTCAAAATTGTTGGCATACGAACTTCACGCATATTCTATTTCTTTTTACTTGTAGATTGTCTTATTCCTATCTCGCTCGCGCACGCTATAATCACACTCCTAATTTTGTGTCACGGGTGCGCGCGCATTGTAAAATTTCACTCTCATAAATTTTTCATAACGCGCCTAAAGAAGTATAACTTCAAAAATTCGTGTTCACTGAGTGGCGGTTTGTTTCCAACTGTCGCTCTGAACTTACTTGATACGAGCTTATGTCTTAGATACCTACATAAAATAATTGATTTAGTTTTTGTTCGTTTATGATACTTAATATCTTAAAACTAACGAGGAATCAGTTAATGTGTTAAGTAATGCAGATATATATGTACGACTACGTATATATGTCATAGCCTCTAGTACAAAAATCTAATGGTTACTGTATAGAATACAGAAAACTGTGGAATAACGGATAGTGAGCACTAACCGGACTAAACGATCATATATTATGTCATGTAAATTTTTATTTGTCACGAGATTTCAAACTGTTCTTTCATGTATTGTACGTATCTTAAGCGTTGCATGTAGGTTATTACAGTAAGATTTTTTTTTTAAACTCCGAATTCACTATATTATTGCATGGATGTATATACCTGGCGTGTGATAAGGAAAGTATGTCATTAAATGATAAGGCGTGGGAGAGGTGTTAAAATTTATTATAACAAAGTTAACATTAGAGTTGGTGCCTAGATTTAGTAAAAATTACTTATAATTTAAAAGTGAAAGTCAACGAATACAACACTGTGTGACTTCCTATAAAAGAGAAGAATACAAAAAATAATTTAAAGCTATTCTAAAAAGCAAAAACAAAATGATGTCAAAGGAAGTTTAAAATAGTAATACTTATAATTAGAACTATAATTCCGCTTTTAACTAATACTCCCGAACTGGGTTGGGCACACGTTTCGCTTTGGCCTACTTTGAGGAAATAATCCTCATTAAATTCTTGTCTGTTAGCAGCGTATGTGTTTATAGCAGTATTGCCAGCCTCTGTCATCGTTCGCGTTCTGCTGAGCTTCCATGCCCCAACTAAAATTAGGAATATACTTCATTATAGTAGAGAAAGAACAAGATTTAGTTTAGGTTGATGGTTTGTAATAGCTAATTCATGCGTTTTTATGGCTATAAGTTTCAGAAACAAAGCTTAGCGCAAACTCCCGCATAATAAAATCCGCTATTGACTAAAGCAAGTCTTGCTTAGCGCTGTCGACTGTGAACCTGTTCTGTGTCCTGTTTGTTTTAAAAAAATATAATTATTAATATTACATTTGTATGCAAATTCATCTAAATATTCTGTTAATAGGACACCTAGGACACAATTCACCATTCAACATTACCAATTAGGGTTGGGTTCTCCAGGATTAGAGAACATTTCAGATTCCTAAGTAACAGGTGGTTATATTAAAAACAACAATTACAGAAAATTTAGTCGTGTAAAGTGACAGGCCGCTAGTAAAATTATGAAAATTAGATAATATTAAAAACTTACTCGCTCTTTGATAAGGACCAACGTTGACGCAGCTATACGCCAGCGAGTACGAAATATAATCTGTTTTCAGGATATAGAGATCCATTGAGACCATAGGAGGGTTCGGGTCTGGAAAAAATGAAGATAAAAAGACGCTTTAAACTTTAAATTAATAATGATTATATGGCTTTGATAACCGCTCTAATCTGCTGGCTAGTAACTACAATAGCGATTCCAATGCGAATCAGTTTTACAGTAGCGATGTCGATTTCAGGTATTTAATTATTTATTCACACTTGCAAACAACGTAGCAGTTGTAGCCTCATGGCAGGGATTTATTCCAAGTAATAGTAAGACAAAAAATAATATAAGGAGCTTAAAAGTAACATGTATGAATAGGCCTTACCATCTGTACCGCGAACAGGTAAGTTGACGACCAGTTTGGCACTCCCATCGGCTGAGATGACAGTTGCATTTCCTTCAACTGTGTCCAGTTTACCGTCAATGACCTGCCAATTCTCGACTGTGATGACGCTAGTGTAAGTGTTGTAGCTATACCTGGCTCCAGTACAGTTGCCACTCTCAAAGCGTTGAGGATACCTTTCAATTTGGTACCAGGTTCCGGTATACTGGAAGTATTATAATAATTGTTAGCTTATATTCATTTGTTTTTGGGCAATGTAGAATTTAACCCCCTTATTCATACTAATGCTGTCAATTACTCTCTTTTAAAAAAGAGACTCTTTCGTCTCTTACTTTTAAATTACGCTGTGATGAAAAGAGACAATTAATGTGTACTTTGATTAAAACTATGAGACTAGATACCATTAAAATAATACTTTTTAAGATTATACTGCAATGCGTATTAATTCTATTTAAAATAATTTCAGACAATTTTACACACGCTTGGCAATTTAAATTTCTGCAATTACCTGTTACCGATATTTTCAGTAACTGTTTAATTTATCAAGTATTATATATAAAAAGCAATAATATTATAGAATAATGTCTTTAGTTTATGCGCGTAGACATAATATACAACAGATATGGGAGGCAAGTACGCGTAGGCTGTTTATTTATTTTATTTTTAATGTATTTCTAAAATAATTGTTTAAGACATTTAAAGTTGTTAATAAGTACAAACTTAAAGAACAAAAATGTACTACGAATATCCAAAACTGCAACGTATAAATACCTGTGCAGCATCAAAAGATGTTTCGCCTGATATACTGTCATCACACTGTCCAGGTATGATGGTCCGGTCTCCCGTAGTTTCAGGGTAGTGGAAACATACTGAATCACTCTGGTCTACTGAGAAATAGAACTTCTCTTCCAAAACTCGATTGGATTCCATATATTGTGAAATGACATTCTGCGCGTCCTCTGATAGCTCTCGGGTTTTGGAAAGCTTTGCACTCCATACTGTTGAGGAATAGTAAGTATGATTACTGCTGGATTGGGTATGGTGTTACAATTTTCCAAAGGCATTTTGATAAAAAAATGATTTTTTAATAGAGTTTGAAACCACCGACAATTACCTTAATACGTGGGCCTCCCCCTTACTAATACATGAACGTGATTCCACGATGGTAGGTACACTATTTATTAGTTATGCAAAAGCGGGAAAGTGTAATTTTAGTACGAAAAGACTCATGCATGCCGAAATACGTAATCATGATTGAATATTTGCCTAAGTAGTATTAGAAAAGTAGTTTTAAAAGGCCGGCAACGCACTTGCCAACACTCTGGCAATGTGAGTGTCTATGGGCGGCGGTATCACTTAACATTGGGTTGAGCGTCCTGCTCGTTAGTAGAAAGTTTAACACACACATACATAAAAAAGGTAAGAGAAGGTACTTAATATTACAAAAGTTAAAGGTTATTTTCGCTATTGGTATAATGTACAGTGTTAAGTACTATGGTCAGTTTTTGTGATAAAGGATATTGCTGTTTACTATTTTTTATTCTTTAATGTAAAAAATAAAAATAGGTAAAAAAACTTTTTAAGTTAAACGGTTTTATGTTAAACATACATTGCAATGTTTAAGATAAATGTACTAAAAACCAAAAAATAATAAAATAGATACAGTCGAGTCGTGGGAATTATAAGCATATGCATAGACTAGACTAAAATAAAACCGTGGGGCACGTCAATTGTCTACAAATTATCGACTTAATGTGCGATAGAAGAATCGTTTAATTCGTCGTTAAAATAGGCAGTTGGCCCGCAGACGGTCAGGAAATTACTTACTATTTTCTTGCTCATGGAAATTCCAATAGTTATACACTCCATGTAAATAAAAGAGATGTTTCAACTAGTTTATCGTTGGACATTCACACTGCTGGCTGGCGAGGAATCGTTTCAACAGACAATTGACATGCCCCACGGTTTTATTTTAGTCTAGTCTATGCATGTTTATAATTCCCACGACTGTATGTATTTTATTATTTTTTGGTTTTTAGTACATTTATCTTAAACATTGCAATGTATGTTTAACATAAAACCGTTTAACTTAAAAAGTTTTTTTACCTATTTTTATTTTCTAGTTTTTAGTTTTTATTTCGCATTCTGTTTAATTCATTTAGTGCTTCATTATTGCAAGGTTCCTTGCCCGTTAGTTTATATAAATAAATCAATTCTATAATATAAATATAATATATATTTAATTAATAAAATAGATACAGTTTTTAATATAATGTTATATATTATATAATATTTATTTATTTATTTAGTTTATTGTATTGTCACCAAAATCCAAAGTGTATACAAAATTTCAGATTAATCGGTTGACAGGAAGAGGGTGAAATTTGAATTACTAAATTTGACCCAAGAATAAAACAAACGGGGTGAGCTAAATAAAACCATTTAAAAATTGAACATAAGATACAGGTATCACTTATTCCACGTCATTAAATTTGAATCGGTAGACATCCCTACTCAACGGCAAAGAAGACAGGGGGTGTAGGTCGAGAGAAAAAGCCGGCGTAAAAAACTCTCCGTACTCTTTTCATCTAGATATGAAATATTCATATAACGTAATTTTAACCGCAGAAGAATTAGGTAGATCGCTATACTTACCACGCTTGTAATCATCATTGATATTTTCACAAGAATATAGTAGCGAGAATGTTTCATAATCCGTTACAAGCACCAATAATTCTGAAAAAAAAAATCAACTAAAACATATTAATCCCCTTAAAAGTGATAACGTTGCCAGACGTCCCGTATATCCCGGGACGTCCCGTATTTTCGGCTTAGTTTGGAATGTCCCGTATTCGAACCGTGCTCCGTTTTTTATTGTGAAAACTTTAATCTTTTAAATAATGCGTGGATTAAACTGCTGACGCAAACGAATGACTAAAAAACAATTTTTGAAGTTATACTTCTTTAGGCGCGTTATGAAAAATTGATGAGAGTGAAATTTTACGATGCGCGCGCACCGTGACACAAAATTAACAGAATGAAGTTGCCCACGGAAGATGCTACGGCATTGGACATAATTTAAAAACAACATTCGAATAATAATAGAAGTTATGTTACACTTAATGTAAGAGAATGATAATAAATATTTATTTAACTATTTAATTTTTCAAATGTAAACTGAACTTTATTGACTATAATGACTCCTTTTCCAGTCTTTGATTATTTAATTGTAATTAATTATTTGCATGCAATCAAAAACTATTTTTAATAATGCCAAAGAAGTATAACTTCTTACGCGCGTACATAAGTACACGCACCCTTTTTTTTGTAGTTCTACAATAATTTTACGGGCTATCAAAAATAAAAATAAATGGTGTAACGATATGAATTTTCAGAAAATAATATTAAGGTACTCTTTTTAATCTTTAAGTTTGAAATAAACTACAACAATTTTTAAGAAGCTGCGGAATATCTTAAGATCGAAGAAATAAATATTATTGCTTGTATGAAGAATTCCAAATAATCAGAAAAAGCCTGAATATTGTTAATACAAGAGTATAGGAGCGACTGAAACTTGGAAGAAAGTCAATAAAAGGTTTTCCAGTACCGAAATCCTGGGTAAAAACCTAAATTCCTGTATTGTTTGCCTATTTAAGCATTTTCCCCTTATAGGCTGAAAAAGAATCCTTTTCTAATCAAATCGAATTTCTAAGGTACTCAATCTTAGAAATAGACTACCATTACTATACATTAAATATTATATTATTGTTTGAATTTAAGAAAGTATATTGCTACAACAATGATATTATAACACTGTCGGCATAGAGCAGTAATCTTATACATCATTCATTTTTATGTTTATATCTAATTATGATATTAAATAAAAAAATCTGAATTATAAAAAAAATTAAACGTAGAAATCTGAATTAAATATTGTACGATAATTATTCGTGTCTTTTGTGCTCGCACTTTACCCAAATGACTTCCACTAAACATGCTAATGAAATGTCAATATCGACGGAGTCACGATGTTACTCAGACATATAGAATCGCGTTCAAGTTCTTAATTGAAATATAAATAGATTTTATATTTGCTTATTCATAATATGCGTAAAAAAGTGATGATAAACTTACCAACAGAACTGCCATCGCTGAACGTCTTAATCAATCTTCCGTCACTGGAAGCTGTGACTGTACTTGTTATAACCGTGGCACTATTGTTTCGTACACTGGTATCAATCATTTGGTATGTATTTCCAGTAGCAACAAGCTCAGAACTGATACAAGATCCAGTTTGGCTACTTGGGTAGTTTTCGATTTCATGCCACCAGCCCACGAACTGTAATTTGTATTTATATTTTATCACTGTGACTGGATTGTTTGTTGAGCGACAATCACAACAAATTTATTTTAGAACAAAAAGGAGTTGATTTGATTAAATTAAGTCCCAGCCAGTTAATAAAAACGATACATCGTCTACTTGTATCTAAATCTATAAATACATTTTTAATAGCACCTTGTTTTTAATCTAAATCCTTTACTCACTTTTTCTATATCGAATCCTTCCACACCTTTAACATCTTGACATTGTCCCCTAAACACTGGAGGCGTGTTCCTATCTGCTTCTGGTATGTAGAAACAAGCATCTTCCGTTTGACTTGTAGATTTGTAATTGCGTTGTATGAGACCTTCGGTATTTCTAATAACATTGTCCATAATAGTTTCTGCGTCTGGACTTAATGTTTTGCCTCTACTAAGCTTCCAACTGCCCACTATAATGTGAATGGTTGTGATATTTTAGGCGAACTTTTTTATTGTTGTTTGTTATATGGAGAACAGTGTTAGCCTAGTGGGTTCAGCGTGCGACTCATCCTTAGGTTCGTAAGTTCGAATCCCGCCTTTACTTAATGGTTTAATGGTCTATCAGGCTATGTGTCATCTACCGAGTTTTAGACGTGTTTGGCGATGGTAAAAAGCGAGTGGTTAGTACTCTAAGATGCTAGTTTGAAGCTTGATATTATTTAAGTTAGGTTAGTTACAATTTTCACTGATTATGTTCATTTTTTTATTCAGTGTTTTCTTTCTTCTTTTTAACGATTTTTCTTTTGAATGATATAATGTACGTACAGTATTTTTATGTGTGTATTTTTATGTAGCTTACATGTGTACGTGCTTTTTTGTAAATCTCTATTGCATATGATTGATTTTGTGACCAATTTGTGTTCTACCGTCACTTAAATTTCTGCTTTTTTTGGTATTATTAGTAATTTTAGTCATTATGTTATATTCTAAATCTTTGTCAAAATTAAATTAAATTATTTGTTATTCGTTATTATTCCTCATGTGTGTGTTAATTGGGAACATGGAATGTAAAATCTACTGGTGTAAAGTCGGGGCTCGAACGCAACTCAGGTTTGAGAATCTCGAGAGAAATTAAAATTTAAAAGATCATCTATCTTTTGTGTACTCTAAATATACCCAAGAACTTCAACTTTTTATATACATACGTGAGTCATACATATTATTTACAAGCCTATTCTGCCTTCTAAGAGTTACATTTTTTCGTTTTTAAAGTATGGATAAATAAGACGAAAATACCTTGTCTCTTTCCATTTTCCAAGTTTCGGCAGCTGTATACAAGAGCGTAACTTTCGTAATCCGTAGCGAGTATGTAGTAGTTCGATGTAATTGATACTGAAAGGAAAAATAAATTAAATGTCTAATATCTTTTTGGTGATATATCAAATTTAATTAAATCGTTTATTAAAAAGCTGAAAATGAAGAATCGCCGTGATTGTTATTGTTTTAGTCATATCATATTGAGTATATATTAACAATATTTTTCTTGGAGTGCTCATAGTTATTTAAGTGTCTTAAGAACTAAGTTGGTATAATAAAAAAAGCTTTATTAATTTCCATAACAACACATGCGACACAAATAATAAAATAAACATTCTATTCATTTATAACTAGGCGGGTTGCCACGGGTAAAAGCCTCCTCCAAAATGTTTACTGTCTTCAGCCGACTTTCGCTTGCCGTCATTGCGATTTCGTCTATCCATCAGCACATGGCCGCTATCTTGATCTTGTGTCTTGTGGCCCCGGCCATTTAACCAGTCATTGTACCTGGCTACTATGTTAGTGTACTCTAACATTAATATCTATAGGTAAAAAAATACCTACCTATTTTTTGATAAGGCAAATAGCGTTATCCAATGCCTAAAGCTGGAGGTGTTCTTAGAGAGGATTTCAGTTTCGATTTATGAGTTTCGCAATCGCGACGAAAACGATGCAATCCTAAACCTAATATACCATGTCATTATAAAAGTCATGAACATCGGCAGAGGCAAACATTCTCCATAATATAATGCGTATTATGTCTGCGCACATACTACACTATACTGGAAATGGCCAGTCTGCATAAATATTAGCCGATGTATCCGAATTTGCTTGAAGAATTTTTGATAAAACATTTTTTGAAGGAACTTGAAAAATTTCCTTTTTCTACCTTTATAAAGCTTAAAATTGCAAGTTTTGAAATTCGTCTTATTTTTAGCTGAAGCTGCTGAGGAGATTCCCTTACAGTCGTTATAAGGTTCGTTGCTTTATATTTATTAAAATTGTTATCAAGTTTTTGTCATTGTTTGAGAGTTGAATAATAAATAACTTAAATTACCTGGCATAGTGAAGGTAACATCTAAAACTCCAGAGCCGTCGTTGGACGCGACTCTAGCAGTTGCATAAGCGACATCTAGTGAGCGATTAACTACTTGAGTGTTCATTACATTGACAACGACGCCATCTGTGGAGGTGTAGTACGCTCTTGCGCAGTCGCCATTTTGGAATCGTTGAGGGTAGCTCTCTATCTCAATCCAGTTGCCTAAGTACTGTAAAAAAAAAAATATTTTTATTTATTATATTATATTAAAATTTATTTTAATATAATATTTTAATTAATTTATTATAATTATATTAATATATAATTATATTAAAATTATATTTATTTTCACCAACGCCAATAAGGTGGTACAATACACCTTTTGGAAAGTGACAATCACAGATGAGTACCTACAGAAGAAGGCTTATAGCTAATTCAATTATAATACAAAAATAGTGTAGGCTAATACAAGCTTAAATGGAAATCACAACAAAAATGACCATATTTGTGTCAATAACGATATTATAGACGGAACATTAATGAATTGGGGTTCGTCGTGAAATTGCGTCCTATTAATATAAAAAGCAATTATTCATGCAAATCGAACACATTTGAGTACGCTAGATACTAACAGCGCTCGCGTTGAAGTTTCCCACTCCTCGGATACTGTCATCACAGCGTCCTATTAAAACAATTTCTTCAGGTAACGTATCATACTCGGGGTAGTGGAAGCAGCCTTTGTCTGTTTGGTCTGTGTCTTCATAGTACCCTTCCCAAAGTTCTAGCGAATCTGATACGACTTTATTTATACTATCGACGGCTTCAGGTGATAATCCAGCCTGCCGCCTACTGAGTTTCCAACTGTATACTGTAACAGAATTAACAGTTTAGTGAGGAGTTTATAAAATAAAAAAATAAAAATAAAAAATAAAAATAGCCTTTATTCGAGTACATTATAACTACAGTAAGTCCATGTCTTTTAAGTTTTACACTTGTACTCGACCTTCGATCTAGTGAAGGCCTCCTCCAGATTCTTCCACTTATTCCTATTTGATGCGACAATTTTCCAGTTTTTTCCCGCTATCCCTTTTATATCGTCTTCCCAAGTTTTCGGTGGGCATCCTCTCTTTCTTTTTCCCACTGGGCCCTTCCAAGTAAGGGTCTTTTTGACCCATCTGCCATCACAAATGCGGCCAATGTGACCGGCCCATTTCCATTTTAGCCTTTTTGTATAAGTTACAACATCTTTTATTTTTGTACGACTTCGCATCACCTTGTTTTTTATTTTGTCTTTTTTATTTTTTTGTGAGAAGTGAGAGTTTATATCCTTTACAAATTCATAGTCTAAAGTTTATTTATTAGAAAATGTTAATGTGTGTTTTATGCACTTCTACCATTGTAAGTCTTCTGAGTAAATAAAAAGTTTACTCGAATATTTACAACGATTAGATTATTATAGGTATATTAATTTAGTTTTTATATGAGCGATGAGCGAAACTTGCAAAACTACGTACTGGTAACTGATAATGCGTACCTTGTTTTCTCCCTTCTCCGATGTCTCTGCAGCCATAAAGTAGGGCATAGTCAGTGTAGTTGACATCTATGACGTACATAGTAGTCTCATATGTAGCTAAAAGAAAAGATCAAGTTTACTTATTTTTTTTAGTTTTTCTCATTTGTTTTATACTAGCGGCCCGTCCCGGCTTCGCTCGGGTGGACATTTATTATTAGAAATTTTTTGTGATATTGATATGATGTTTAATATTGTGGAACATTTTTTTGTTCTATCATCAATAGTTTTCGCAGTGCATGCGATGAAAGATATTTTATAGGCATTTTTACACCTTTGGTACCATTATTGTAGTTTTACTAGGGATCCTTATTATTTTCTTACAATTAAAATCGCCTATATTAATCAGAGATAAGGTAGCATTCATACGGTGAAAGAGTTTATTAAAATCGCTCCAGTACTTTTTGAGCCAATTCGTTACAGACATACTTACATACAAATCTTTCCTCTTTATAATATTAGATGCATGCTTTATAATATATTTTAAAATATAACATTCTAAAATTATTTGTTAGAAAAGAATAATAAACAACAAATGTTTTAATAAATGCCAGCTTTACTCGCTTTGGATTAAGTTTTAAGTTAACACATTACCTCCACTTCCATCAGTTAGATTAACAGTCAGGATTCCTCTTCTATCATTAGAGAGGGTGGCTGATCCCGTTGCCTCAACCAACTCTTCAGCAGACACGTAAGTCTTCTTCATTGTAAAGCCATTGTTTGAAGAAACAAATTCGTTGGAAACACATTCACCAGATTTTAGTTCTGAGGGGAATCTTGATATTTCGTACCAAGGGCCAGTGAACTACAATATAGATAAAATATGTATCTCTCTCATACAATGTAGGTCAATATATATAAGACCAATAAAATAAATATTAATTGTAGCAAAAAGCCAAGGAAATATCAATCGCTTTGAGTCTACTTTACGGGCTCTGCTCAAAGTAAAACTAAATCTATGCAAGTGTGCTGATGAAATATGTCTTCCAAGTAACGTCGTTCTAGTGTTACATCAAGACTTAGTAGTTGACAGAACTTCTTTCACTGGCTGATTTTTATGTATAGTAAAAAGCTAGCTTCTGATTATAATTTGTGATATAATTGGATATGGAAGGGGTTGCGTAGATTTTAAAAATATGATGGTATTATACTAAAAGCAATGGCTAGCATTCTCTATTGTAAACCTGTTCTGTTGTTTCTGGAGTCTATGCTCTTGCGTTCTGTTGTTTACACATTATTCATTTTTGAAAATTTATTACGATTCTTTGTTACTTTTATGAAATACCCTAATACAGTAACACCACATCGAGTTGCACAAAGTGTTTTCAAACGTCAAAAATTCAAACGTCTGCTTTGAAGTGAATTACAATGTCCTAGGCTTTTACGTGCAAAACTTTTATGACGGTCTTTTTTAAGTTAAAGCAACTTACCGCTTCTACATCAAAGTTATCAACGGCTATGGTGTTAGCTGCGCACTCTCCCAGCATTTCCACTGGACCGCCGTTGTTATCGGGGAAATAGAAACAGTTGCTGTCTGAATGACCCCTCTCTTTGTAATATTTGTTACGGAGGACTTTTACTGAGTTCATAGTGTTGTTTATATGCGTATTCGCATCTTCTGATAGATATTTTGTTCTGCTGAGTTTCCAACTTGACACTAAAATGGAGTTGTGCTTATTACAGAGAGAAAAACAATACTTGTTAGTTATTTAAGGAATGTTTAAGATGTGGGAACTTCACGTGAACCTCTCGGTGATCATATGAGTAGGTATCACTTGAAGTCCAAAATAGGTATTGATTGAGAGTTTGAGAATATTGGACTCCTAGGTTAGTTGAGATTGTATCTCTGATTATTTTTTAGGTAAATATGTATTAATAATATTTTGAACACTGTGTTAGCGATCAGACTAAACGCATGGACTAGGCCCAATGTGTCAAGGACCTCAATGCCAAGAATAAGTGTTTGTTGCAATATAACTATATTATCATAGTGATTTCTTCGTATATCCTTTATGTTATCTTGTCTTTGTTTGGTAAATAAAATTAGTTTACCTCTACTGTTTTCATTGTTTTCATCGTTAACACAAGAATATACCAATGCATAGTTTAAGTAGTCAGTTGCGAGTACCCAGTATGGCGTACTAGTATTAACTGAAAAAGAAACGATCATGCATAAAAATGAGGAAAAAACTGTTACGTTAAAAACAAATTTAGAATCAATCCGAGGCATTTCATGAATTTTGGATTAAATTTTGTTTGTTTATTTCAAATCAAATCATCGCAATCGTTATCAAATAATGCCTTGTTAATTGTTTGAATTTTTATAAATAATTTGTCTCTTCAAAATCGTATACCATTTGCGACTCGCGAGATTTTGTTAAGATTTGATATACGAGTTTGATTCGAACTTTGCTTATTTCAATAACCGATAAAAATAAATAATTCATTCAGAATAAATAAATATAAACAATTATTCATTTTGTACTGCACAGTACAGTAAAAATAAATACATACGAGCAGTTCCAGGTATGGGGAAGGAGACAGTTAATCTAGAAGATCCATCAGCGTAGGGTACAGCCACTCCGTTAACGTATGACAACCTTTTGTTAATTACTTCAGTATTATAGACATCTACCACTGCATTATTAAGGGTGTAATTAGCGGTTGGACAACTACCAAATTGGTAGGCAGTTGGGTAACTTTCTATATCGTACCAGGATCCTAAATACTGAAATATATTGATGGCTTTATTACTTAATCTTTTACGAAAACTGGAACACAATTTATAGAAGGTGAAACTTCCAACTAATGTTATAAGATAGTATTTGTATTTAATATCGTCTATTGAGTCAAAAAACATACTTACATTAGAAGCATTGAAATTGTTAACTAATGGAACATTTTCCTCACATGGTCCTCTAAATACTAATGGCTGACCATTATCTTCAGGATAGTAAAAGCAACCATCGACTGAATGATCTATTTTCTTGAAGTACCTGCTATTTAGTACGTTCGTTCTCTCGATAACAGCATTAATATTGTCGTTAGCTGTTGAATTTAACTCTGTTGTCCTACTTAGTTTCCAACTCCATACTGTAAAACATTAAATAGCAGATTTAATAGTAAATAATTTAATATAAAATTACAAGTTAAAACTTCATTAAAAGTCATCCACTTTCATTAACTAAGAACTTAACTTCGCTGTATTCGTAACACGTAACCTTATCTTAGCAAACGGTAGATTAAACAATTTGTTTTACTATACCTCTCCTCTCATTATTCTCAAGGTTTTTGCAGCTGTATACTAATGCATATGAATCATAGTCGGTATGCAAGACCCAGTAATCAGCAGCTTCAGTAGCTGAAACACAAAAGTATTAATATAGTTTCTAGTCAATTCGTAATCATGTCGTCAGCTCATGAGACTGCTTACTTGTAGGAAATTTAACAGAGAGCTTAGCAGATCCATCGGAGCTGGCTAAGGAGGCGATTCCAGTAATGGTGTCCAGTTCTTCATTGATGACTTGACTATTAAGTGCTGAGACCGTACCGTCATTGAGTAACGTGTACGTTGCATCGTTACATGCTCCACGTTGAAAATCTGAGTGATAAGTTTCAAGCATACGCCAGCGGCCGCCATACTAAAGTTTAAATTTAATAAATTTATCGACTAAAATACCATAAACAACGGAATAAAAATATATAAAATATTTCTTACCCTGGTGACGTTGAAATCTCTAACTACTGGTATATCAGTATCACATATCCCAGGGAATATAACAGGTTCTCCCATGGGAACATCCGGTAAGTAGAAACAGGCAGAGTCGGATTGGTCGATATTCTCATAGTATTGACGGTCTAAGACATCAATGTCACTCATCGCAGAAGTTATAGATTGATTGCCAGCGGCGGACATTGTTTTAGATCTGCTCAATTGCCAACTGAACACTGAAATAAATGGTGGGATTATTAAATCAAACTTGAACCCAAGATATGATGATCATAATAGAGTTATTGTGCGAGTGTCTCACCTCTTCGTCTATCATTCGGGATATCTACACAAGAGTAAGCCAACGCGTAATCTTCGTAGTCTGTCCTTAAAACCCAAAAAGGGATTTCGACTTCTAAAAAGGTTTCAAAAGATTTAATAGGTTCTAATATTTAAAAACGACATAGAAATTCAAGTAAAATATTCGTATTCTCTTTACCTGATCCATTGGTTCTAATAGTGATGGTTAATTTGCCGCTCGGGTCTTGAGCAGACGTAAATGTAACATTGCTATTAGTTTGTATTAGACCCTGGTCTAGAACTTGTTTTGAAATAAGCCGCAAGGCATTTGAGCCGGCTTCAGAGTAAGTATGGCTAACGCACTGTCCCGTCTGTTGTTCCTTAGGGTACGCCTGTACTTCATACCAGGTACCTCTAAACTGGAAACGAGCAACAGTTTTAAAGTAGGACTAACGCAAGAAGAAATATATCTTATTTGGTAATATTCGACTAGATATTACTTACAGCTGTGAGATTAAAATTAGGCACCGCAGGAATGGTTTGATCACATTTTCCAGGAAACTCGACGACCTTCCCAGGTGCAGGATCAGGGAAATAGAAACATGCTTCGGCGCTTTGGTTATTGGGCTCATAATACTTTTGATTAAGGACTGGGATTGTGCTTATTACAGCGTTGATAGCAGTTTGTGCACCAGGTGTTAGCGATTTGGAACGACTTAATTTCCAGCTCAACACTAAAAATATGTTTTAAAATTGTACATTAATTTTATTTAGTCTTACTGTTTCTGCATTACAAAAACTAAGTTAATATTATAGTAAACTAAGTAAATATTAAACTAAAACTAACTTTTTAGTGATAAAAACATAAGTTATATTTTCCGTACCTGCCCTATGTTCTTCATCTACATTATAGCAGGTGTAAACAAGTGCATATGAAATATAATCAGTAGCTAGAATCCAGTAATCTGTGGACGTCGTCTCTGAAACGTTGCGAATTGTTATTATTTTTGCGTCGGTACGACGAAGAATTTCATTTCTGTGTTATATAAATAGGATTTATTGTCCCATATTTTTTGTTATCGCAACAGAAAATGTAACTCACGATTAGTGCCTACAATGGGAAAGCTAACAATAAGCTTTCCAACGTCCGCGGCGCCTGCGAGATTAGCTGTTCCTCGAATGGTGTCCAGTTGTCTATTGATGACTTGAGTATTATATACGTCGACATCGCTAGTAGTACCAGCAGAGTAAAATGCGTTGTTACATGTACCAGTTTGGAAAGTTGATGGATACGATTCAATATTGTGCCATAAGTCGAGATACTGAAAATACGATTCAAGGTCTTAAGTTTTGGGATAATTTATGAAATAAATTAAATACAACAGAATGTATTGTAGACAGATCCATTTAAAATATGAACCATTTTTTTTATTTTTTAACCTTTTAATGCTTTTTTTATTTTCATGGGGTATATTTTTAAATTATTATGAAATTGACTTACACGACCAGCTTCAAAATTAGGGACCGTTGTTATGTTCTGATCACATTGGCCACGGAATATAACCGGATATGGTCCAGGAGGTGGTAGGTAAAAGCAGGCATCATCTGATTGATCCACCTTTTGAAAATATTTATTATTCAATTCTCGAATGTTGTTCATAACTGTGTTAATGCGGTTCGTCGCGTCTTGGGTAAGGCTTCTTGTACGACTCAGTTTCCAACTAAATACTGTAAAAGAATTATGTTAAATTAGCCGCTATTGTCTTATAATAATAAACATCAAATGTTTCATATTTAGCAAAATATTACACGTAAAATCTCAATCAGATACATAGTTTTTTTACTTGACTTTCTTAAATTTCCTGCAATACCTATTTAACTCTCGGTTAACTGTTTTTGTTCTGTTAGGTTTGTAGACCAGTGTTTTTATACTGATTTAAAGTTACTAAAGAATATAAACATTCAACTTCGCATATGTACTATATTTTTTGTCGTGGTACTTACTTCTTTTTTTATTATCAGGTAGGTTGGTACAGCTATAGACAAGGGAATATGATTTGTAGTCGGTATTTATAATCGTGATGTATGCTGGATCTGGACCTGAAATTATTTTAATCAATACTTTATCTAAATGTCAAAAATGTTTAGTATTATTAATAAAGTATTCATTTATTTTTAAGGACATGTTATTTCTTTCTCTACATAAGTAAAAAGTCGGCATTCAATCTAGATGCATCAGCGTCTGCCAAACCTTGTTTAATACTTACTATTTGGAAAAGTAACTTTTAGCTTTCCATTACTTTCAACTTCTGCAGTACCGGTAACACTGTTAAGTTCATCGCCAACTACTTGCGAGTTAACAACGTCCACTGTGTTCCCGCTTCCAGCGGAGTAATATGCTTCATTGCAAGTGCCAGTCTGTTGCTCAGCTGGATAGGATTCTATTAAGCGCCAACGACCTAAATACTGCCAATAAAATTGTATACTTAATCTCATTTATAAAATTCTCGTGTCACAATGTTCGTTCCCATACTCCTCCGAAACGGCTCGACAGATTCTTATGAAGATTTTTTATAGATATTCAGTAAGTCTGAGAATCGGCTATTATCTTATCTTTAATATCTTTCAAACCCCTAAGTGATAAGGGTCCACCCCAATTTTTTTAATGATACAGCATACTACAATACATACAACCCCTAATTTTCACCCGTCTACGATCAACCGCTACTTTTTATTATTTTAGATAGTAAAGGCAAAACAACGTTTGCCGGGTCAGCTAGTAATTTATAAAATTTCAAATATTAACGTGAAAATTAGCATACGCTCATGGAGTACAGGATATATATCTGTCAATGTTTTACTGATCACTTTCAAAAGTAGATATCATATTTCTACCAAACCGATACTTCTTAAAACTTTTAACAAACGATTACGGAGTCCGTTCACTTTTAACTCTGTATATTTTCCTACCTCAGTTGCGTTGAAGTTTTCGACAACTGGTATATCCAAATCACATCGGCCTTCGAGTATAACGGGTTCACCAGGTGCCAGATCTGGCAAATAAAAGCAGGCGTCGTCTGTTTGTTCTACATTTTCATAGTAACGACTTTCAAGAACGACTACATTTGACATCACGTTGTCTATATTTCGACTCGCTTCTGCTGAGAGTCTGCTTTGGTTTCTGCTTAGTTTCCAGCTGTAAACTAAATTTTAAAGATTATTTAAATATCTTAGAAAAACGTGTTTATACTAACAATTAATTAAAAGTTTAGTTGGTAATGTCAATAGCATAGGACTAATTAATGTATAGAAATTACTATCCAAAATTAGCTATTAGGAAAATCTTTTAAGATATCAAATCAGGCTAAATCTTTACTCTCTATTTTCCTTTTTCTTTAAGATACTTTATATGTACAGTTGTAAAGAGCTTACTTGCTCGGCGGTCTTCTTCTAAATCCATGCAGCTGTAAGCGAAGGCGTAATCGTTGTAGATTACGCTCAAAATCCAAAATGGTATTGTTATTGCTGAAAAGAAAGATGTCAAGTTAGTGTTTTGTAAAAAAGCCACCAAAACAAATAAATTTTGAAATAATTTTGATGTTGGAACTTAGGGAGCGTTCAAGTATTACGTCACGCAATTTGTGGAGATTATTGACCCCCCCACTCCCCCCCGTGTAACGCGGCGTAACGTTTTTCTGTAACCAAGTATAGTAAAACGTTTCGTGACCACCTAGTGACTCTTTATACCTAAAAGTTACCATTACGTTTTGTAAAGTACTGAAAAGTCGAATAATATTAACAATAACGCGTAATTCAATCCCCGCCCCGCATCGTAACGTTTAACAAAAGGAAGCCCCCTCCCCTCCAAAATTCGTAACGTAATACTTGAACGCTCCCTTATCTTTCGTGCAATTTGAAAAACTTACTTGTTCCATTGGGTCCAACTGTGTTAATACTTAATTTTCCACTAGATCCATTTGTAACTAAATCACTTATGGAAATTCTAAGAAATTGATTATCAACGCTAGATGTTGTTAGTGTTAGGTTATTTTCTGATTGGGAATACTCATGTTTGATGCATTGGCCGGGTTGAAATTCTTTTGGGTAAGCTTGGATTTCATACCATACATCCGTGAACTAAAATAAATTGAAACCATATTTTTATCTGTTCTCATGATATGACTATAGCACAGATCCAAAATAAAAAATACCATATACTAATAAATAACTGTAGAGTAACGGATTAATTAATGAAATATTTTTTGTATGTTTTGCGCAGATTTTAATTTAATAAAATATAATGTATTATTTCACATTTTGCGTAGTTTTTGAGTGAACCTATTTCATTTTTCTTGAACTTTATAAGTAAATATTTTAAAGTGTTTTGAAACCAGCTACTTACAGAACTTGCGTTAAAATTATTTATAACAGGGATGTCATCATCAGAACACTTTCCTGGGAACACAACAGGGACTCCAGGTCTCTCTTTAGGATAATAGAAACAAGCAGTCTTGTTCTGATTATCCTTTTCAAAGTACATCTGATTTATCACGGGAATGTCTCTACTAACAACGTCGAATGCCGTATCAGCTTCTGCAGGTAATTCCTTTGTTCGACTAAGTTTCCAGACAAACACTGTAAATATTTTACATTTTATTAGAATGTGTTAAGAGCAATTTCAACTAGTTATAGTAGTGTTGGCTAAATGTCTGAGCACGTATAATAACTGGTCGTGCGTTCGAATCATTCGAACTATTAATAAATAAACACAAAGATACATAAATAAACATTTCTATCTTTGTGTTCGCACAATTAAGTAAAACCTTTTCTGAAAACTAACGGAGTTTGCCACTGACGGCTGATTATAAAGGCATTGTTTCTTTTCATTTTAATCAGTCATTAAGAAGCCGTAAATTTACGCGCTACTTTCAAAGTATTTGTGCTTTTTTGTGGGAAATATGTTTTTCCCGACACCATTATTGTTTTTTAAAGGGGCTAAGAAAATTAAGATTAAAGAGATTTTCTTATGAGTACGTATTTAAAATGCTAATTCTATCTAATATAAAAATAGTCTTACTAACTACGTCTAGATTTTACATTTATTATCATCTTTTATATTATGCCAATTTTAATATAAATATACAAGGAACAGATAGCGAACCTGATCTTTCATCTTCGTTAAGATTTGTACAAGAGTAGACGATGGCGTATGACTCATAATCAGTTGAAAGGATCCAGTAGTCAGTTAAAGTTGTTCCTGCAAAAGAACACGACTGTTAAACAAAATTGTTCATATTGTAGCCCTCTAATAATGTATTTTGACGCTAATTTATATAAATTAATAAATAGGCATACTACGCTTAATTAAATAGTTTTATAAGTAAAACATTAATAAAGTAGAAGGCCGGCTAGATATAAAATAAAACCTACACCTACTAATAAAATAAATTGAAAATTTATTACAAGTAACAATTGACCCAGCGATGGTCAATGCTTTAATTCAAATAATATAAATACGTATATGAAAAATAAAGTCTTAAAGTAAGATTTACCTATATACATACAAGTAACATGATAAATTTTCCCAACAGAAAAATTAAGTTGGTATACTTCTCTGTTAGATGTCTATGTAGGCACATTGTGACCCGAATGCAGAGTACTAATTTATTAAAATAGATGTAAGGTCCAGGATTAAAAGTGATTTTCTATGTAAAGCTTTTCCATAACTATCTCCATAATTTAATTAGCAACAGCGATCTTTGGAAACTTTTATGGTTTATAAAGCTAGCTTTTAGAATGTATTTAAAATTCATATGACTTATTTGAAATTAAAATCAAATTAAAATTAACTGCATTCGAAGGTAGCATCCATTCATTCATGCAAAAAATATGAAATAATAAAAAAGAAATCATAAAAAATTAAACTGCACTTTGTTTGATTAAAATATTTTAATTAACACAAATATGCTTTCCTTGATTGACGCAATAATTTAATAGTGTTTTTATAATGTTTAATGATTGATGTTTATAATTATATTTATCTATTATTATTAATCATCTGAAACTGTATGTATGTATATTCAAGATAGACGAAAGACAAAGTAAGATGCAGATTTCAGATGCCATTACCAATTAATTAATTTATGTGTATTAAAAAAATACTCAAATTAATTAAATAAATGTATGTTTGCTAATAATACCTATATTAGGTAAGGGCTTTAAAAAAAACTTAAATATTGAGTGATCAGTGAAAATATTAATGTTAAATTGTAAACCACTTATTATGCCTTGTTTAAGGCATAATAAGGGAAAGTAAATGGAGGTAGTAACACTGATACATCGCAAAAGAGCAGAAGAGATAAGATTAACGACCATAGTAGAGGATAATATAAAGAAAATAAGGCAAAATGGCGCTGGACCGGACACATGACGAGAGATAGCAGGTTGAAATAGACAAAAATTATATCAGAATGGCAACCACAAGATGCAAAAAGAAAAAGAGGAAGACAGACTAAGAGATGGGCAGACAATAAAAAGAGAATAGGAGGCTCAACTTGGACAATAAGAGCTAACATTAGAAAAGAATGGAAGCAGCTGGAAGACGCCTATGTGTCGCAGGACAAGCTGATCTTCAAACGGCACGGCTGATGTATTAGATTAAGTTAGGTTATCTTAAACAAGTGTTTATATATATTATACTAGATGTCAGCAATAAAGTTTTAATAATAATATTATGCCTTGTTTAAATTTACAATTCTTTTATTTCGTTTAATTTAAATAAATAAGTAGTTAATTTTGTTCTTGAATTTTGTAGAATTTCGAATACGTCGGACGGAGAAATTGTGACCAATTTGTGTCGACCGTCACAATATTTTCTGCATACTTTTTTAAAAAAATTTATGGCAGTCCTGAATTTATCGTTTAAAACAATAAATTTAAATCTTCTAAAACGAAAATAACTGAGGTATAGTGAAAATATTTCATAGGTCCGTACGTTTGTAAATTTAAAGCAAGAAATTCCAGTGCTTAAAAACTGTAATGTTTTTTCGTTCATGACCCTGAGTTAGTTACCAAAAGTTATTCAAATAATAATGGTAATTAATTTTGCAAAATTGATAAGGCTAAGTGCGAGTTCAATAATAAATTAGCTGAAAAACAAGCGCTAGAATGATAAGATTAATTACATTTTATATTAGTCAAAATAATTTTATCGTGGAACAAAATACGACGAATTAATTAATTGTACATAAAGATTTTTATAATTAAATTTTCGTATCAAAGTTATTTATTTCTACTATTAAAAAGCTCAAAAGGAGGAGGGTTACCAATTTCGCAGTTATTTTAATAAGAGTAAAAATTACAAATCGTGTTTATGTTGACAGCGTATCCTTTATATTGCTTTTTTATTCTTATTAACTTAAATAAATATCTCTTTTGAGATTAACTTTAAGTATTTTGAGACATGGGACTGAATGCAAACTTGGCTGTTTGAAACAAAGTTTAACATAAACTTATGAGAAATAAAAAGATATTGAAAAAAAACTCTAACTTTGATTTTGTTCCCTTTGGAGTAGACTCTTGAGCCATG
This sequence comes from Pieris macdunnoughi, assembly GCA_905332375.1. Lineage (NCBI taxonomy): Eukaryota > Metazoa > Arthropoda > Insecta > Lepidoptera > Pieridae > Pieris > Pieris macdunnoughi. The sequence goes on along the minus strand of CAJOBZ010000022.1, from coordinate 2,375,201 downwards.
GGGTTCAAGTGCACAGGCGCTAATTAAAGATTTAAGTTGGCGCCTGGTAGATAGTATCGGTGCCCCAGAGCTGGTGCTTTCCTCGCTCTCGAGATACGAATAAGTATCGAAATACAGCGAGGGAATGTTCCTAGCGTTAAAGGTACACTGCCACAGGCTCCAGACTTTTTAAATTTGTTTTCATTTTCTATTTAGTAATTTTTAATATTTTTTTTTTTAAAGACAATTCACACCAATTGACCTAGTCCCATGCTAAGCTGGTGAAGCTTGTGTTATGGGCTATTACTAGGCAACGGATATACATACATATTATATATAGATAGACATATAAATACATATTTAAACACCCAAGACCTAAGAACAACACCAAATGCTCATCACATCGATGTTCGTCTCAGCCGGGGATCGAACCCGGGACCCATGGATTCGCAGTCAGGGGTACTAACCACTAGACCAATGAGTCGTCAAAATTATTATGACTATTTAGGTTGAGATAGTGATACATAGCTGATTTCTAATATTAGCAGTAATGTTGTAATACCAATTTTCTTGTGATTGCAAAAATAACGTTAGGTAAGAAACATTCAAACGATTCGTTCTATACAGAACCATCCGAATTTGCAATATCTATTTTATGAACACAGTTATCTTAAAACTATAACTTACGATTGGTTCCAGGTATTGGAAAACTGACTTTCAGTCTGGCACTGCCATCGTTTGATACGGTGGCTACTCCGTTAATAGTAAGAAGTTCCTCTCCGATGACTTGAGTGTTGAAGACATCAACGGTACCATCATCAGCCAATGAATACCTTGCATTTCTGCAGGATCCTGGTTGGTTCGGAGATGGGTATGACTCGATGTTATGCCAAAGGCCCAGGTACTGAAATAGAACGCAACGTGAAAAACGTACTATTTTTATATCGACTTCGAAAAAGAAAGATAATTTTCAGAATTTGCCATCAGTGGTTGACTAGTTGGCTGGATCGGTAACTCTCTACTCTCTTAGGTCGTGCTTAGGCTATGAACTAATGAAATCCATCTAATCTCTAGTAATTTTCTTTTAAAAAAAAAGAGTGGCGGAGAGTTTATTGCCAGTTCTTCTCTTCCGTTCTATGCCCTTGATTTGGGAACTGGCAGTAAATGTAAAATTAGAAGCATATATTTCTTTGTTGACGTGCATAAGTGTACATTGTGTTACCTACATGAATAAATGATTTTTGACTTTTGCCTTTTTTTTTTTCAGTCTAATCAGTCTTTTTATCTGCGCCTTTAACGTTCAATAGACGAAAAAATTGCCGACGTGTGTTACACAGGAAAGGTGTGTTATCATTATTTAGTCCATTAAGAAAAAAATAGGAAATACAAAAATCTGACGCCATGACCATTTTGTTTCTCTTAATTTTTCGTTCGCTGTTTGTTCCCAACGCTCGGTAAAACAGAAAGTCCATTTAGCAAACATACTTTTTTATACAACAAGCGGCTAAATTCATGGCACAAGAAGACTCGTGCTGCTGCTTATTTAATCCTTACCTGAGATGCTGTAAAGTTCGTCATCACTTTTATATTCTCATCACATTGGCCCCGAAACACGACAGCCTTCCCAGTTGGCGGAGGAAGATAGAAGCAAGCATCGTCAGTTTGGTCAGCGTCCACAAAATACTGTCTGCTTAAATCGTAGTAGGAGTTAATTACTGAGTTAACTTCGGTTCTCGCTCCATCAGTTAGGTTACGTGATCGGCTTAGGATCCAGCTGGTCACTAAAATTAGTTCAAGGTATATAATATTTATAATTAACTATTTAGGAGCTTATTAAAGATTTAAGTTGGCGCCTAGTATATAGTACTGGTGACCCCAGAGCTGGTACTTTCCTGGCTCAACGACTAAGTATCACAATACAGCGAGGAACCGCTGCCAGCGTTAAAGGTAGGAACACTGCCACAGAGACCACACTTTTTAAATTTGTTTTGATTTTCTTTTTAATAATTTTTATTATTACTTTGATTGAAAATAAAAATATTACATACGAGTACTATATTTATAATATTGTCGTATGTATAAGATTAACCGGGAGCAAATATAAATAAAATGTCATTAATTGTAATATAATTAAAAAATACATTCAATAACACCAAATAAATAGTTAGTTTTAAGTATTAATTTTTAATTAAAATAACAAAATTGTCTCAAAGTTCCGCGCGCTTTACAGATTTTGAAACGATGATTGTTAATTACATACTATGATAGTTTATTTGCAACACACAAATATACAGTATTTACAATTTTCTTAACCTATATATAAAAAATAATAATTAATAATAATAAAAAGTTTGGTCCCTGTGTACCGTTAACGCTATTTAAATTTCGGTAATTTATATTTTCTTTTCAATGTCACTTAATGTTAAAATTATATCTACTGATAAAAATATTGAACCAAGCTTTCGATAGTATAAAGTTTATCAAATTTTCCTATGCAATTTATAAGAAATAAATAACAAGAATGCTTTATTCCTTAAATAATGATAGTTGACACTTGTATGTGCCAAACAATGTTAATTATAACTTGACATTTAGATTTATATTAATATTTTACATTTTATTACTATTAAAAAACACTTTGTATTTTCTATGATAACAAATGCAGTTTTGATCAAGTTTCTTCATGATTATTCAATGAGCATATTTTAAAAAGTCAGTCCGCTTTTTTTTTTTTGCTTTTTTTTGGTATTTGCATTAATGCTAAAAGATTGTTATTTCCTGCCTTGATATTTTTATCAAGCTATTTGGACGTAATAGTTTGATTTATGTAAAGCTATATCTATCTGTAATATCAAGACAAATATAATTTCCAAATAGTTCGCGTGATCAATTGTAAATTTTTAAATAACGTAAATGTAAACTATTCTAAACTTAAGATATTAGTCTCCGGCTAATTAAATCCACATTAAATTAAGATTTACCTTGCTTCCGATTTTCATCTAAGTCCACGCACGTATAGGAAACTGCATAGGTATTGTAATTCGTTGCTAGAATCCATAGCGGCTGGGTCACAAAATCTGGAAAATATGATATTATAATATCGATTATAAGATTATTTACGTGGCTGTGATTGTACAAACATATTGGGCTTGTAATTTATGACAAGTAAACATGGAAAGCGCACACAGAACACATTTGTGTAGGCGAAGGGGTTCTAAGAATTCAAAATCATTTATACATTTAGGTAACACAATGTACACTTATGAACGTCAATAAAGAAAAACATATTAAGACTAAGAAGAAATCTTAATATATATATTTCTTCTGTGCGTGTGTATGTGACTGAACTCCTCTCAAACCACTGGACCGATTTTGATGAAATTTTTTGTGTGTGTTCAAGGGGATCTGGGAATGGTTTAGATTCACAAATCAGCCCGGCAGATGGCACTGCAGTCGGTACTTTCATACTTTGCTTAATATCCTAATCGCTTTAAATATCATGCAGGACAACGTCTGTGGGGTCCACTAGTATTTTTATAAAATCTAAACTAAATGTTACTTTACTTAATTTTATATTAGACTTTATATAAGATAAAGTTAATGTAATAAAAAACTATTTAAAGTTTTGTCTCTTAACGAAATTTTATGTATTTACAACTGCCGACGGCCGTCAAATATAAAACGATAGGGCAGCAGTGGAATGTGTAATTAATTACGGACTAAGCAGCTATGGCAAAACATCCAAATCAAACTTAAAACAAATCGTCGACTAACAATATCGCATTGTAAAATATATTAGAACGATAGGAAACGAATAATAAAAGTGGTTTTTTAAAAATATTGTTAAGTGACGAATATAAAAATCTATTGGCAATCCTGACAGCAATGCCTGCACACTTAGATAACTAAGTGATATTGAAGGCGAGACTGCCAATGAAAGCTGAATTAATTAGCAACCAAACAATGGTGCACAGCCTGCCCTGCGATTCTGTAACTCACTTTTCGAACTCACACAGCTGTTTTGGCATTCTAATAAACAATAAACTACAAGCTCCCACCTTTTCAGAATGTCAAATCATAAAATGACTGCTTCACGACTGATTTGAAAGCGACCGCCGATGCGAAAACCGCTGTGTGAGTTCGAAAAGTGAGTTACAGAATCGCAGGGCTGGTTCGGACCACAGCTAAGCTCGTACTTCTTTATAAATCTGAATTCCGTTAAATTTTTTTTTTCCTACTAACTGAACTGATGATATAAGCCAAGAAATCAAAAATTCCCTGACTCATAACTGACTGGCTGAAAATTTCGTAGGCGTTATCCAAATATTCGTTTTAGTAAATCACTTCTCAACGGTGGATTTTCCTGGTGCAGACTTCAAATAATGTTTATCAATTCAAGCTTCGGCTTCAATAGTATTTATTTTCCCAATTTTTATTAATTTTTTTTAAACAAACTAAAGTTCCTTTACCCAAAATACTATATCTCACAAACCAATAGTACGACAGTTGTAAAATTTATACACGTGTTTTTTGAAGGACTAACTAAAAATCATATTAATTTAACACTAGTAGCGCCATCTATCTATGAACCTTCAGCCAACCGAGTAAAATAACCGTAACAATTCTCTGATCTTGTTTGGTATGAACTTCAAAGTTTAAAACAGGTCTTGTAACGTCGCCGAAGTGGTTCTGCAGGGCATGGAACTCTTTATTCCATTTTCTGCGGTGCCGATCGGTGGCAAGTCTCAGCCCTGGTTTAAACGTTCTTGCAAGGCGGCCTCGCGTCGAAAGCGAGAATGCTTTAAGGCATGGGCGGAAGCGGCGAAATCTCGTGATGCCAATACCAGCGAACTTAAAAAAGCATATAACTCAGCCTCCAGGTCCTTCAAACGGGAAATCACTAAGGCAAAGTCAGAGCACATTGCCAGATTTGGCGAGAGATTGGCCCAACTCCCATCAGGGACTCGAGCCTTCTGGTCTCTCGCCAAAGCTGTCCAAGGGAATTTTTGTAGCCCGCCATTCCGCCACTGCACAGGGAGGATGACTCTCTGGCCCACACTGCGAAGGAGAAGGCTGACCTTTTGGGCTGTCTCTTCGCGTCTAACTCGATTTGGATGACCGAGGGAGATCACCACCGACCATTTCGCGGTGTGATTCTTCGATGCCGGAAATCACATTCCGGCAACGTGCTGTCCGCAAAGCACTATCTTCCTTGGACATTCATAAGTCGAGCGGGCCGGATGGTATCCCCCAATTGTGTGCGTACTGTGCGAGTTGGTGGTAACGCGCCTTTTCCGGTACCTGTACTCGCTCGGCACTGTCCCGAAGTGCTGGAAGACCGCTTTGATACATCCGATCCCTAAAAAGGCGATCGCTCTGATCCGCCAACTATCGCCCAATAGCTATAACCTCCTTGTTCTCCAAAATAATGGAATCCATTGTTAAGCCAGCTCTTGAGGTATCTAGAGGGCCACCAGCTGATTAGCGATTATCAGTACGGCTTTCGTCGTGGTCGTTCGGCTGGGTGACCTTCTTGTATACCTTACACATAGATGGGCAGAGGCAATGTGAGTCCAAGGGGGAGGCGCTAGCGGTTAGTTTGGACATAGCGAAAGCCTTCGATCGGGTGTGGCACAGAGCACTGCTCTCGAAGCTTCCAGCCTATGGGCTTCCCAAAAAATTACGCAATTGGATCTCCAGCTTTCTGGCCGATCGGAGCATCAAGGTCGTATGAGGAGCATGTTCCGACCTAAAACCCGTAAACGCTGGGGTCCCACAAGGCTGTGTTCTATCCCCGACCCTATTTCTTCTGCATATCAATGATATGTTGAAACTTAGCAACATTCATTGTATGCGGATGACAGTACTGGGGATACTTTTTACACTGGCCGGGCAGGTATTTCTGGGCAGTTGTTGATGAGTACCGGAACAAACTTGTGTCTGAAGTTGAAACTCTACTTGTGGAGTCTCAGATTGGGGCAGACAAAACCTAGTCAATTTAACCCCAAGTTTGCGCGTTTTCCGCTAAAAACACCCTTTGTCGCTACTCCTCTTTTCGAAAACACTCTTCTTAAAGCCAAGCCAGCATTGGAATACTTGGCGTTGACATATCGAGTGACGTTCAGTTCGCGGTCATTGGAGGGAAAGGCTAAATTAGCCTCCAAAAAGCTGGTGTGCTCAGTAAGGCGAGACGGTACTTCACTCCGGGCCACCGCATGCAACTATATAAAGCGCAAATTCGGCCCCACATGGAGTACTGCTTCCCCTGGGGGGGGTCCCCAGTACCAGCTCCTTCACTTGACCGTATACAACGAGAGGGTTCGATTTGACGACCAATCCCTCTCGAGCGGTTGATCCTTTGGCGTTGCGTAGAGATGGGGGTCATTGCATCTCTACCGCATTACCATGGAGAGTGTTAGAGGAGTTGTTCGGATTAATACCTGAGAGTATCATCGGACGTCGAGGCAGAATACGAAATCCCCCGTATCACCTCGACGTCCGACGTTCCACAACTGAGCTTCTCAGGTTTTTGCCGCGACCACCACTATGTGGAACAGCATGAAGTATTCCCGAACCAATTCGATTAGGGTCCTTCAAGAAAAGAGCGTACCAATTTTTAAAAGGCGGAACGCACTCGCGAGCCCTCTGGCATTGAGATGTCCATGGGCGGCGGTATCACTTAACATCAGGTGAGCCTCCTGCCGTTTGCCCCCGTTCTATAAAAAAAAAAAAAAAAAAATTACTACTAATTGTGCAGAAAAAATATCTAAATGCATTATTCCTGATATTATTTTAAAAACTTTTTGTCAGTAAATGACGTACCTCTCTTATTGATTGATTCAAAGAACTGGTTTTTGGTTGTCATTATTATATCGTTTCGTTATTACATTGGACTTTGCATTCATTAGTAATGAAACCTATTTAGATATGACCTGTTTAGTGGCCTTGTAATAAAACGCTGGCTGATTTAAAAATAATAATCTTAAATATTATAATCAATTATTACTGCAAATTGGCAAGATAAAACAAAAATACTTCTTGTACTGAAACCCATCACGAGAAAGACTTTCAAAATGTATCACAGATTAATATAGAATTTACAAATGTTTTTACAAATGAATAAAATATTTTCTTGAATTTTAAAGAGTATCCAGATATCATAATGTAACAAAAATTTAAATTGATATCCTACATAATATAACCGGGTATTTGACCTTTCAATACATACATTTTCTTGTTTTTGTCTTAGTATATATATCTGAATGATAGGTAGTCTCTAAAACTAAAAACATCTCATTTCGATTACCTAGGTTATCAAAGTTCTTTCGATAACCCTGTAGAGGGGGTTATTACACTTTTTAATAACATTTAAAAAAGAGGTTGAATCTTAACTGAACGTGTCATTCTAAATTTAAAAATTGATGGGTTGATAGATTTTTAGTCTCTGGGATATTTGTCTGTGTGACGATGCCAATTCACGATTTTTGCAGGTTCAAGGTTCAAAAAAATTTATATAATTGGATAATCTTTAAATGTTCAATATAAGATGTCAACACGGTTTTATGTTAAAATGACATAGAGCATCTATTAATTTTGCATTATAAGGAGATAATAAATCTATAATATTAAAATTTCAACTTCTAATTGACGGCCGTCGGCACTTTAAAATACATAAAGTTTGATGAAGATGATAAGAAATAAATCCTGGGTCATAAAAAAAGACGTTGTATTCAACTCATGCGTCATTTGTCAACCTATCGATCTGTAGTTATGACAATTCTCGTAGTTTTCTACCGTAGTAGAAATCAGTATAAGTATACACGCTTAATGATGTTCTCTATACTTTCACCTCAAATGTATCGGATTTTGTCAAACGGGTTCATAGTTCGCGCAAAGTTTTGTTTCACAATATAATACTAAATATTATTTGGTGCATGAATTCTATGAACCTTAAATGGAAAATTACTGATTAGTTACATAGTTTTTGGGATCCTTATTTCATAAAGGATTATAATTGAAAGATATAAGTATAATATATAATTATATTATAAGTATGATTGAAAGGGTTCAAAGAAAAGCCACGAAAATGATCAGGTCACTAAGGAAGAAATCTTATAATGAGCGTCTGAAAGTTGACCTTACTGATTTAGGAAGTAGGAGATTAAGAGGAAATCTCATTGAAACCTTTAAAATCCTCACTGGCCACTATAATGCTCCAGGAATTGAGAAGCTCTTTATTTTAAGTGAAAATACACATTTGAGGGGTAGTTCTTTAAAACTTAAGACCACTCAACATAACACAAATTTCCTAAAGAACTTTCTCCCAAACCGAGTAGTGGCCGACTGTAGCTTCCGGAAAGTGTAATCAGTGCACCATCTTTGAACTCCTTTAAAAATAGATTGGATAGTTTCTCCAAATCTCAAAATACACGAGCATCAGCTTATTAAGCTGCTAGTGTGTTTATATACATAATAATAATAGTCAGCAGCGTTCTTCGTAAATCCTGTTACTTTTTTTCTTTAAATATGTTAACTTTTAAATAATTGTGTTAAACTAAATTTTAACCTTATTCCTTTTTAATGAACAATGTTTCGGAACAGCCTTTTATAATTACACGTCTTTACCAATATTTCAGAATATTTTTCCTACCCACCTCACCTACAAAGTCAAAATTGCTCAAAGTAAGGTGGGGTTTCTGAAATAGCAGCTAAACTGCTTCTATTTTGATATTATCTATTTAATCAGCATAATTACAACACATTTCAATTAAATAGCCGATAAAATTATCTTAGATATTTTATCACAACCGGTAATTGGTAACGGTCATTCATAATTTCTTTATAAACATTCATATTAATTATGTCAAGCCATTGTGCAATATTTAAGTCGAACTTAGTAACAAATTTTCTTTTAACAAGATTACTTGTATTTAGTCGAGATTTTTTCGATCTATTAAATAATATAATCGTTATTCGTTTATTTAGTTAATTTAAACAAAATCCACTATCTATTGGTGACGAATTAAATAAAATATGTTCTACGGAATTGAGTTTTTGAGGTTATCGCATTTATACAGATAGGTGCGATAGGAACTTTAATTCCTTATTTGTTTGTACTATTTTAATTAGGTGAACGCAGAGTTGAATTGAAGGTTTGTAATATAATAGTTAACAGGTGCTATTACTGGATAATAAAAATTCGAGCAAGACATTTTTTTGAAGTTATACTTCTTTAGGCGCGTTATGAAAAATTGATGAGAGTGAAATTTTACGATGCGCGCGCACCGTGACACAAAATTATCAGTATGAAGTTGCCCACTAACGAATTCTTTTTAAACCAGCCGGGCGACGAGCGTGCGCGAGATGGGAATACGACAATCTACAAGTAAAAAGAAATAGAATATGCGTGAAGTTAGCAGCTATGCCAAGAATTTTGAATGACCATAATGACCTTTGTAGTACCTTTTAAATAAATAAAGGAATTTTAATTACTTTTCAAAGAAATTTAGCAATGCTTTTTCACAAAGACCTATTGTTGTTTAGTTAACACGTTCGTTGCATTACGAGATCTATTATCTTTGAGGACTTTTTATTGTGGTTGAACAAACGGTTTTTCACTCTTGGGGAGGATCTAACTTGTAAAGTTCTTTAAGTATGAGCAGGACAAATATATAATTTGCTTCCTACTTAAAGCTGAATTAAAGGACATTAAAAAAAAAATTAGAGATGGATTAGGTCCCTAACGCACAGTACTGTAATTGTTTTAATTCCTTGCGATAGATGATATGTAAAATCGTACGCCTCGTAGACGCAAGAGAGGGAGGATGGGCGACGCGGGCGCTGCATGACTCTTTTAGTGTTGTTAGAATCAAGGGAAGTGAAAAAATGTTGGAAAATGTCAAATTTCCCCCTTTGGCTAACAATGACAGTGATGCTGATTATGAAATATTTGACGTACCTACAAAGAAAACGATGAAACTTTTTCGTTGGAACACGCAGTTAAACAGCATGACCTTCTAAAAAATCTAAACGAATTGTTATACTATTGGCGTAATGTGCAAGCAATCAATGTGCTTACCATGTTTAAATGAAAACACTTTGATAATTAATAAAACTTTTAGAATCATAACTGAGATATTATTTTATTCCCATTATTACTACACATATTGAACTATCTTCGGGTGCGGTACGAGATACAATCGATATCTAATTTTTTTTTGGTATTTGTAGTTTATTAAAAATGTCGTAACTGGTGCGAACCTAGCAAAATATAAAGCAATAAGCTATCTTTCACCCACAAAAACTTCAAAATATATGTATTTTTTTTAAAAAAATATTTTCATAACTTTTTTAGGAACTGATTAGTTAAAAAGGATAAGCTTGTTAAATTTTATTATGAAAGGTAAGGTTATGAAACATACCTAGTTATGAAATTGAATGAATAATATAATAAAATAATAAATAATAATAATAATTATTATTAATTAATAATTAAATAATATACTAAATATTAAATATTATTAACGTTAAATTATTTATTATTAATTATTTAATATTTAAAAAAAATAAAGAAAGCCAAAGAAGTATAACTTCTTACGCGCGTACGTAGGTACACCCACCCTTTTTTTACAATAACACCATTACTAACCGATCCCGCTCGCGTCCAGGGTTCGATTTCTAGGAAGACAGGATTGGGATTCGGCATAAACAAGAGGAAAAGGAAAATTACTAGAAAATATTTGTTTTCAATGTATTCTTTACGGAAGTTGACAAAATGTGCATAATTTCTGAAATAAAAAGTTTATTATTAAACATAAAAGTATTCTTACTATTCGGTGTCACTTCCAAAGTCACATTCAGTCTTGCGCTTCTATCGGAGCTGGCAATAGTTGCTGTACCAGTTATAGTTCTCAAAGTTGCATTGATAACTTCACTGTTGACTACATCTACGACCTCTCCTCGAACAGTATATTCTGCCCTGTTGCACTTCCCTTGAGTATTTGGTGTGTAATAAGACGAGATTTGATGCCACACCCCTTTAAACTAAAATTCAATAATAAAAATAAAAATAAAACCATTTAATTAAATTCTAAACATTTTTATGAAACATATTCTTAAGAATCGTGCTACAAGAATCATTTGAATCGTTCGGTTGTTTACGAATTGACGTTCAACAACTTCTCGAAGTGGGATGGTCGAGTCGGAGAAAAGAATAGATTATAAAAGAAGTGATGTCACATGCGCACGATCAATTTTCCTTTATAGAACTTTGAAGTTATACAGTTTATGTAGAGTCAGTGAAGAAAATTATAGTGAATCAAATCATTATTGGAGTGTTCAATTTCCTACCCTAAGAAGCTTGCCCTAGCTCTTACACTATTATAACACTCATAAGATCAGGTTGTGTTTTTGGATGGACTATAAATTTAGGCTTAAGTCACGTTCACAGATACACTCAGCTCTGTCGGAGAGAGAAGTGGGCAGCGTATGTAAATAATTCAATTACGTAGTGAAAGAGAATAGCCGAATGTGAACATTCACTCACTGACGATATTATAGCAAGTGGTATTACGACCATTTTTTTAGCAGCGTCGGGAGCGGTGGCAAGGACTGAGTGTTTGGACAATTCCCACAAGTTTTTTTATAATTTGTAGCCTATGTTTTATTCTGATGTATAAGCTATATTATTGTAAAGTTTCAAATAAAATCCATTCAGTAGTTTTTATGTGAAATAGTAATAAACATCCATCCATACTTACAAACTTTCGCGTTTATAATATTAGTAGGATTTACAAAGTATCGCTGTAGCTGTTTTGATATTATTCGTTGATACAATTTATTCTATGGCATCTCATTATTACACCATTTTTGTCCATTCATCCAAACACAACAATAAAAAATAAGAAAATGTTTATTATGGAACATAAGATACAGGTATCACTTATTCTACGTCGTTAAATTTAAATCAGTAGGCATCCCTACTCATGGGCAAAAAGACAGAGGATGTAGCCTTATCTTAGTAACGAAAAAAAGTTGACAATTGCAATAATTAAAATGTTATCTTACTCGTTCGGGATTAAACTCTTGCACAACTCGTAAATTTGGATCGCACTGTCCAGATAATATAATAGGTTGTCCAGGCGGAATGACAGGCAGAACATGACAGGCGGTGTCAGAGTTATCTACGACTGTCAAATCCGCGCTTGTCAGTTGGAAGTTACGGTACAATGTAGAGTTCATGAGATTGATGATCATCTCTGTTGGGAATGAGGTATCCCTTCCAAGTTGCCAGATGTACACTGTAAATTTGGAAATAGCTTTAGTTATGTTTCTTTATAACTTTTAATATATCGCTAGAGTTGATGAGAAAGGTGATGACTTCATCAACATAACAATATGGAGCCCTATAAGTTAACAAGAATCCAACAGCTCCTAAGGTATCTAGAGCGCCAATAGCTGGTTAGGGATTTTCAGTTCGTGGTCGCCATAACATATAGATGTGCAGAGGCAATTGAGTCCAAGGTGGAGGCGTAGTGGTTAGTTTAGATAAAACGATCGGGTATCGTATAAAGCTTCTCTCGAAACTTCTAAAGAGAAATTATGCAAATGGAATTCCAGGTTTCTGGCCGATTGGAGCATCAAGGTTGGGGTCCCACAAGGTTGTGCCCTATCCCCGAACTTGTTTCTTCTCCATATCAATGATATGTTGCAACTTTGCTACATTTATTGTAATGCGGATGACTATATTGGGTATACTCTTTACACTCGCCAGGCAGGTATTTATTGGGCAGTTGTCGATGATTGACCGGAACAAACAGTTGCCCTCTAAAGTATTTACAAACCAATTCCTCCTTCAAGAATAGAGGTTAACAATTCATAAAAAGCCTGCAACGCGAGCGCTCTAGCATTGTGTGTCCATGGGCGGTAGTATCACTTAACATCAGACGAGCTTTCTGCCCGTTTACCACACAAAATAAAGGAGTACTAACTGAAGTTTTTAGTTTTCGCCAGATTTATAACTTCTACATTTACGACAAACTAAAAACTGTCGTTATAAACTCGGAATTTTGCGCCATTTTCTTTTGCTCATCAAATTAAATAAGTATTGCTATTGTAACATAATTGTGAGTTTCTTTTAATTATTTTGTTTTAATTAATAGAATAAACTAGAAAATGATAGAGCTATATTTTAATCTGTCGTCAAAAAAGATAAATTATTATACGTAGATAACATACAATAGGGAAACTTTATCATAATCAGCTATTAGTGATACATAAATGAAAATGATAAATATATTACATAGTAATCCAGATATTGCGGGAAATCACTGTATTTGTTAAAACAATCAACAAATTAAGCCTCTAATCTAAGGGCCGAATACATATATATATTTTGAAGGGCAAAGATTATTTTTAAATTGAGTACCATTAAATATCAATTAAGCTGTTTATGGCAGTTGCATTATGAAGGTTAATGAAAAGTAAAAATATTTTCAAAAGCGTTCCTTGAAATTGTTTATAAAAAAATGGACTGACCATAAATGGAACACGCCAAGTCCACCTTGTGTAGCAAATAGAACGTATTGTTGAATAATTGCTTGCATACACAAATTAGGTTTTAATAATCTTCTATAATATAAAAATGAATCGCAAAATGTGTTGGTAAGCGCATAACTCAACAACGCCTGGACCAATTTGGCCAATTCTTTTTTTATAATATTCCTTGAAGTACGAGGATGGTTCTTACGGAGAGAAAAATTAAAAAAAATTGAGTGAAAAAGTCTAAAAACAATACTTTTCTATAATCCCATACAAAATATTCGTAATAATACTTAAAAGTCAATTTGAACTTTAATACCATATCATAAAAGTGTTAGTGGAGGGGTTCCGGGAAGGTAAATTTTTATTTTTTGACATAATGTATTTGTTGTATTATCAACTTTCTTTTTTTTATCTTACTAGCTAGACCGGTGTCCCGAATAGCAGAATAAGTATTTAAAAAAAATAAAGAATCGACTGTTAGGCGGTACGATGTTCGTCAGGCCAGCTAGTACTGAATATAAAAATATAATATATTTAATATATAAGTAATATACATGAAGCTTCTCTATGCTAATTTAAGTAAAAGCTAAAGTTAGAGGAATGTGAATTAGATTTAAGTTACTTACCATTTCTTTGCGTATTTCCTACGTTTTCACAGCTGAATGCAAGTGCGTAATTTTCATAATTTGTGATCATTATTTGAAAAATTATTGCTGAAAAAATAACGAACTAATTATTTTGCGTAAAAATATTTGTAATATAGCTGAATAAGTATTTTCTTTTGAGGGAAAGTTCTTATGTAGATACAATTAATGTAAACTCAAGAATTAATAATATAAGGAAGGACGTTCTACTTGGGGTTTGCCGCTCGTGGCGTACAGCCTGGAGATCCTGGATACGATTTCGTCGAAACATTCATTTTGAATGGACAAAAAATAGTAATTTTAATATTTTGGTTCAAAACCTGATCACACAATATAATCAAGCGCAGAAATGTCTACCTTACCGTACTTTATTAAGCGGTTATTTTAAGTAGGTACATAATACGAGCGTTAAAAATGTCTAGTTAATTGTTAAACATATCTTTATTCCACATTTCAAATGAAACTTTAACCTGGATTATTGATAGTCAAAAATAACTCATAAAAGTTACTCTTTATCAAACTGTCAGTAACAGAGATAACGTCAAAAGTATCAATATATAATAATATAATATCCAGATAAAGGTTATTAAAAACATCCTATCTATAGTTTAGAGTAGCTCTTCTGCAAAACGTATATAATCATAACTTACGTTCAGCACTAGAGTCTAAGTCAATGTTGAGCTTCGCTGTTCCATTTATCGCAGTGATCACTCCACTGTTTTCCCTAAGGAAGTTTTCGTGCACAGATCTTAACTTTACATCTAACGTGCTAGTTTCAGAAGTAATGGCACCACGTGATGTGATTTCCAAAGTTGAACAGTCCCCTGACTGTAGAGGACTGGGAGTACCTTCGATATTGTGCCATTTCCCTGTGAACTGAAAATAAAGAATTTAAAACACATCTATACTACGCCATAAATATTAAAACTGTTTATTGATGCATTGATTTCATTTCTTTACATCATCACTTCAAAAAGTGAAACTTCCTTAGGCGCATGAAGGTAAAAATTTTACGGATGAAACGCAATAATAATAATATTAGCGTCACGAAGATGTGCAGCGTTTTTGTCGAAGAAAAGGGAAAGAGCGATTGAGATCTATTGAGAGAGAGAGTGAGAAGGGCGAATTACCTTATAGAAATTATATTTCTAAAATTAAAATTTCGTAAAGAGAGACGTATATAACTATTACATAGATAAACAATATATTCGAAACAGATAACATAAGTAAGTACATTAATAGACAAACAGAGAAAAAATTAAAAAAATTAAACTGAAATTTTGCATTAAACAAACGACAATTAATACTTAATACTCTTTAAAAATAATTAATACTGCTAAACAAAGTCAAATATTTCCTCACATCCTCTCTGATGAGGTGGAAAATATCAACATCGGCATAATTAGTGTCATATATTAATTTAAGACTTATATATACGAAAAAAGTATTTTACACGCATGCATTGATGTGATATATAATGACTCAAACTACTTCCTGGGTGTGGTTTAATCATTTATTATGTCGTATCTTTATAGCACGTCTTAGTCTTGATTATTATTTAGTTCATTGTATTATTAGAACCAATTCAAGGCCAGTAATAAAACAACATTCCTTTCCGAAAGATAAGTACCGTTCATTCGGATTGAAAAGGCTTTTTAAATAAGAAATTTTATTTTTTAAATTTGTCTCATGGTCTATATACACATGAAAAATATGAGGCATCGCCACAAAAAAAAAAATTTTTATGCATTATAAGTATTTTTGTCCCTCAAATTTGTTAAATTTCTTAGAGGATGTACTCCGTAACAATGCGGCTTTTAATAATGAAAACAATCTCATATTACAATACTAATTAAAATTAATATACACGTTACGGATAATGACTCTGTTGGCTTAATCGACATTTTTTAATTTATCTTTTTGGTAATTTTATATAATTCATTCATTATAAGTAAACAAGATATTATGTAACAAATTGTTATTTATTTGTTCACAACTTAAATTATAGCAAAATATATAGCTCACGAGCTAAAACCGCAGAAAATTGATAAACAATTTCTAAAAACGGTTAAAGCTAGATCTCGCTATTTACCTAAGAATTTAGTGCCAAGCTTTCTCGTAGTTATTAGCTTCAGTTATTTAAATTACAAAGTAATTCGCTAATTAATATTCCATTTTGGAAGCCAGTAGCGAATTGCAAAATCTAGTTAGGTATGAAAATATTTCCTTGGTTAACTAGGTAGTTAAACTAAACCGGTCTGTCGCGTTTATCTTTAACTAGTATATGATATGGGTTTGGATTACTTTTTAGATATAAGAAAACAAGTATAAAGAAAACAAATTATGCTTTTGCTTATTTATACAAAAAAAACTCCCTAGTTTAAAAAAATAGGGTTGGCCACCTTGTGCATGGAAAAAGGCCCCCCATTGCTGTGGCCAATGCAAATTTATTCGTGTTTCTTCTTTATTGGTACAATCAATAAATAAAATCACAAATTTACACTTCATGACGTGGTTGGTACGAAGTGTTAATATTTCATGAAATGGCCATAACATGTCAATGTCATACCCTTACGCATTACTGAATTGTCAAACTAGAGTGATGACGTAAAAATTAATAATTATACTGAAACATTAACTTATTTTCTATAATATAAAAATGAATCGCAAAATGTGTTGGAAAGCGCATAACTCAACAACGCCTGGACCAATTTGGCCAATTCTTTTTTTTATAATATTCCTTTTAAAAACGAGGATGGTTCTTACGGAAAGAAAAATTTTAAAAAAATCGAGTGAAAAAGTCTAAAAACAACACTTTTCTATATTCCCATACAAAAGATTCGTAATAATACTTAAAAGTCAATTTGAACTTTAATACCATACCATAAAGTTTAAGTGTTAGTGGAGGGGTTCCGGGAAGGTAAATTTTATTTTTTTGACAATGTATTTGTTGTCTTATCAACTTTTTTTTTTTATCTTATTAGCTAGACCGGTGTCCCGAATAGCAGAATAAGTATTAAAAAAAAATAAAGAATCGACTGTTAGGCGGTACGATGTTCGCCAGGCTAGCTAGTTGTTTATAAAACTTGGTGAGCCTTCTGTACGTCGTTCTTCGTGTCGGACTGATGTCATTGATTTTTAGGTCTACAACATGCCATTTTAGTCACTGGGTAGGCAGCTCCAAAAATTTATTCACGTTCAAGGGTTGTCACACGCTGTTTTTGTTCGTTATAGTCATGTATGTATGTATGTCATTTTAATTAGTTGTAACATTCTATTCAAAAATATTACGTGATTTAAACGTACAAACATACAGATTCTATTCCGTTACTATACAGTATAAGTATTTTTAAGTGCAGTTCTAGACATAGGGAATGCAACAACCTGATCTAGCCGATCCCTCATTGGTTAATATGAAATATGAAGGGGATATATTACTAGATGTTATTTTATTTTTAATTACCGGTTTTTTATACACCTACATTTATTATGGCGAAGGATATAATCAATTTATGTACATAAGAATGTGTATTTTTTGTTATTATAGAGTGACGTTCTTATATTAAATCAAGCAAACAAAAATAAAGCATCATAATTTACATAAATAATTAAAACAAAAGTGTATTAATCTTTAATTGATGGATTTATTAAAGATAGTTTAAGTCTAGTTCAACTCTAAATCTCCTCAAGTCTCGCTTAGGGAATAGGCTAGGTATCCAAAAGCGTCTTTCGCGCAGTGTTGGTCTGGTGGGTCGCGTTTCGTATTAATATTACCATAAGTCGAAAAAAATCTGTTATCTTTTCATTATTTTTTGACACATGTTTATTGGAAAATAGCGGGATTTCCGCTCATTTGAACTACTATGTCATATGTCAAACTACGAACTATATTGTCAATAAGTACAAAGTATTGAAAGTCCAGGCCCCCCCTCAACAAAAAAAACTTTTTGGGGGGGGAGAAAGAAAAAAAAAAAAAAATAATGAAAATTTTAAATTTTTTGGGGCCGTTTTTTTTAAAAAAAATTTTTGGTTTTTTTCTTAAACAACTTCTAAGGAATTTTGATTTTGGAACCTGTTATATATACACTTTGTGGAGTTGATGTCATTTGTTTTTTTTGACACATAGACAAACACGATCTTTATTTGTTACTTAGACTGTATACCCATACGTGAAAAATGAATTGCATTTTGTCATATGAAAGTCTCGTCTCGTTCCTGAATCTCAACCTGAATCCTTCCCTAAAACTTTAAGCTCGTCCTTTCATTAACAACTAAAATACCACCTCCATATAGACATGTTTTGAATTTTTTCGAAAACAGGTATTGCAAAGTGTTGACAAATAATATTATTATTATATTTAAAACCAATAACATATTAAATGTGAAATATATTTAATTAATAGTGTGTTAGCCCAGCAGGGTATACATTAGTAAGTAAAATAAATAAATCGTATTTCATAAAGCAGGAAATGTAAATTTGGAATACTTTGAAATGGTTTTTGCTGTGTTTAGTCGTACATTCAGAACGGAATAAAATTAATCTTAGGAGATGAGTAGGCTAGTAATATTGTAAATTGTCTACATGTGTGTTGTTTTAGGAGAGGATTCTGCGTCAATTACTGGTCGATGATATTTTTGGTAGTTTTAATACCCTGAAGAAGATTCGTTCGTCTTTTGTTATTCACAATTTACGATTTATTCTCCATTAGTAAATGAATAGTTTTGCCACCTATAAACATTATCGATTTTTTATACGACTAGAGAGCGCGTTGCAGGTATTTTAACAGAGACGGTTGGGGCAGAATATTAAAAAGGTACTTATTTAAGGAGTTTATTGATAAGGAATTTAGATTAATATTTTACCCAGTTACAAAGACAGTTATTGTAAGACCAATTATTTTATGTTGTTTTGAATTAGATAAAAGTGTTTAGATAAAATAGACATTAACCTTTATTTTTTGTTTCCAAATTCTAGATAAACCAGTAAGTTACAGTATATTTCCATAAAAAACAACAAGCGACTGCGCTATCAGACTTCAAATTAGCTTATGTAATAACGAAAAAAACTACCACTATGTTTTAGATCAGTGTAGGCCTGAGCGTGTAACTCTTTATCTCTAAGATCATGCGTTCGAATTATGTTTTTTGGACCAATGGACTTTTCTTGTATGTGTGCATTAAACACTTGCTTTTACGGTGAAGAACACGTGTGGAAACCCACATTCCTTAGATACAAAAATTTGCTTCTTAAAGTAAACAAGAAACAAATACAGAAATATAAGTCCGTGTAGCTTTTATATAGACATATTTGTTCAACAAAATATTAATTTGCGTCGCGATTTTTGATAACGATTGAAATTATATCTTGGATCTAAGATAATTTTTAATTTCACGTTATCGTTTCTAAAGTTTAGAGTTTCCGAGAAATTATTTATTTAGCTATATGTTTTATTGACATCATTTAAAAAAAAACATGATAAAGGCAATTACAGAGGCTGCGTTTTATAGGCGGGTAATGCAAATACAAAAGTAAGCCTTTGAAGCTGGTCTTGATTAGAAGATTTCGCCTTAAAGAGGTAAATCCGTCTACTGGTACACTTTTAACTAAAGTATATTTTCAGAAAAATGCATAATTTTTTTTATAAGAATCGGTCGAGCCGTTTCGGAGGAATATGAGAACGAACATTGTGACACGAGAATTTTATATATATAGAGATATAGCTATTAGCGCCACAGAGCAATTCTTCAAACCGTAATTTTATTGAATGAAGAAAGTTTATTATTAAATCCGCGATTTAATTGAAATTGATATGAACATCATTCGTATGGGCGGTAGTTTTATCTGATTTATTTATTTATAATTTCTAAAACAACGTGTTTGCATAATTACAAGCTAGTATCTTATAAAAAATGGTCTGATTGTAAGAATAAACGTTTTTGCTTTTAAAGCAAGCCAATAGGTAGATTGATTTGTAAGGTTGTACCAGATGACCAATGGCTGCGACATAGAAAGAATATTCTAACCACCACACAATCTCTTGAGGATCACAAGAGATATTTTATTTCGGATAACGTAAAACAAAAAACTTACAGCTTCAAGATTAAAGTCAGCTTCTAATTGGATATTCGCATCGCACTGTCCGTCTTGTAAAAATTGGGCACTGCTTAAACCTATAAGTACACTTAACAATAAAAACATTTTTAACATCATGAGATCATTATTGCACTGCACATGAACTACGCGAAATGATAATATATTTTTATTGATCATATATATAATAGAATCTTATCAATAGATTAAAGGTACCGATTATTTAAAAATACTGTTATCTTGAGACCGACTTTTTGGAGGAAATATTCAGTTTTCTACGTTAAAAACCATTTATGTGTAGTTAAGTGCTGGCATTGACTAGATAAGTTTATCGTGGTCATCAGATATCGACAGTTTAACCGTGGGTGTGAGATTATCAAGGACATGTAACAAATATTGACTCAAATCAAAGTTCTTTTGAATCCGGATACGAAGATTGCGGTATCGCAAAATAACCTTTTTAAAATCAAAAAAGATTAACTTACTAAGTTTTTAAAGACAAGGTAGGCAAGGTAGGTTATACCGTGGGCGAGTATTTAGACCATAAGTTTGACATTAATTACAAATAGCTTAGCTTATTATTGTGACATTGTATTGGTGTTATTATTGTATGACATAATAAAAATTAATATGACATTTGTTATGTACCACTTTCTTGAAAATAAATGATTTATTATTATTATTATTTTATTTATTATATGTCTCTATTTACTTATATATAAGGAAGAGTAAAATAATATAAGAATTGGATTGGTTTATACAATATTATCATATATCATCTTTCGAGGCAAATTTTATGTTGATATCCTAAATGTTTATCAAACAATCTTTTTCTGGATACAAGATGATTGACATCCTAATAATTCAATTTGGTCCTCGGACAGCGAAGCTGTGCACGACACAGAGAACAGAAATTAATTAAGGCTCAAATTGTCTCTTACATTTTTGCTCAGTGATGCATTTATTGGACCCTGTTTATTGGTACAATGCAAGTGTAGGTTGAGATTCATGAATAAATGATTTTGATTTCATACATTCTACCTACTAGAATGACTAGTGTATAGTACCTGTCAGCCGAGGTCTTCTGAAGTATTTACATTATCGTACACAGTATATTATGATCATGACACTTCGGAAACAATTTAGATATCAATCTTAATTCTATTATCTAGTTGATAAAAGGGCCTGGGACTAGTACTAGACAGGCTGCTTCTATTAATTTGCGATATTTGTTTTAAAATAAGTGTTGTATGATTTGCTATTTTAAAAGAGTACCGAGAGTTTTTTACCCCGGCTTTTTCTCTCGGCCTATACACCCTCTGTCTTCTTTGACGACGAGTAGGGATGCCTACAGATTCAAATTTAATGACGTGGAATAAGTGATACCTGTATCTTATGTTCCATAATAAGCATATTTTATTTTATTTTATTTACATGTTCACTTTTGATTGCTGTTGATATATGACCAACGTCTAAACTTATACAAGGTAATTTCGACATTTGCCGAGACAAACTGCAGCGCCGCTTTTATTTTTAAGTATCAATATACATTTTAAGCTATTATATACTATAGTAATAGAAAAACTTAACGTTAACGTAACGAAATATTCAAATTATTTGTCTACATAAAATATTGTCTAAATTGAATAAATTTTGGTCGACGCCGACGCCGCAAAAACGACGTTTTGCGCGGGATTATGCTTACGTCACCAGACACGTCCTATGTTTGTTTACTATAGCCGAATTAGTTACTACATACATTAATTGTTATGCAGATCGTAGAAGAATTTAAAAATCTTATAAGTGTATTGTACCAAAGTACAAAACCACTATGAGAAGCGCACTCTATAACGGGTTTTATCAAAAACGAAGGTGATGAAGGATCTCCAACTCTATCATGTTTATACTGATGTTTAGATTATTTTAACATAGGCATTCTATTTCAATATACAGCTTAGTGTGTTATTAGAAATTGGTGTGTGTAATGTTAGGAATCTTTAGAAGTATAGAAAGATAATCAAGTGGGCATTTTAACATAGGAATTGATTTACTTAAATACCTATGTTTAAGCTATGAAGGTAGTATGTATATATTATTCAGAGTAACAGGCATAGATAATTTTCCAGAAAATAACGTACCTATTATACAATATTTAAACAATTACATTATACACAAAAGCCCATGAATACACATTCAAACATAAACGCAAAACGTAAGATGCATCGATGAGATTGAGATGCATTATTATATGTTCGATATAAAAGATCATTAACAAAGCTGTCATTCTATCTTATAAAAGATGCTGGAGTTATAATCCGAATGTATACGATACATTACTGAGTTACGTAAAAAGTTTGTATAAGACCGAGGAATTTGAAATAGTTGCGTTTGCCTTGTTTCGTATGAAGAAGGGGTCTGAAATAGGAAAAGCGACATCCATAAGTCAGTCAATTAAACCGTTGCAAGTAGCGTGTAAAAACATCAGGTCGTATTATATAACATTTTTTATTTTTTTATGTTTGCGAGTAAAAGTAATTTTACTACATTTTCCAATATTTATGGATAGTTTGTTTTTTTTTTTGTATAAGTATGTTGAATTTGAACGTAGTAGAACGTTAGTTTTTAGAATTTTTTTTTTGTTATATGCAAACAAGATATTCTAAATATTCTAAATACTTGAAGCAATATTTTATATCATATAGATAAGCGTTAAACAACAAAGCACCCAGTATAGACCCTTGAGGTACACCGGATGTCACATTTATAAATGTTCTCTTTTATCTTTCATTTTGGATGGAAAACTACAGAATATATTAAGCGACTGATTAAATATATTTGTTAAAGGTTTGAGAGTTGTCTATAGCATGTTTGTAGAACAATTGAAGGTATTCCATCACTTTTTGAGTCTGATGCGATTGACATTTAGAGTTTCCACTCTACAGATTTCATCTTCGGTCAGTATTACTTGGTTGCATGGATCATCGGTTTTAAGATTTGAAAAATGTAATTATCATCCGGGAGTTGAAAAACGCTATTAAAAAACCTGTTGAACCCTTCGCAAGCAACTTCATCTCCAAGACTCGGTTATTAAAGTAATATCAAAAGTACAAGTTAGAAGATTTTGATAAAATTCATTAGTTTTTGTACGCAAATCACGCACATTTTGATAAAATAAGGTTAAAGTTTTGAAAAACATTATACATAGAGATTATACCAACTTAAGTGTACACTTTTAAATTTGTAATTTGACTTTGATATTAATGTGCTAGAATTATATTTGAATTTACCATGTAATTTTAGGTTTTGAAATGAATAGTTGAAGTAAAAATCTACTAAAATTGTGAATTTATGCATCGTTAGTATCATAACAAAATATTGGCCCGATATTATTTGGAACCGATCAAATACGTTAGATCGACCATAGGTTTAAAAAAAAAGTAGGTTTAACAAATTATTTTCGTCAAATCCCGTACGGAATTTATGGTGATAGCAGGGGACTCTTTGTTTAAATATAAATAACATTATAATGATGTAGGGATTAAAAACTGTATCGCTATTAGTTATTAATAGTATATTTATAATTAGTACTACGCAGCCTTGCGATTCTGTAACTCACTTTTCGAACTCACACAGCGGTTTTCGCATCGGCGGTCGCTCTCTAATCAGTCGTGAAGCAGTCATTTTATGATTTGGCATTCTGATAAACAATAAACTACAAGCTACCTTATGTGAGTTACAGAATCGCAAGGCATGTTTTAAAGCTTCAAGTAGGTATGATAGTTATATATTAAAATACCGTAAGGTAAACAACGTGAATAATCTTATATTTTCAATCAGTAATTAAAATAGATGAAAGATCTATTCCGTCGTCTTATCGAAAGCGATAATATTTCAGAATATTATCTATTAAGTCGTAATTGTTTAAAGATGTAGGTTCAGCACAAATAAGAGGCTTATGGATTTATAAAACCTTACTAAGACTTAATAAATGAATAATACATTCCGGAGCTATTGAACAATATTTTCTAATATTAATTAGTATTGATTTAAATATTCAATTTAAATCACTTCTGATTATAATTCAGACGCACATATAAAATTCGCACTTGTATAATGAAAATAACTAGGAATGTTTCATAACCTTTTAACTAAGTAACAATAGGTCTTTGTGAAAAAGCATTGCTAAATTTCTTTGAAAAAATAGTTAAAACTCCTATATTTGTTAAAAGGTCATTATGGTCATTCAATATTCTATTTATTTTTACTTGTAGATTGTCTTATTCCCATCTCGCTCGCACCCGGCTGGTTTAAAAAGAATTCGTTAGTGGGCAACTTCATACTGATAATTCTGTGTAACGGTGCGCGCGCATCGTAAAATTTCACTCTCATCAATTTTTCATAACGCGCCTAAAGAAGTATAACTTAAAAACATTTCACGTAAAGGCAGCCGCTTGCAGTCCGCGGCTTCTCTATTTTCGAGGGCCTAGTCATACTTCGAGGGTCGTCGTCGCGATTAACAAATAAAGGCGCTTATTTCATAGACACTATCAATATCAATATTTTTGAAAAAAAAAGGATTATATTTTGCGATTCCAGCAGGCCAAATGTTGACTATAATAATCTGAACCGAAATATAATATCGATATATTATACGATCATATAATATAATCCTATCTTCGTTCTCAAAAATATATTTTATATTACAGACATATACCTTGCAACGTGATTAAGATTAGGTTATGTATTATCAGAAGAATGTCGCTTCGGCCTATTGATAAACATACACGCACAGACATGTGATAAAATTCAAAATGTAGTGAGATTTCTGACCATCTATGTATAATAATTTTAGGTATAAATTGTTTGAAATTGTCTTATTATTCTAACGATAGCCTGTGGGTTGAGGCAAACCTCTAGTCTAACCTGTGTCTATTTTTGTTTTAGCTATTTATTTTAATACTCTCAAGTAATATTAAAAAGTCAGTTAGACGATTTTGTGATTGCTTGATTGTGTCCTGGAAGTAAACTAAGACTTTTTATATTTTGCGATATAAAATAAATATAATTTACAACCGTCCAATACATTTATACAAAACGTATTTCAGTTCGAACGTGACTACCAACACGTGGTAAAAGTATAAATAAAAAGCAAAATTAACAATATTAATTTATATTCTATTCAATCATTCATTTACAAATAGATACAATTTTTCGGAGATTTATTACATATTTTTGACTCAAATACACATCAACATCATCGACATCAACTTATAAGCATTATTTATTTATCT
The DNA here is from genome assembly GCA_905332375.1 of Pieris macdunnoughi. NCBI lineage: Eukaryota > Metazoa > Arthropoda > Insecta > Lepidoptera > Pieridae > Pieris > Pieris macdunnoughi. The sequence continues at coordinate 2,349,654 of CAJOBZ010000022.1, read as the reverse complement.
TTTTAAGATATATATAGACACTCAGGTGAAGTACTTTCTATGACTCAATGTCGAATTTATATAGTCCGATTGTCGAACTTTACACTAAGATTAGATTATTTGTAATTTATCAATGTTTTACATTAGTAATGCAATATAATTTACATTTAGCTTCAATAAAATTGAATTTCGTTAAATAAATCCGCATTATTAGTCATTCTCTCTGAGATTTTAAGAAGTTGAGAACGAAAACATTCAGGGCCAGATATTGCCAGCCTAAGACAAGTACACAAGTAACATAGACAACATAGCTATTATTATAATACTGTTCTTAACTAATGTTGCCGAATTAGGTTCTGGACAGGAGTCACTTTGATTGACGGCTACGAAGTACGAGTTTTGCAACTCCTGCCTATTCTCCATGTAGGCGTTTATGGCCGTATTGCCGGCATCCGACATTGTACGAGCACGACTCAGTTTCCATGCGCTGACTGTAAAAGATTCATTCATACATGAGTATTTAGATAATAAAAAAGTGCGTGCGTACAAAGTATATATGTCAGTTCTTTGGCAAACTTATGTTTAACCCTTGTTTATATTTATACAAATCGAAAACGTTAGATTTCTGAGACTTAGAGAGAGGGAAAAAGGAAGATATGTTAGGAATTTTATGAATTGAACTGTCATTAAAATATTAAAAGTGTCGAAAATTAATACAAATAATATATATTTTTTTAATTTATTTCTTAGATAATAAAACACGTGGCATTTTAATTTACAATTCGTCATTTGAGATTTCAATAAACTATTTTGCATAAAATATAAAATACTAATATTTCATAAATTCTCTTTACGCAATTTTAATTTTAAAAATAGAATTTCTATAAGGTAATTCACCCTTCTCACTCTCTATCAATCGGTCTCAATCGCTTTCTCCCTTTTCTTCGACAAAAACGTTGCACATCTTCGTGACGTTTTTTAAAAAAATTACCCTCATGCGCCTAAAGAAGTTTCACTTCAAAAATATAGATAATTTATAGAAATACTGCAGAGAAACTTCTATATTACAATTCGTTCGTATTTATATAATAAATAAATTAAACTCTGCCGCAGATAAATTTGGCTGAATCACCGAGACTACTTTGATAAAAAATTGTGAATCATTGTGGAAAAATTTCTAATAAAAGAACTTACCCTGTCGTCGATTGCCTTCAAGATTTACACAGGAGTATGCTAGTGAATATGAAGTATAATCTGTGACCAGTACATACAGGTTGGTTTCTCTAAACTCTGGGTTGGTTGCTGCAATAGAAATATATAAATCGGTATATTTAAGTGGAAACTGGATAAGTGTTTATTAGGTATTTTTATATTGTGTTGCTTAACTAGACAATATTTCATTATTTTTTACTAAGTATACAATGAAGCGTTATTTTACAATGAGCGTTTAATTCCGTATCGAGTGTAAGCCATATTATCCACTATTAGCAATATTATTTTCTTTAAATATAATTCTAATTAATTTAGTAAAGTTAAATTAAGTTAATAAACAAATTAATTTAATTGTCTTTGATTACCTACTATGAATGATTTGTACGTTGCAACCTTGCATACACTTCTAATAAGAATAGTTTAATTGATTGATAAAAAGTATTTTTTTTTAAATTAGATAAACTTAACTCATAAATTTGATATCATATGCAGTGTACGTGCAAACAAAAATGCAAAAATTGTGTTTCGCTTATAACTTTTTTAGTTTTTTATTGTTTTATTAAGATTACCTGCACTACATCCGGTGATGATATGAGTCCTCATATCATCATAGAGGTCATAAAATTAATTAATAAATACAACTAAGTAATGATAAGAAATTATTGTGTAACATTTCGTCAAATGACAAACACACGATTAAATGATCGCTCAGCGCGGCGTATAGGTCTTATTTTATATTAAACCAGAAAACATCAATTGGCCTGTTATATTTATAAAAATGTTTAATATATGACGTATGAGTTTTATATTATACAAAATATACTATATTTATGTACTGCTATGGATCGAGGAACAATTTTTATTTGTGCATGTGTTTATTCGTTATAAGTAACATAATGGTTTAGAATGGTTAGATTTGGGGACCGTTTTAAGTACAAAATACTTGTGTCAGGGTCCCCAGTTCTTCCATAACTTAATCAAAATACATATCTATTTTCGTATAATTACATAAAAGTATGTTTTATCAATTTCTTGTAGTCCTACTTTTTTTAACTGGTCTCTGAAATACCCCTGCAACTGCATTACGATAATAATACAGATTAATCGTTATCCAAAAGAAATCAACTGGATATTTGGCCGAATTTGGACCAGAATTCCCACAATATTCAACACATGCGTATGAGTCACCTATGAGTTACTTACACGGAACGTTTCCACGGGCATAAAACCTATCCTTATTTACTATAATCCGTTAGTATAACTTATGATTTAAAAAATGCTACTTACGATCTGAGCTGCGAATCGGCAGACGAACTCTTAGTTTTGCACTGCCGTCAGTGGAGTTAACTGTAGCGGTACCTTCAATGGTGTCCAAAATACCATTGACCACTTGCCAGTTTAGTACAGTGACAACTCCAGTGTCCGAATCCAGTGTGTACCTCGCACCAGTGCAGTTACCACCAGTTTCGAAGCGTTGGAAGTATTTTTCTATTTGGTACCACACGCCAGAGTACTGAAACATTACAGTCAATCAATATCTCCGGACTTTACAACAAAAAACGAGGCCTTCGCGGATGACCCTGTTTAGGGGGCTAAAGGATATCAAATGACAACAAAGTTTTAAGACTGAATTTAACACGAGACCCATACATTTCATTTGTTTATACTTTATTTGTATATACTTTTAAGAAAATAATTGGAAGACGATTACAAAAAAATAGGATGGAGGAAGTTGGAGGAGGCCGCATCTCAGAGTAGTAAAAATTTTATTTAAATCTATTTTTGTTAAATATATGTCAATAAGATGTGGATGAATATTGCCTTATTATAATAACTGTTAAGAAGTTTTGATTTCGTGATAATATGTATTTTGTAAATAATATCTATAAACTGAACATTTTTAAATATTTTGCAAAAAGATTTTTACTACCAGTCTGACCATGAATGCTTAAACAAGAAACGTCGAATTATGTAAATAATGTAAATTTGCGGTAATAACCGATAAAGAAATTTAATTTATGCGTCCAGTACTCGCTTAGCAACATATCAACACCTAATTATCGTAAAGCCAATATAAAAATAATAATTCAAATTCGTCATTCTATTCCACTTGTTATTTAGCGTATCGTTCAGTTCTAAAAAACTATTTGATAACATTAATAAAGAAGTTAATAAACGCAGATAATGGAGAAATTTGGCATTGATTATGACCGTGAACTCGTTTATTAATAAAAAAATATATTTTTTCAATAAAGTTTAAAATTAATGTAATTTCTGTCAAGTAATTTGACAAAGTAAATTTTTATTTGTAAATTTAAGTCATGAAATAATAACTTCGTTATTATAAGTATGTATAGTATATTGCGAGCAGTGTTGGCCTAGTGGCTTCAGCGTGCGACTCTCATACCTGAGGTCGTAGGTTCGATCCCTGGCTCTGCACCAATGGACTTTCTTTATATGTGCGCACATAACATTTGCTCGAACGGTGAAGGAAAAACATCGTGAGGAAACCGACATGTCTTAGACCCAAAAACTACATGCCTATTAGATTTAAAAATGATCATGGAACAGATTCAGAAATCTGAGGCCAAGACCTAAAGAGGTTGTAGCGCCACTGATTTATTTTATTATAGGTATAGATGAAGGAAAGTTATAAATAATAATATTAAGTATTTAGATTTGTCAGTGGCACTATATAGAAGTAGTATATTGTTTAATCACCTACACCTACAAAGTTCTATGATAGAATCATTTACTTGCTCGGCAATATCGAATAATTTTCTATTTTCCTATTTATATTGCCTATTAAATGTTTTCATTGTTTTTACAAAATAAAATAAACAAATAGCTAATCTAACTTCAATCGCCAGAATTTTTATTGTCGCCGATATGGTATGTACATTTTTCGATGTATTAGTCATTTCAATTAGCGTTAGAAACGCAAAACCACTATATTAGAATTAGATTTTTATTTTGAAGTGAATCTTTTTTTAGGCGCATGAGGTTAAATTTTTTACGGATGAAACGCAATAATAATAATATTAGCGTCACGAAGATGTGCAGCGTTGTGTCGAAAAAAAGGGAGAGAGCGATTGATACATTAAAATTTCGTAACGAGAATTTATGAAATATGAGAATTTTTTCTATTTCATGCAAAATAGTTTCTTGAAATCTCAAATGACGAATTGTAAATTAAGAAATAACTAAAAAAAAATATATATTAAAATTCGTATTAATTTTCGACACTTTTAATATTCTAATGACAATTAAATTCATTCACATATCTTCCTTTTTCCTCCCTATAAGTCTCGGAAATCTAATGTTTTAGATTTGTATAAATATGAACAAGACTTAAAAATTAGTTTGCCAAAGAAGTTTCACTTGTGACATGTGTACTTTGTACGCATGCACATTTTTTTTATAATAGTAGTATATATTATGATAATATTATAAAATAAGCTTACTCTTTGCGCATCAAAGTTCCTCTCAACGGTAATATTAGCATCACATTTCCCTGGTAAGATTACTGATTCTCCAGGTGTAAAGTCAGGGAGATGGAAGCACGCTGCGTCGGACTGGTCAATGTTTTTGTAATACCTGCTATCCAGGACTGAGATAGTGGCTTTAACATTATTTATTTGAGTATTGGCAGCAGCAGACAACTGTTGGCGTCTACTTAACTTCCAGCTGTATACTGAAAATGGAATTATATTCAGTACTTGAGCAGTGTTGGCCTAGCAACTGCGACTGTTATCCCTAAGGTTAAAACTCCGCTGTGCTACTTCTCTTTTTAAGTGCGCATTAAGACCTCACTCTTAGGGCGAAACACTTCCCTGCTACTAAACCTACATGCGTATTAAGAAATAATAATGATCACACACACACAAACAGACACAGAAATCTGAGGGCAAGGCCAAGTTGTGTCGCCAGAGGTTTATTATTTTTTTAGTTCAAAGGAGTTGTTCGGTCTAATACCTGCAGCTGAGTTTCATCATCGGACGTCAAGGCAAAATACAAAATACCATCCGTATCATCTCGACGTCCGTCGTTCCACAACTGAGCGTTTTCTAAGGCAGTTTTTGCCGCGCATGTGGAACCAGCTGCCCACTGAAGTATTTCCGAACCAATTCGACTTAGGGTCCTTCAAGAAAAGAGCGTACCAATTCTTGAAAGGCCGGCAACGCACTTGCGAGCCTTCTGGTATTGTGAGTGTCCATGGGCGGCGGTATCACTTAACATCAGGTGAGCCTCCTGCGCGTTTGCCTCCTATTACATAAAAAAAAATATATAACATAATAGATCCAGGTCCAGATAGGTAAAGGTATCAGGTTAAAAAGACGATCTTGTGAAATGTAAATTACCTTGTCTTTCATTATTGATTAAGTCAACACAACCATAAGCTAAGGCGTAATCGTTGTAGTCTGTGCTGAGAACCCAGAATGGGATGGTAGCTGCAAAAAAAATATTGATTATGATTTGAAAATCTAAAAAAAACGTCTGCACTTCACGTGGTAGAAGTGAAGCCTTTAAAATTTTGGTTTCAAGATAATGATAAGATTTATAATATCTAAATGTAGTAGTAACCTGTTCTTTAAATTATTTTTTTAATTTAAATTTTAAGTTTTAATATAAATCTTGAATTTTGATAAAAACTAAAATAATTAAAGTTTGAAAGGCATGAATCTCTACATGATGTGGTGAAATATTTCATAAAATGGCAGTTTAGTATTTACTATGAAATACTAATTCGTAATCAGGGAATTCGAATTAGATAGTTACGTGTTTATGTTAACCTATAATTTTAATCCCGATATTCTATAAATGTGTCATTTTTGTCAATCAAATTATCATTGAAGTCTCATCCCCAAACACACCTAACCACAACATAACATATGGGGGGGGGGGGGGGGGGGGGGGGGGGGGGGGGGGGGGGGGGGGGGGGGGGGGGGGGGGGGGGGGGGGGGGGGGGGGGGGGGGGGGGGGGGGGGGGGGGGGGGGGGGGGGGGGGGGGGGGGGGGGGGGGGGGGGGGGGGGGGGGGGGGGGGGGGGGGGGGGGGGGGGGGGGGGGGGGGGGGGGGGGGGGGGGGGGGGGGGGGGGGGGGGGGGGGGGGGGGGGGGGGGGGGGGGGGGGGGGGGGGGGGGGGGGGGGGGGGGGGGGGGGGGGGGGGGGGGGGGGGGGGGGGGGGGGGGGGGGGGGGGGGGGGGGGGGGGGGGGGGGGGGGGGGGGGGGGGGGGGGGGGGGGGGGGGGGGGGGGGGGGGGGGGGGGGGGGGGGGGGGGGGGGGGGGGGGGGGGGGGGGGGGGGGGGGGGGGGGGGGGGGGGGGGGGGGGGGGGGGGGGGGGGGGGGGGGGGGGGGGGGGGGGGGGGGGGGGGGGGGGGGGGGGGGGGGGGGGGGGGGGGGGGGGGGGGGGGGGGGGGGGGGGGGGGGGGGGGGGGGGGGGGGGGGGGGGGGGGGGGGGGGGGGGGGGGGGGGGGGGGGGGGGGGGGGGGGGGGGGGGGGGGGGGGGGGGGGGGGGGGGGGGGGGGGGGGGGGGGGGGGGGGGGGGGGGGGGGGGGGGGGGGGGGGGGGGGGGGGGGGGGGGGGGGGGGGGGGGGGGGGGGGGGGGGGGGGGGGGGGGGGGGGGGGGGGGGGGGGGGGGGGGGGGGGGGGGGGGGGGGGGGGGGGGGGGGGGGGGGGGGGGGGGGGGGGGGGGGGGGGGGGGGGGGGGGGGGGGGGGGGGGGGGGGGGGGGGGGGGGGGGGGGGGGGGGGGGGGGGGGGGGGGGGGGGGGGGGGGGGGGGGGGGGGGGGGGGGGGGGGGGGGGGGGGGGGGGGGGGGGGGGGGGGGGGGGGGGGGGGGGGGGGGGGGGGGGGGGGGGGGGGGGGGGGGGGGGGGGGGGGGGGGGGGGGGGGGGGGGGGGGGGGGGGGGGGGGGGGGGGGGGGGGGGGGGGGGGGGGGGGGGGGGGGGGGGGGGGGGGGGGGGG